>CAJQZJ010034265.1:3287245-3353990 GCA_907164525.1 Lophiomys imhausi
GTTTCCACCCCAGGAGAGGATGAGATCACCCAGGAAATCTGCTGTAGAAGGGAAAAGCACAGGGCCAAAGAGGGAACTTGATGTATGCTGCCGTTTGGGGACAGGTGAGGAAGTGAGTTCATTAGACATGAGGGTGGGGGAGGCGAAGAAGGGGAAGAGACCCAGGATGTTCAGTGGAGTAATTGAGACCAACCAGCCAGCGGAGTCCAAGGCACAGAGCATGGGGGATGGCCTGGATGGAGCTGAGCGTGTGCTTGTGAACCCAGTAAGCAGAAGGGAGCCCTCGAGGGGCCACCTCCTGGCTGGTGAGTGACACTGACCTACTGGGATATTTAAAGAACAGTGGCACAGCCCAGGGGTGCCCAGAGGCTCTCTGGAGGAGGCATGAAGGAGCCAGAAATGGACCCAGGTCAGGGTGGTCAACTCGGCCAGGGCTGAGGAGAGGCCATGTGGAGTTCAGGGAGAGATGGTAGTGTAATTACCAAAGCCTGGGCTAACCGGTAGAGCCTCATGGAGTTGGTGGGGGTGACATGTTGTTGTTTCAGACCAGCCATTCTGATGGGAGATTAGAGAGAATGACCCCGCAGAATGTAGCTAGGGGTTAGCGTGGGCCAGGCTGGAGGATAGACAGGACTGTGGGTAAAAGGAGGCAGGGAATGACTCTCACACACACTCCCTGTTTGTGGGACCCTGAGGTCCCCTGGGACACTAGTGCTTAAAGGCCCCTTCAGTGCCAAAGTTAGGCATGGAGACAAAAGCGTGAGATGTGACAGGCTACCAAGAGAAACAGGAGGGGACTTGATGTCCCATATTTCTGCAGTGTGTTTTGAAGATGGTGGAGCCATTGTCTGCAGAGCTGTTCTTTTAGGATTTAAAAATCCCAGATAAGGTTGCAGAAATTGGATTTTTTTTTTTTTTTTTTTTTGGTTTTTCGAGACAGGGTTTCTCTGAATATCTCTGGCTGTCCTGGACTCGCTTTGTAGACCAGGCTGGCCTCGAACTCACAAAGATCCGCCTGCCTCTGCCTCCCAAGTGCTGGGATTAAAGGCGTGCGCCACCACCGCCCGGCTGAAATTGGATTTTTTTAAACAATTTTATTTTTATATTGTGTTCATTGGTATTTTGCCTACATGGATGTCTGTGTGAGGGTGTCAGAAGTCCTGGAACTGGAGTTATAGACAGGTGTGAGCTGCCATGTGGGTGCTGGGATTTGAACCCCTATCCTTTGAAAGAGCGGCCAGTAATCTTAACCGCTGAGCCACATCTCCAGCTCCGAATTTAGATTTTAAAAAGTACAGTTTTTAAAAATTGTCTAATAAGAGTTAGGCACATTTTGAGGATACAGTGTGATGTGTTGTTACATGTATACTTGAATAATGATTGAATCTGGGTATTACTGTCACTTTGCGGTGGGAATGCTTTCAGTCTTCCCTGGCTACTTCTAATCTCCATCTTGTCACAACAGCAGGATTTATTGTCCCTCTCCAACTCTGTCCCACTGGCTCTCCTTTCTCCTGCCATCCCCTGCCCTAGCCCCTGGCACCCACCATTCTATTGTCTTCTTCTGCAAGAGCAGCTTTCTGCTTCTCTCCGCATCTAACTTATTGTACTGACCATAATCGTATCCACTTGGCTCATCCATGGCATAAATGGCAACATTTCCTTCTCAATGGCTGAAGAGCAGCCCCAATTTTAAAACCCATTCATGCATCGTGGGCACCCCGCTGTCGTATTTCTTGGGGGTTGGGAGTAATGCTGCAGTGAAGTAGCTCTTCAGACAGATTTCCCTTCCTTCGGGTATTGGGTATATGCACTCCACAGCAGGGTTGCTGGGTCACTGATCTGGGGAAATCTTCTGAGGGAGGTTGAAGAGGACCTTTAAGGTGGATTGCCAAGAGGAGCAGGAGAGGAAGAAGAGAGCTTTAAGTAGGAGATGTAGCCTGGGCCTGCCCTGCTCCTGTCCGTGGTGTGGTCACGTACTCACTGCTCCTCAAGGGAGTGGTACTTTACTTGAGAGTTTGGGAGCGGCAAAGATTGAGGAAGGCCCTGTCAGCCTGGATGGATGGTTTGTTCTGTCTATCAGGCCCAGAGCTGTCAGAGGAGAGGGCATCATGTCCTATCTCATCACAGGGAAACCCAGAACCTCCTGGAAGAGTGCAGGCAGGCCTTAACCAACAACCCCATCCCTCTCCCCAAAGAAAAAGCTATTAGATTCTATATGTGCAAATGTCCCTGAGCTCCAAGAACCCACAGGGTAGAGAGTGGACATCAGGAAGGCTGATGTGGGGTCCACATGGGTGCTAGGAGTGAGGTCGTGAGGTGTCAGGAAGGGCTATCTGTAGGGGTTGGAGCCGGGCCTGTACCTGGTGCAGCACCTGCCCTGTGAGCCTCTGCTACAACCTACCTGTAAGTGATGGGTTCCAGGAGGAGGCCCCAGGACAGGGCCAGCCCCATCCCACAGCCCCAGAGACGGCCAGATTTACTTGGTTCTTTTTCACTCTCCACCCTCATCAGGTCGCCTCCAATTTGGGCAATGTGTGATTTCCTGTGAGAATGTCTGCTGGCCAGGAAGCTGTCCCTTCTGCCCCACCTTCCCATCCCCACTGCCATGGAGTTGAGGAGAGCTGGGGTGTAGTGGAGGCCGTGAACCCAGCCTTTGCATGTTCACGAGTGACTCTGGGCACACCCTCCTGTGGCCACTGCAGCTGGCCCTACCAAGGAGATGAAAAACCTAGAAACAGGTCTCTAGCTGCCTGAAAGAGGTAGGAAGAGCACCAGCCCTTGACTACCCATGGCAGAGAGTTCCTGGAGCTCACAGTTAACCACGGTACAGTCTTTGTCCTTGAGGAGTCGGATGATTGCATATATCTAAGAAGAAAGGAGCTTCAAGCTGCTGTGAGTTTCTGGCTCAGTGGGCCTCTCAGTCATTTATATGTTCCTCCTGAGGAGCTGCCAAATCTGGGCACTGCTGTGTGTAAGGCAATAAGGAAACATAATAAGTAAGGCCCTGTTCTAGTCCTGAGGGGTATCAGGCCTGGTTCTGAATGCGTGCAGGCTGCTCCAATGGTGGCGGGAGAAAGCCTCTCATTTTACCTGGAGGAAAGTGTGCTCATGTAAAGCTTCCCCAAGGGGAAAAATGAGGAAGGGCATTCCTGAAAGGTGCTGAGTGCAGAATGGTGGGTAGTGAGTGTGGCAAGTACCGTCAGCAAAACAAGATCTTCTGGGAAGGGCTGAGAGCCGACTCTCAAAAAACAAGAGGGCCAGGCGTGGTGGCTCACCCCTTTGATTCCAGCACTCAGGAGGCAGAAGCAGGAGGATCTCTGTGAGTTTGAGGCCAGCCTGGTCTACAGAGCGAGTTCCAGGACTATATAGAAAGGCCCTGTCTCAAAAAGACCATGGAAAGAAAAAGAGGAGGAGACAAGGGATCTAGGTACTAGAGGCCTGTGTGCTGCACCCTGGGGTTGGCTTCCTGGAGGGCTGTGCTCACATGGGGGATTTTCAGCATGTTGAGGCATCATGTTGGAAGCATGTTGAAGTTGGTCATAGGTGCCCATCGCAATTGCATTAGAGGCTAGGCATTACCTCTGCTTACAGACACACAGGGTGTGTGCCTTCGAGGTTGCACTGCCAGTATATGTATGTTCTTTGACACAGACGGAGAACGTTGATAAGTAGAGCTCATAGCATGTGGCTCTTTCTGGTCAGAATGAAATATTATACACGCTTGACCCAGACTGACCCTTGAGCTACATCCCACCACCAAAACCAAACAAACGATGCTGCAGGGCCCAGAGCCCTAGCTCAACACTCAGCCTCCTGACCTGGCTTCTTGTAGGTTTTGCCAAGCTTGGTCCCAGAAGGCCTTCTCCTGCTTCCTGGATTCCAGAATCTGTAGGAATGTTCTCTGAGTTCAGTCACTATCCACAGCATCTGTTCTTTGGCAGGGTGACTACAGGCCTGTCTCTCCTCTCCTCCTGGGTTCTGGCCACCCTGAAGGCACCAGGCCTACAGTCTTTCTCATCCAGCTGGGACAGGGTGTCAGTGAGGAGGGTTCTGGCTGCTGCTATTGCCCCTGCCACCAATGGCAGCCAGCTTCCCTGTGCCTCATCCTCTAGCAGGGTCAGGTGGCGGGCAGGGGCGATGGGATCTGCCAGCTCCCTGAAGTACAACTTTCCCTGAAGGTGAATGTGTTTGAGGTCCTGCTTATGACGTCTGCAAACTTGGTCAGCCGTTGCCTCTAGTTCTTTGAAATTCCCCTGAGGCACGCAGTGACTAAATGCCTGCCTAAGACAGGGACAGGATGGGGAAACAGAGGGTATCAGGGGGTCTGCAGTTGTTGCCTGCCTTTGGAACTGAGGGTCATACCTCTTGGGCTTCAGAAAGTGAGCAGCCCCTAATTATACCCTTCAGCCTCTGGCTGTAGGCCTAGAGACTGAGGCCAAAAGTAAGTCTTACTCCTCAATGCCACATACAGTCAGTGAACTTGGTATCAGCGCCCACCTGCCATTTGGTTGCCGACACAACGTGGGAACCACAGTGCCCCAGTGCGGAGACAAGTGCTAAGTCGGGACCCATTGGAGGCAGAGGACCCAGCTATCCTGAGCCAGGGTTGACAAAACTGAAGACCCGAGAGACCCAAAATACATGCCCAAAGCCCGCTGGAGACAGAGCCCAGTGGAGCGTGGCCAGTGAGATGGGCGGCCAGTCAGGGAGGCCTAAATCCTGACAGTGTTTTGTGCAGGCTGGGCGACTACAGTCATGTTTAGGTAGGAGGCCCTGGGGTGCCTGGAAGTAGTTTGCTGAGAGGATTCTCAGGGCTGGCCTCTGAAGTTAAGTGATGCTTACTTATCCCTGCCCTTGGCTCCTACCTGGTCCCCTGTGTGTGTTCTGCCAATATCCTCAGCCTTCAATTCTCCAGGATCCCAAGCTCAGGACATGGATAGAAGATATCTCAGGTTGTCCCGGACTGGGGGATCACATGCTAAGTGTACCTCCACTTGGACCATGGGCCCCTACTGCTGGCCTGAGTTGCTATGTTTAGCTTCCTCCCTCCTGAAAGGGGCTTAGGACCTGTCCCCTGTCTTGCACTGGCCCTGCCCTGTGTGACCTTCAGAGTTGTCTAAGGTGGGGACCTGACTTCCTCCTAGCCTTTCCTTTGAATGCCCACTCTTCCAGTTTACTGAACTGCTTGCCCCCAATGCCTGCCTTCATCCCTGCTGGCATCTGCGCCAGCGGGGAGGGGTGGGGGGGGCTGTGTTGAAGCAGCACCCAGTGGTGCTAAGTGTGTAATGCTGACCCACTCAGACTCTCCACTCAGAAGTCACCTGATATCAACAACTTATCCGCTCCGTCCAGCCTGGTCTGTCCACCCAAACCTAAGTTTCCAGGACTCCTACTACTACACCCGCCAGGAACTGCTCCGAGCTTCTGACTGCCAGCTGGATGTCCTTGACCGCTTTCTCACCCCACATAAACCTACCCTCCCAGCCACTACTTCCCTCCTCCACTGCTGCCATGCCCGGCCCAGTCGACTGTCTCTCACTTGTCTCCACTAGGGCTGCTTGCCTACGGACAGTCTGTTACAGATATGGCAGCCAGGGGGAGTCCATTCAAACATCAGCGGGATCTCGCAGTTCATCTGCTCACACTCTCCTGTGCGCTGAGATTCCCAGCACAGCTGGTCTGCATCCTCCCCACTCTCTCTCTCTGGTACTGCTCAAAATGCTCAGGTCTGCCTCAGGACCTTTGCCCCTGCTCCACTCACACTCTACTCTGAACTTCTGAGGTTTCACCTTCTTTTTTTTTTTTTTTTTTTTTTGTTTTTCGAGACAGGGTTTCTCTGTGTAGCCCTGGCTGTCCTGGACTCAATTTGTAGACCAGGCTGGCCTCGAACTCGCAAAGATCCGCCTGCCTCTGCCTCCCAAGTGCTGGGATTAAAGGCGTGCGCCACCACTGCCCGGCTGGTTTCACCTTCTTAGGGAGCCCTTTCTTTTTATTTTATGTGCATTGGTGTTTTGCCTGTATGTGCGAATGTCCGTGTGGAGGGTGCGTCTGTGTGAGGGTGTCGGATCCCCTAGAAATGGAGTTACAGACAGTTGTGAGCTGCCATGTGGGGTGATGGGAATTGAACCCGGGTCCTCTGGAAGAGCAGCCAGTGTTCTTAACCGCTGAGCCATCTCCCCAGCCTCGGGGAGCTCGTTCTGATCACCCCCTTTGAACTCATACCTCTTCCACTATCCCTCCTTCCCACTGGATTTTCCTTTATTGCACTTGCTGCCGTCCACAGCCCTGCCCATTTTCCTGGCTGTACATCCTTACCCCATCAGAAGAAGGCACAAGGCCAAGCTGGAGTTTGGCTCAGTGGTAGAATGCTTGCCTGGCTGTTGATTGAGGTGGGAAAGAACATTTGCAGAGTAGGTCTCGGGGAGGGGACAGGACAGGGGAGGACCTCAGCTAGAGGGGAGGAGGAGTGATGTGGTCACCTTCATCCTCCCCGCAACCTGTAAACTGCAGCTTCCATTTGAGCAAGTCGGCCCGTCCCTTCGTGCAGTCTGTGGGTTCTGCCTAGAGCTCTCCATAAATACCACCCCCTTCCTCGCTGGCTCTCTGCTGGCCTCAGAGTCCGGCCTTTCTTGTGTTCTCACAGTGCACAGTGGCCTAGGAAGGCTTCTCTTTCCCTCAGGCCCAGCCCCTCCTCCCTTCCCCTGTGACACCGTTGCTCTGACACCAACAGGAAGTGCTGGCAGCTGTTGTGTGCCTAGGAGACAAGGAGACTTTACCTGGGCAGGAGGTAGGAGGCAGGCTGGCTAGGGTCTGCCTACCCAGCCCACAGCCCTAGAGGGGCCTCTGCTGTGATCTCCCCTATGCCACCCTGCGGGGAGGCACCCCTACACCACACTTCTCTTCCCCTGGCACCAGTTGCACGGGATAGACCCAGATGGCTCTTTGGCCTGGGGACAAAGGCCACACTGTGCCTGGCCCTGGGCGGGCCTCAGGCTGGGTCACACTGGGCCTTTCTGTCCCTAGTTGGGGATGAGGGGCAGACAGCACCAAGGTGACAGGCCCTTTTCCTGTCTCCCTTCCCCCTCAGCCCCCAAATCTGAGGAGCTGATTCTCCCAAGGCAAGAGTGACAGAGCATCTTGTGTCTTGAGCTGTGGAACAACAAACCATTTACTGCCCCGACTGCCCTGTCACACCCAAGACCCTATTGGGTTCAATGCCCTAACTGTCCCTAGCAGAGAGAAGTAGCCACTCTCTACCCTGGTCACCAGTCCTTGCTGCCCGCTCTCATGTCATCACCAGGAAGTCTATCCTACGTCTGTCTCCATTCCTCCTGTTGTAGTGACAGCCATTTCCTCTTGGCCTCTTCTCCAGCAGAGAGAACAGCTGATGGCTAGTGCTATGCAGTAGCCCCACATGATGCTCAGGCCAGGCCTTGAGTCTAGAGCCTGGGTTCCATTCTGCACGTCCGGCTTTTCCTCTCTCCACTCCATCCTAGGCCAGCTATTGGCTCTTTTCTCCTAACTGAACCCTAGAGCAGATGGGATTTTGGCGTGGTCCTTGTCTTGAAGAAATTATCCCACCTGAACAAAAGCCAGGGTGTAAATCATAGCAGCTTCTGGGAGATCCCTGAGTCAGCAGCCCATCACACCATCCCATAAGCCCACACTGTAAGATAGCCTTATCAGAGAGCTGTTTTTAGACAGGGCTGGTCCCTCCTGGTTGAATTGAAACCATGAACAGCCAAGTGCATATGTCCCTGTATCCACTAGAATGGCCTTGGCCATGTGCCCCATGTCCTCTAAGATAGCTATGGTCTCTCTCTCTCTCTGTGTGTGTGTGTGTGTGTGTGTGTGTGTATGTGTCTCCCTCATACATGTATACATACATACCATTCCCCTTGGCTTCCTCCTAGACCTTGGGAAGTGTATTCTGCAGTCAGAGCAGATTCCCTTTTATAGGGCTCCTGCTGGTGTGCCTGTCTCCTTTCTGCACCCTCTGCAGCTCTGAGGGCTCCCCTCCCAGCCCAGGTGGTAGATTTGAGGGGTATGCTGACAACCAGCCCTCACCTGAACACCAGATAATGCCAGCCATGTTTCCACATGGTGATTATTAGAGACACAGTTTTATTTATTTATTTATTTATTTATTTATTTATTTATTTATTTATTTATTTATTTATTAAAGGTTTATTTTATTTATTTTATGTGTGATCTATCTGCATGTACACCTGCATTCCAGAAGAGGGCACCAAATCACATTGTGGATGGTTGTGAGCCACCATGTGGTTACTGGGAATTGAACTCAGGACCTTTGGAAGAGCACTAGGCAGTGCTCTTAACCGCTGAGCCATCTCTCCAGCCCCCGAGACACAGTTTTAAACATCTATCTTCTGCCTGTCTTGGAGGGGCAGGCCTGTAATCCTAGCGCTTGAGAGATTGAGGCAGGAAGAGTAGAAATTTGGAGCTAGCCAGGGGTACATCGAAATACCCATTGCAAAAGGAGACTGACTGGAACCATCGCTGGAGTATACCTGTCGCGTGCACTCACTCTCCAGAGGACCTGAGTTCAGTTCCCAGAACCCACTTTAGGCAGCTCATAGGTAAATCCAATTCCTATAATTCCAACTCCAGAGGATCTAACTCCCTCTTCTAGCCCCCAGGGGCACCTGCATACATGTGGCACATACATACATACATACATACATACATACATACATACATACACAGGTATATATACATACATATACACATTTTTTTTTAATCTTGGAGGAGAAGGTAGCATTTTCCTTGCCTACCACCTCCAAGACCCTGGATTCAATCCCTAGCATTTTTTCCCAGGCCCCACTTCCAGAAGCTGCTAATTTGAATTTTTTATGATGTTTCTGGTCACTCCAGCATTCAGCACGCCTGGACAACAATGGACATGCTCTTGCTGGGAACGAGAGTCACCAGGCAGGGTGTGGCAAGTCTTCTTGTCACTGGGGCCCATCTGTCCCATTACCAACAGAGCCTCTGTGGGTCCTTTCAGCTAGATGCCACACACAAGGGCACGAAGCAGGGGGATTGTCTTCGGGGAGCTTTCTCTCAAAGTTCTGCAGAAGGCAGGCTGGGGGATGTAAGAGGAGATGAAGTGAGTGAGACTCCAGAATATGGGCCTGGGTGGGCAAGGCAAGGAAGCTGAGGAGGTCCCTTGGCAGTGTGCCATCATTAGCCTGAGTTCCCTGGGAACAGAGACCTTGTTCAGTTACTGTGACCCAGTGTCCAGCACCGTGCTGTATGCAAGAGATGCGCCACCTATCTATACATGTGGCTCCAGTGATGTGTCATGCTGAACGGGCCTGGGCTGCAAGCTCTTCAGCAGACCAGGGCTCAGCTGGCAGCACAGACTAGAGTCTTCTGCTTGGAAAAGGCACAGGCCCGGGTCAGGAAAGCCTGAGGAGGAGCCAGCTCAGTTGTGGTAGGGGCAGCCAGGAGCATCGAGTCCCAGGGACTGGACGTTTTCCAGGCTCATGGAGGATGGAGGATATGATCGTTAAGCAAAGCAAACATGTTACTGACCCATAATCCTTTAAACCAGGAGGATTCAGGAGGGGCCTGGTTGCCTTGGCAACTGGGTGCTAGTCAGCCACAAGCCTGAGCATCCTCCAGAAGTGGGTTATAAGAAGGCCTAGGGAAGAGTGCCGATGGCCCCTCCCAAACAGGGCTGGCCCTCCTGATGCCTTCCTGGCCTGGATGGGGAGCTAAGGGGGTTATGTAGCCTCTGGTCCTTGCAGCCCCACTATAGGTGAAGGCAGTGGGGGGCCCAGCAGGATGGGTATGTGGCTGTGAATGAGTGCATATGCAACCTGAAACCCGTAGAGGGAAACCAGTGGAGGGTGAGGTGTATGGGAAAAGCATGCCTTTAATCCCAGCACTCAGGAGGCTGAGGCAAGTGGATCTCTATAAATTCTATATAATGAGTTCCAAGCCAGGCAGAGACACATGGTGAGACTCTGTCTCAAGATAGAGGTAGGGAGGAGAGAGGGAAGAAGGGAGGTTGGGTAAGAAGCACCTACCTGTGGTGCTGTTGGGAGGCCAGCAAATAGAGGGCAATAGAATAGGGCAGCTCCTGCCCCCGCTGTGTCCTCAGCCCAGAGCATCCAGGCCTGCTTAGAGGACTGAGGCGAGGGAGGGGCCAGCAACTCAGGCTTCCCTTTTCCTGTACTAGCTGAGTTTCCCACGCTGTTCCTGACTGGCACATTGCAGCTGGAGCAGAGGTGGGGCTAGGACAAGCACTCATTCTCCCTTCATCTCTTTCCTAAGGATCCAGGGTGAGCCAGGGAGGGGACTTTCTGGTATCAGGTGTCATGGAGCTTGAAACCTGTTGACGAGTAGCTGGCGTTTCAGAAAGAGCAGATAGCCTGAGGGCCATCCAGTTCTAGTATCAGCCACAGAGATCTCCAGACACACATCCCCACCAGCTGAACGTCCCGGTGGCCTCCTGCAAACCTGTAGCTAAATCCATTGATGTCATGATGGTAGGGGAGGGGATATTTGTGGACAAGGTAGCCAGTCACTGGAGGAACAGAGCTAGATCCTGCTACTGTGGAGCTGAGGCTCTCTCTGGTCAGGATGATCTAAGTGTGCCATATGCAGAGCCTGGCTGCCATGGGTATAGAGTGCCCCACATCACCTTGTTCTCTCCTCTCTGTCCCAGGACCCACCACAGGCCCCTGCCAACCATGAACAAGATGAAGAACTTCAAGCGAAGGCTTTCCCTGTCTGTGCCCCGCCCAGAGACCATTGAGGAGTCGTTGACTGAGTTCACTGAGCAGCTTAACCAACTCCACACCCAGAGGAATGAGAGTGAGGGTCAGGCCACCCAGCTCTAACCCACCCAGAGTCCCTGTGACCCCTGCTGACTAGCTGCCCAGGACTGTAGGGAAAAGGGATGGGCTGCTCTGGGCTGGGGACAGGCTGTGGAGGAGGGGGAGGTACAGACTGGCACCTGTCCCACTCAGATATGCCACTCAGTCCCGCAGGCTAGGCTGTAACCAAGCATGTTCTCCTCCCCCACAGAGGGCAGGGATGAGCCCGAGCAGCTGTCCCCTGGCATGCAGTATCATCAACAGCAGAGCCAGCGCCGTTTCTCCATGGAGGTGAGGGTGACCCATGTGTCTGACCCATGACCCTTCCAGGCTCCATGGGTCAGACACATCCACAGCAGTACATAGCAGTGTGGTTCTTACAGAGCCTGCCACTGAGCACTCAAGTTGGAGCAGTTTATTGTGGGGATTCAGAGAGAATATATGTCAAGTGCTAAAGCATTCTTGGTTAGAGAATATATGTCAAGTGCTAAAGCATTCTTGGTTAGACAACTTGACTGTTTTTATGACCCACATACCTGTGCCAAGTATAGGAAAAAAAAAAAAGAATGTGCTTACAAAATTACATCTTGTCTGGGAGGGCATGAGATTTTTGTTCTACTGTGAGTGCCCAGAGAGAGGTAGGAACCTTCTAAAGGTTACACAGTAGTAATCCTTGCAGGTTCACAAATGTACACCTTTCAGGGAGCTGTGACCTGAGGTCATGGCCTGTGGCTTGGCCCTAACCGTATATGGACAGGTAGATCCAGAGTGAGAGGCAAGAGCCTTTTGGGGCCAACATGGGATTCCCATCCCCATCTTCCACCTCAGGACCTCAACAAGAGGCTCTCTCTGCCCATGGATATCCGCCTGCCCCAGGAATTCCTTCAGAAGTTACAGCTGGAGAACCCAGGGCTGCCCAAGCCTCTCACCCGCATGTCCCGCCGTGCCTCCCTGGTGAGTCCAAGGGAGGTCAGAGTTTGTTGAATGTAAGCTACCAGTAAGGGTAGATAAAGCACTGCTGGCCTTGTTCATCACTCCCCTGAAACCTAGAGTGATTTCCAGAAAGATTCTTATGCCTCTGGCGCCACCTGCTGACCCTCATTAATTCCAGTAAAAGGGCTTTCTAAGTCAATGACACACCTCGGTATAGTGCTAAATCGCCCCAAGTTCCTTGGGAGCCCCAAGGTCTCCCGGGTAAGAACAATAAACCAGTGTTGTGACTCATGTCTGTACTCCCAGCATTCCTTGGGAGGCTGTTGCAGGAGTGCCAGGAATTCAAGGCCAGTCTGGGCTATGTAGTTTTGAGACTCTGTCTCAAAACAAACAAACAAACATACAAACAAGAAAACCCTAGTCGGATCCAGATAGAGTTCAGGTTGTGTTTCACTGTGCAGAGATGTGGTTTGAGAGTCTCCCTGGCCTCTCCATCATGGTCATGTGCTTGGTCATCCCTGGGATAGCCACTGTGTCATCCACAAGTTCACTAATGGGAACAAGGAATAGGGAGTGGCTGGACTTCCTTACCAGTGGTCTTTGTTGGAGAGAGATAGTTACAACTCTGGAATAAGTCATCACTGTGTGTTGAAGAACATCAATTATGGAAGCGTTTTCCTAGCTAATGAGAGGGAAAAAAACCCACCCTCTCCCCCCCCCAAAAAAAAACTCCCCTCAGCTATGGTCATCTATTGCTGCTAGAAAGCCACACAGCATATTATATAGTACATATATGTTATATAATGCTTAAGAAAAATGAAAGACCTCCCCATTAAAACAACCAAAACAATAACAACAACAAAAAGCCAGCCACAAAGAAACAAACAAAAAGACCCATCAGCCACCACATCACATGCTTTCAGGTCCCAGAGGCCTGTTAGGAGCTTCTAGAAACCTCCTTGGCAGGTGGATCTCAGAGCTCTATCTTATTAAGACTCGTCCTGTCCTGGGCTGAAAGAGATAGACTAATGAGAGACCAGAGAAGTGGGCTCTGAAGTGGACCCCACATAGCGGAGAATGACAGGCCTGCCCTGGAAGAGCCAGCAACCTGCTGAGCAAGAGAGCCAGGCATGCAGTGAGGTGGGCAGCAGGCCGGCAGCCCAGCTCAGTGCCCATCTCTGACTCATGGAGGAAGGAGGCCCTATTTCCAGGGAAACTTCAGCTCTCACAAGGGTGCAGGGAGAGGAGAAAAAAGGGTTTGAAGCTGTACTTGCTGGAGCTATTAGCCTTGTTTATTATTACTCTCTGTACGATGAGAGTGTCTCACCCTGAAGACAGGGTGAACGTGGACTAGAAAGTTCTGCTGGGGCTTTGAATCTCATACACACCTGTGTCTCCTTCCCAGTCAGATATCGGCTTTGGGAAACTGGAAACGTATGTGAAACTGGACAAACTGGGGGAGGTAAGAGACTGGTGTTGCTCTCTCTGGGCAGCAAGTAGGATGATTTTGACTCTGTTCTGCTCCTCAAGGCTCCTGACCCTCAGAGTCACACTGTCCTGGCCAAGCAGCCCGGCCTAGCCTTCAACAGCTGTTGTTATGTCCTCTGATCTTGAATGAGGCCTTGAGAACAGAGGTCTCTGCACAGAATCTTGTCTTTTTTTTTTTCCTTTCAAGTAATTATGGCCTGGATTTGAATCCTAATTCCTCCATTTGCTAGTTCCACGACCATAGCACATCCCACGGCCTCTCTTCGTGCCACAGTTTCATTCTCTGTCAAAGGATGAAAACTATTCTACTGTTGAGGGTACCAGAGGAAGCTTGTGTACACTTCCTAGTGCCTGGCATACTGCAAGGGCACCGTTATGAAACTGCTTCTGAGTCCCCGCGTTAGGCTTTATGGCCTGTTGTGGGTATAGATTTGTGAAGAAGAATGCCCTGTCTCTCACGATCTAAGAGCAAGGCTGTGTTATAATAACAGAAGGGCAGCGGCATCAGAACAGAGGAACTGTCTGTTCCAGCCAGGTAGTTGATAGGGATACTTCAAGAGAAAACAGACTTTGAACAGAGAGAGTAGGGCACCCAGCTTGAATCTGACCCAAGCAGAAACATAAGGGAGGAGAGCTTGAGAAGGATGCTCCGGGGCTGACCAAGGATGCTCTGTCCCAGGGTACCTATGCCACCGTCTTTAAGGGGCGCAGCAAGCTGACAGAGAACCTCGTGGCCCTGAAGGAGATCCGGCTGGAGCATGAGGAGGGGGCGCCCTGCACTGCTATCCGAGAGGGTACAATGTCCGGGGTCTGCACCCTGGGCCTCTGGGATGAGGTGCTCCACAACCTGCACCCGGTGGGAGCCTGGGTGGAGGGCCGTTGCTGGCCCCAGGAAGGGATAGTGGGAGGTATTGGTGGGCCTGGGGACCCAGGTGGGCCTGTCTCCCCCAGTGTCTCTGCTGAAGGACCTGAAACACGCCAATATTGTGACCCTGCATGACCTCATTCACACAGATCGGTCCCTCACCCTGGTGTTTGAGTACCTGGTGAGCTGGACTGGGGCTGGCAGCCTCTTCCCCTGTGGTGGGTGAAGTAGGGTTAGGGAACAGAGGGAGGAAGGGCAGGAGGGAGGGAATGAGGGAGTGGGAGGGGTAGGGCAAGGGAAGGACCCCAGCCTTTGCCTGCCAACTACATTCTCATGTAGGTGTGGGCCAAGGGTTCAGAGCCAGGGCCTTGTGCCACCAGCGGGCATGGGCCCCATCGGGAGAGGGCTTCCTTTCAGCCTGGGTGTGGACCACTGGCCAGGCAGGGGACAGGACTGAACTGGTCTGTCTGTTCCAGGACAGTGACCTGAAACAGTATCTAGAGCACTGTAGCAACCTCATGAACATGCAAAACGTCAAGGTGAGGGCCTCTAAGGTAGGGACTTCATGGTGACCATGATGGCAGCCATCTGCCATAAGCCCATTGCGGGCTGCTCCTCTTGCCTCCGGCTGCTGAGGTTACTTGGAGCTTCGAATGGAGGAAGGAGGGAAGGGCCACCCTGCCAGTTTAGAAGCCACTCTGAGCACCCCAGCCAAGAACACAGACTTACTGTCCACCTCTATCTAGCTATGAATACAGAACCCTCTCTGAGTATCAAGCATGCTACTGGCCAGAGTGAAGGGGGGATTCTGGGAAGCTGGGAGGGTGGATGACCAGTTACGGTGGGCTAAGAACCAAGCACATATATCCCTTCCTCTGGGACCCTTACTCACTGTGCCTTCCCACATCACATCCAGAGACTGTTCCAGCTCCTCCTCTTCATCCCTGGCCTCTGCCCCCATAAGTGATTCCCTGGTGTGTACAGGTCCCAGGTGGCCTGCAGGGTGGGCAGCAGAACCAAGGAGCCTTCCTAGAAACTTGTGCTGGTTCCCCATTCCAGGGTCTCCTGCATGGGACCTAGTCCTACCACGCTTCTCATTTCCCCTCCCTTTGCCAGATTTTCATGTTCCAGCTGCTCCGGGGCCTGGCCTATTGCCACCGCCGCAAGATCCTGCACAGGGACCTGAAGCCTCAGAACTTGCTCATCAATGAGAGAGGAGAGCTGAAGCTAGCTGACTTTGGTGAGGCTGATGCCCAGGGTCAGGGTAAGGGTTGGAAAATGTGTCTGACCCCTGGGGTGCGCAGCCTCCTCAGGGCGTAGGGATCCTCGTGGCTGTTTGAGTATCTGACCCTTCAGGACCCGTTAGCAGAGATCCATTGACACGTCTGTTCCTAGGCCTGGCCCGGGCCAAATCAGTGCCTACAAAGACCTATTCCAATGAGGTGGTGACCCTCTGGTACAGGCCCCCAGATGTGCTGCTGGGATCCACAGAGTACTCCACCCCCATTGACATGTGGTGAGTTAGCAGCAGAGGGAAGTAAAAGATACTGTCCATATCCTTAGATTCTGTCCAGGAAGGGCCTGGCCTTGCTCATAGCTCTGTTTCTCCCTGCTGCATTGCTGTTAGCAAATTCTCTAAGCTTATAGGACCTCTTAAGGCTGAACTTCTGGGAAATGCTTCCCCAGAGGTGGAGGTGGGGATTACCAGAGAGCAGATGAGTCTTCCCCTGGAACACCTTGGGGGGGGAGGTGGCATACTATTTTATTATTTAAAAAAAACTGACCAATGTATGGTTTTGTATAAAATGAAAAGCAACTCAACTTTTTAAAGCCAGCACAGGTGTCTGGCCGAGCCCAAGGCTCCCCAGAGAGAGTATGTATCTCTCTTCCTGCCTAGCAGAGTTAAGGGGACCCAGGGCTCACAGAGGGGAGCCGCTCCGTAGTGGGAGACTGGTTGGTTCTCCAAGCTTTTTCAAGTCCCGCATGTGACCTATCAGGCTTGTGTTAGCGTCTCATTGGATCCCTCACAGAGCAGCCTTGGGGGTGGGAGGATGTGCTTCCTGGACTTACCATTGCCCTTGCTTCCGCAGGGGCGTGGGCTGCATCCTCTATGAGATGGCTACCGGGAAGCCCCTCTTCCCAGGCTCTACAGTCAAGGAGGAGTTGCACCTCATCTTTCGTCTCCTGGGTTAGTTTTCTTCTGTACCCTCCACCTCGCCGCCAGGGGGCGTCAGAACTCTGTCCACCCAGGAGCACCGACGCCTGGGCAGGGTGGGGATCGGCTAGCCCTGGCTACCCTTCACTGTCTCCTTCAGTGTTGCACCCTCGCCACATCGGCCTCGGCCCTTCACTCACACTTCTTACGCGGTCCCCGTGTCTGTAGGGACTCCTACAGAAGAGACGTGGCCTGGTGTGATGTCCATCTCTGAGTTCCGAGCCTACAACTTCCCCCAGTACCTGCCACAACCGCTGCTCAGCCACGCTCCCAGGTAGTCCCCTTGGTAGGCCCCTAGCTCCCCACTGTGATCTCCCTCCCAGAGGTTCGGGTCCCCAGCCTGCCCCTGGCTGCGCCTGTGCCAGAGCCTCCTCCTTGCAGGTTGGATACTGAAGGCATCAACCTCCTGACCAGCCTCCTCCTGGTGAGTTTCCTCCCATCCTACCCAGGGAGCGACAACTAAAGAAAGCCAGGCTGGTAGCACAGATACTGCCTGAGACTCCAAAGCCCAAGAAGGGCACTAGTGTCTGGTGCTTGGCACCCAAGGCCTGGTTGGGCATTTCCTGGGGAACGGAACACTCAGTTTTCTCAAACTGCGTGGCGGATATCAGTTCACCCTTTAGATGATACTCGGGATCCCGAGATTATGGGGATGGTGCAGTGCCTACCTGGGAGCGAGCACAGGCTAAAGGGAAGTTATTGGTACTATCTACTAACAGCAACTGATACTGTGGGAGTGATTGCCATGGCCTTCCCATGCATGGTCATCCCAAGATACAGTCACTGCCCCAGGAAGCTCTGGTGTCCGAACCCCCTAGTACCCTAAGGCCTCAGACTGCCTGGTTTGGGTCAGATGGGGGTCTCTCCTACCTTAGCCATCTAACTTAGCACAGGAAGTCCCATTTTCTAAAAGGTTCTCCATCAGGGCCCAAGAGCCTACCTGTGCCTTTCAGTATGAATCCAAGAGTCGCATGTCGGCAGAGGCAGCCCTAAATCACCCCTACTTCCAGTCTCTTGGAGAACGTGTACACCAGCTCAGTGATAGTAAGTGTTCAAGGGATCAGGGCCAGCCGGAAGCAGGGAAGGGGGCAAGCGGGTGTGGGTGGGAGCTGTAACAGAGCCTGGAGCCTTGTGTCCAGCTGATTGTCTTGGGCAAATGGCTTTCCCTTTGCAGTTCTCATTTGGCGGTTAAGAGGGTAGATTCCATGTGAGATGTTAGATCTTCCTGGGCGGGTCTTGACTGGAGGGTGCTTTGGCTCTGCGGATTTAGTGGAAGTGGGGATAGTAGGTACAGGAGCCGAATGGCACCACCTAGGTCTCCCCTACCCTCTCCTCTTGCCTAGCTGCCTCTATATTCTCCCTGAAGGAGATTCAGCTCCAAAAGGACCCAGGCTATCGTGGCCTGGCCTTCCAGCAACCAGGTAAGGCCACACAACCTCCCTATACCCTTTGCTAGATAAGCAGCCAACTAGACCTCCCATTATTCCCCAGCGGGGACTCTCCTTTGAGAAAGAGACGGGCCAAGAGTCTGGCCTTGGGATGGGGAGTCAACACCCTGACATACACCTCATGGGAGGTTCCTCCCTCCCCCACCCCCACCCGGATGGAACACTGCCTTTTACAGTAGTCTTGATAAGGGTGCACCCTGTCCCTGTGAAGACCCTGACCTCCTGGCCAGTCCAGATGGCTTTGTCCCTAGCACAGCCAATGGACTTGGACCTAACCTGGTTGGTTCTCATGCACTGTCTTGTGAAGTCTTTAAAACACCCTGTGGAGCTGGCACTATGCATGTGCTCCACCTCAGTGAAACTGAGGCCCCTAGGGGTTAATTCACAGTCTCAGGCACCTTACAAGCAACAGCAACGAGACCTGAACTCAAGCGCGTGCCCTTGCTTACTGGATCAAAGCATGAGAAGGACAAGCGTCCCTTTCTCCATTCCTTCCCGTCCCCCTCCATTCTCCAGGGCGAGGGAAGAGCCGGCGGCAGAGCATCTTCTGAGCTACACCCACCCTGCTGCAGCTGGAAGGAGGAGAGGCCACATGAAACACGAATTCAGGAAGTATGGGGCCTGTGTGACCTACAGAGGGCTGAACAATGAACACCTGTGGCCATTATGGAGGACCACTTGGTAGCCCTGTTGGTAGCAGTTGCTTCCTTTCCTTGTTTGCCACACACCTCTGTGATGGCCTCTACCTGGACATCATCCCCTTTGTCACCCACTGTGGGATGGGGGCATGAGCTGCTTCCCTGAGAGGAAGTGAGGGGCAAGGAGGAGCCTGGGACCATTTCCCAGCTGAAGTGCAGGAGAATGTGGGGTCCCTGGGCCTGCTGGCTCATTGGCTTGACAGACCCCTTTCTTATCCCTTGGACACTCGCTCCACCTTCTTCCCCTGAAGGACAAGAGTATGGCACCTTACCCGGGGGACCCTGGAATTGTCCCCATGTGTGTGCTAACCCCGCCCAAAGGCAAACATCCCTGGAGCTTCAGAAAAAGTAGTATCCCCTCTTGTCGCCATCCCCTACCATGCTATTGTCCCCTCCTTGCCAAAAGCCCTTCTGCCCTCTGGCTTGAACCAAGGCTAAAAAGCACCAGCATGCAGCCCATACCCGACTGCATCGGGTGGTCGGGTACTCCCACCTATGCTCCTGCCACCTCAGCCAGCCCTTGCCCATCCCCCAGGCTGGAAGGGGTTGCCTTAAACGGGCAGGTGGTAGAGTAAGTACACTGTCCTTGGAGCACTGGCTTAGTACCTATGTCCCCTTCTTCCCTAAGCCACTCCTATTTGTGTTATCATCCCTGAGGGCTGATAAGTCAGCCCTGTCTCAGGGTCCTGAGGCTGGCACCCAGATATGGAAGGTCACCCTGACACTGGTACCAGGGTGGCCTCGGCTCTTTAGGCTGGTGCAGCCTCCCTCCCATGCCCCACCTCCTTCCTAGCCCTGTCCCCTTGACCCTGGCACCAGCTTCCACGGGGGTTCCTGAGAGGAAGGGTGTCGGCATCATAGTCTAAGCTGGAACAAGGTGAGATGGCACTAGGTTTGACCCTGAGAGCCTCATCCTACATCCCCTGGAGAAGGCACCTTTCCTCAGCACTCCTCTCATGTTCCAGGGTCTCCCCAACACTTGGCTGAAGTTGAAGGGCAAAGGCCAAGGGGAGGTCGAGCCCATATTTTCTCCACAGGCCCCATGCCCATCTCAATCCCTTGGAGCCTGGGTTCCCTCTAACCCCCTTCCCCACTGACTGTGAATGTCCTGGGACTCAGAGCAAAGACAGAGAATATATTTAATTCATCTTGTACTGAAAGCTTGAGCACTCTCATTCAGAAAAAGGTGACTGATACAACAATGCCAAAGATAGAGGACTGAAGACTCTAAGTGTCTGGGCCTGCTTATACATACATATAATCCATTAAAGAGAGTCTGGTCTGTGAATGTCTCTGAATCTGCCCTGGGCTGGGGGCGGGGGGATTCTGGTACCCTCTCTGCTACTTTTAAGGCCATATCAACTCTGGTAAGGCACACCAAGGGATATGGGTGAAGCAGGAAATGCACAGGCCTGGGCGTTTGTGTCCTGCCCTCAGCCTAGGGTGTGCCTGTGAGGTGGGACCAATGAGGATAGCCCAGAGAGAATCTTGAGAAGGGTGGGGTCTGGTTTCCATGGATCACTCTGCTTTTCCAAAACCGCATAGCTCCTTGGCCTCTTGGGATGGGAGGCCACAAAGAGTTGTAGTGAGTGATGTATACCTTTAATCCCAGGACTAAGGAAGCAGAGACAGATGGATTTCCCTCCGCCAACCCCACTGTGTGTGTGTGTGTGCCTGTGTATGAGAAAGGGCAGGGAGTAAATTGTAAATGAGTAGAGGTGGCCAAGACCAGAGCAGTCGTGAGCATAGACCTAACTAGTCCTTGAACCCACCTCCTGCTACTCTCAGATGCCTTCCTTGTATCTGGCCATCCCTCCGGTCACACGGATCTTAGGATGCTGAGAATCCAGCTGTTTTCCAATTCACTGCTCAAAACTCTTCCAAGATCATGCAGAATGCCAAGCCCTCCCTAAGACCCACCTCCTGGCCTCCTTACCTGTTCTGTGACCTTGTACTTGAGGAGGCTCCCGCTTCCTCGTCAAAGATTTGGAGACTGGGTGGGCCTGGGCTTGGCCCTTGGCCCACACCATCTCCCATGCTAGTGTCCGTCAAAGTGCAGACCCTCTCAGGCAACAACTAGTGCTTCCTATAAGGGAAAGTTGAGGAAACACACAGGCTGGGGTCCAGTGAGATGGCTACATGCCGCCTGGACACTAAGCATCCCGCCCTCTGCCATGTGCCCACCAGCAATGCCCAAGCCCATCCCGCCAAATCTCCACCACAACCTCTTTCTCTCTGATCACATACATAAATATTGGAGTCCCCAGGGATGAAGTGACTGGCCTCAGGTCACATAACAAATTAGGGTCTTAAGTCTTTTAAGACCTGGGGACGTGGCTCAGTGGCAGAGGCCTTGTCTACCACCATATACAAAGTCCCTGAGATCTGTGAGCCCCAGGTTCCATCCTCAGCCCCAGGAAAAACAAATAAAAAAACAACAACAACAACAACAAAAAACTTCCTAGAATTCCAGAGCCCTAGGTCTGTGTGCCTTCCAACCCTCCTTGGTTTTTAAAGAGGAGAGGGTAGAGAGAAGGGAACTGGGTAAACAGACCTGGGAAGCAGGAAGCGAGCACAAGGAAGGGCCTAGGTAGAAGCAGCTTCCTGGAGCAGCACTGTGGAAGCCAACATTTATTACACTGTGTGGGCCCACCTCTGCGTCTTCCAGAACCTTTCTGTGCAGCTGTCCCTGTGCTATGGCTCTGGTTGTAGAGATACAGGGAGAGGTGCCCGGGTCAGGAAACTTTCACCCTAGAAAGCTTGCACACGGTGGCAGGCAGCAGTGGCGGTGGGGGTACAGACACCACAGGACAGGTTTTCTCTGGGCTTGCATGCATTTGGGAGAGATGATGGCTCTGGAGAGAGCAGCTGGGTTTGAGGAGGGTTGAGGCAGGGCTGAGTGACCAGCTAAGAGCTGCCAGGGCTGATGGGCTGCAGGAGCCACCGCTAGTGCCCTGGGGACCAAGCTGAGCTACAGCCCAGCCCTGGGCCCTGGAGCCCTGTTTCCTGGGTACCCAGAAGTCATTTCCTGATGATATGCAACTCTCCTAAACAGAAGCCATTCTGCTTCAGTCCCTGGTGAGTCACTGTCCCCTCTGGCATCACATTTACCATCCTTGTTGTTGGGTCGGGAATGCCCAGGGCCCCATCTGACCTTCCCTCCCCTACACCCACTTACAGCTGCTCACCAGAAGGTCCCAGTTGCTGATTGCAGAGCCCACACTTCCTACTGATGGGACCTAGGGTTGGTTCTCCCCTGTCCCACTCTTCCAGGTACCATGGGCCTCTCCTATAGAATCCATCTCCAGGCCCCATCAGCCTTCTAAGCCAGAAGCTCCTTGGGCCTGATGAGTTCCCACAGACCCAGGGACCCTTCTTCAAGTCTCTACAGCCACAATCACAGAGAGGTTCTGGAAGATACGGGCTTCCACACCTTGCCCTGAAGTCTGGAGCTGAAGGTCAGGGCTGCTCCCTGGCAAACCGCCCTCCTTCAATCCTCTTGGGCACTGGCCAGGCACCTATCAGCACTGTTGTGAGGCCTGTCCCTCCTCGAAGCAGTTTCCCTGCTTATGGTTCTTTTTCTCTTTACCTTTGTCTGGACACTTGCTTCAAATCTGAGACTCCGCAATCCCCTCTCAACCCTCTCTCTGTGCAAAACAAATCATCAGAAGACACTGGCCACAACCTCCATGCCTGTGCTGGGCACCAGGGCAAGATATTAGGTACAACACACTCCTCCCTTCTGAAAGTTCAGACCTGCAGGTAGGGCATGCTAGTGTGGTCAGAGGTCTCTGATAGAATTAGGGGAGCTAAGGATGCCCAGGGAGGAAGCTGGGTGGGCAGCCAGGGCCGGGATAGTCCAGCAGCATTCATGAAGAGCATGTGCTCAAAACTGAGCAAGACACAGCAGCTGGAGCAGAACAAGCCAACAGCGCCAAAAGGCCACTGTCCTGTGCTCCATCAAGTGTCCCTACCTTCACCCATTCCTCCCCTCCCCAGCTCCACCACCTCTCACCAACTAAAAGGGCAGCAGGCCCCGTTCCTGCTCCAGCTGCTGAGACACTGGCTGGTGACACTGCAGGAGCTCAGTGGCTAGTTCCAGATGAGTGTGTTGACTGACACTCCTCAGATACATGGGTCCAGGGTGCCGTGGTACAGCAACGTGATATGACAGCACTGGCCACTTCCCTCTGCATTCGCTGTTTGCTCTTGCTCTTGCTTTGGCCTTTTTTCTCTCCCGCTCTGGGGTGCTAGGTCCTACCCAATGAGTAACAGAGTAGCCCTCATACCCCATCTTAGTTTCTTTTCCTGCCACTCTGATAAAGTGCCCTGGGAAAAGTAACTCAGGGGTGAAACAGCTTCAGCTCGCAGTTCAGGGATGCAGCCCGTCACTGCAGGGAAACTGAGGCAGTAGGAGCTTGAAGTGACTGGACACATCACATCCCCAATCAGGAAGCACAGAGTGATGAGTGCTGGTACCCATCTCACTTTTTCTTACACAGTTCAGCACCCAAGCCCACTTTCAGCATGGCTCCTGTGGTGGTTTGAATAGTTGTTGCCCCCCCCCCCACCCCGTAGATTCGTGTGTTGGAATGCTTGGCCATAGGGAGTGGCACTATTAGGACTTGTGTGTCACTGGAGGTGGGGCTTTGAGGTCTTAGATGTTCAAGCTACAAACTACAAGTCCAGTTCGCTCCTCCAGCACCATGTCTGCCTGCACACTGCCAGTCTTCCTGCCATGATGATAATGGACTGAACCTCTGAAACTGCAAGCCAGCCCCAATGAAATGTTTTCCTTTGTAAGAGTTGCCGTGGTGATGGTGACTCCTCACAGCAATGAAAACCCTAACTAAGCTCCTCCCTCCTCAGTCTATCAGTCACTAATCAATCAATCAGCCCAGAGGCTGAGTAGCCCATCACAGGTGTACCTCCTGGCTTGTCTCCCGGGTGATTCTAGATCCTGCCAGGCTGACAACACTACCCACCGCAACCCTGCCCTTTGTCAAGCTGACACGCAAACACATTACTTAACTCATTACCTTCTATAATCTCAAGACCATTTTATAATACAGAAAAAAACCCCACCATTTAATCCAACTTTAAAAGCCCCTAGTCTTTAGTAATTTTAACACCCTTCCCCCTTTTTTTTAAAAATGTTATTAGAGCTCTATCTGCGTGTACACGTGCAGGCCAGAAGAGGGCATCAGATATCCGATCACTTTATAGATAGATGGTCATGAGCCACCACGTAGTTGCTGGGAATTGAACTCAGGACCTCTGGAAAAGCAGTCAGTGCTCTTAACTGCTGAACCCTCTCTGGATTTTAACACCTTTCAAAAGTTGTCCAAAGTTCAAGTCTCATCTGAGATTCAAAGCAATCTCTTACATGTGAGTTCCTATAAAATAAAAGACAAGTTACATACTTCTAACACATAATGGCACAGAGTTAACATTCCTATCCAAAAGGGAAGAACCAGGGCATAGGCAGGAATGGTCAGGACATAGTAAGACCTAAATAACAAACACTCAATCCTGTAGTTCCATGTCTGGTACTTGGGGTTCCTAATGAAACTGACTGGGCTCCTAAGGGTCTGGGTAGCCCTCCACACCCACCCCATTACTGATGCCTGAAGCATAGAATTCTCTCTGGAGTCAGCCTAACTCTGTGTACGTAAGTTTCCTCAGTGGACATCCTACATTTCTGGCATCTCCAATATCCTGTGATCTCCATAGCAACTTGGGCAACACCTTCACGATTTCATACACTTGACTAGCAGGGACTTTTTAAGTCTGCTACATGTCGCCTGGCCACAGTTGCTCTCTGTAACAATGGAGCCAAGACCTCATGGCTCCCCCAGTCTTGTTCTTTTTGTATGGGAGGGGATGCTGTAAAGACCACTCCATGATATGGTTAAGGTTTCTATTGTAGATAAAAGAAGGAAAATATCCAAAGACATCTGGAAAATCCAGAGCAGACTGGGCATGGCCAGGGCTAGGGAAGAGGGAGAGGACAGTGGAGATAGTGAGAGATACAGAATAAAGCACAGCGAGAGAGAAAAAAGAGAGAGATGAGAGAAATAGCAAGAGCTGAGAATAGTGAGAATAGCTGGGCTATAAGGATGAGTAGCTGGAGTTTTGAAGCCCATGGACGAAGGGAATTTAGGGTAGGGGAGGAGGTAAAAAGTTTGGGGAATTGGAGCTTCCTCTGGAATCGACACTTTTCATGCCTGTAAAACCTGTACCATGTAGATGATGCTACTAAGCTCTGCCATCAGCTCAGGATGGAACCTATGATTGGGGGAGGGGTTGGCCTCAAGACACCTTTCTCCTTGTCCTGGTGCAGTGCAGAAGGTTGCTCTTCAGTGGTGCTGGCCTCTAACAATTACAGCTGCTTTCTCAGCACCAGCCTGAGAGCTCTCCTGTCTTGAGAGTTTCTCATCCAAACAAATTGATCCATTAGTTTTTAAACTCAATTTTATTCAAGTGCCCAGGAAACAGGTAGGCTGAAACCAGATTCTGGGACAGATATCACAGGCTGCTCAGCCCAGCTCTGGCTACCGTCTTTGTCCCTCTCAGGAACCTCATGAGCCAGCCCTCCATTGCCAGTGTTTCTGCTGGCCTTCTTGTCTTCCAAGCTTCCACAAGAATGAGCCATAAGCTCTGCTTCCTCCATGGGAGGGCGTTTTCAGCCCAGACTTTCAGATGGATCCACATTCCTCCCGCAAACAGTTCCGAAGGCTTAAGAACCACACAGTCAGGCTCATCACAGCAGCAGCCTCACGTCTCTGCATCAACTTTCTGTCTTAGTTTCTATTCCCATTGCAGTGGTAAGATACACTCAAGCACACCCCCGCTATGCCCTTTTTCCTTTTTATACCATTCAGGAGCCAAGCTCACTGTTAGGCTAGGTCTTCATACTATCACAGGTATGCCTAGAGGCTAAATTATCCCTCTCAAGTGCCTGGAGGCTTGTGTCCCAGGTGATTATAGACCAGTGGTTCTCAACCTTCCCAATGCTGTGACCCTTTAATACAGTTCCTCATATTGTGATGACTGACCCCCAACCATAGAGTTATTTTTGTTTTTTGGTTGGTTTTTGTTTTTGTTTTTTTTTTTTTAAGCAGAGTTTCTCTGTGTATCCCTGGCTGTCCTGGTCTCACTTTGTAGACCAGGCTGGCCTCGAACTCACAGAGATCAGCCTGCTTCTGCCTCCCGAGTGCTGGGATTAAAGGCATGCGCCACCATGCCTGGCGCATAGAGTTATTTTTTTGTTGCTCCTTCATAACTGTAATTTTGATGCTGTCATGAATCACAATGTAAATATGTGTGTATTCCGATGGTCTTAGGTGGCCCCTGTGAAAGGGTTGTTACACACACACCCCAACACATGCAGGTTGAGAATTGCTGCCCTAGAGGGGGTCAAGATGACAACATTAACCATCAACCACACAGTAATATGACCCAGCTGCGGGCGGTGGCACAGGTTACAGTGCCACCTACTTGACAACAAAGAGGCAAAATTCAGAGCCAGCCCGGACAACATGGACCTTGTCTCTAAAATAAATAAATAAATAGCCCAGCCCAGGGTCTTCCCCAGGGAAGGAGCCAATAGCTGTGCTTCTCTAGTCATCACGGGTCATATCCCAAGAAATCTCAAATGCCAAGTCTCAATCCTTTCAGCACCTTTCAGCGTCCACTTCCTGGTGATGTCAGCATATGACTTAATGAGCATGGGCTGCAAAGACCCAGCCAGGCAAGAGAACACCTGCCCGTGCTCCCTGTTGAACTGGAAGCCTAGCATCCAGTACCTCCCCCTGCCTCAGTGTGGGGACCCAGGAAATGGAAGCTTATGAGAAATGCCTTGTGGCTGGGAAAATGAAAGCAACTTGTGGGAGATATCTAAGATGGCGCTGGCCGGAAGATGCCGGGGTGGAGTTGAAGCCCGATCGTGGGTATAGCTGATTGGGTGAGCAAGACTTCTGTGCTTGTGATCAATGCATGATCACCATGTTACCAGGCTTGTGTTATGTGATATAATAAGATGACCTTTAATGTGATTTTTCCCACATGGACTCATGTGGAAACACCCATTTGGTTCTGTATATAAGCTAGGAGACAAAACATTAAAGGGAAATGCTTAGACATCATTCCTGTTGCGTCTGTTTGTCTTTGGAATGAAGGCTGGAGAGTCGGGTGGCCAGCACACTCACTTTTCCCTGAGAACCCCCTTATGTGGTGATTGCCCTATACGGGCCCCCATGGCACCCCAATGTCTCTCCAGTTCCCTTACTCTCTGTCACTGCTCTGGGTTGTCTGTCTGGCTATCTTCAGTGCCAGGTGTAAACATGACTTCCTGACTTATCCCTGGCTGGTCTCAAGAGCTCTGGCGCATGTGGCTTTAGGATGTGGTTTTTGCCTCTTCTCATGAGGTTTCAGTCCCTAGTGAATGAGGAGTTGCCTATTAGTCATTCTTTAGCAAGTTCCTGGCCAGGACACAGACCATCGATAGAGTAATTGCTTAGCTTGTGTAAAGCCCTGGGTTCCACTCCCCTACCCCCATTTCACATCCTTTCACATACAACAGAAACTTTTGGTAATGCCTGTATGTTGCCTCGAGGAAGACTTATGGGGCACAGAATTGCAAATCTTGGGTACAACCAATTCAAATCCCCACTCCTATCCCCAGTGCTTCTAGCTGAGTCAACGTGGGCGTGAGCTCTCTGGGCCTTCATTTCCTTTACTGTGAAACAGTTATGATGTTTGTGCTCTTCACAAAGTGGTCACGAGGGGTCGGACACATAGAGCACTCCGTGAAGCAGTGGCTTGCGACCCCTTCTCTACACCAGGAACTCGCGCATACTCCCTTCCCGGGAGATCCCAGCCCAAGAGTGAAAATTAGAAGTCATGTTTATTTTTCTTTCATTCTTCACCTGTGATATGATCTCAGTAAGAATGTATTAAATAGAATCTATTTTAAATATCTAGTGAGGCTTAAAAAGATGACTAGCTAAGAGAGGTTTTTTTTTAATTTAAATTTTATTTTTGTGTATGAGTGTTTTACCTGCATATACATCTGTCACCAATTACATGTCAGGTGCTTGTGGAAAGCAGAAGAGGGCAATGATCCCCTAGAGTTAGAGCTTCCCAGATCCCCTGGAATTAGAATGTAAGTACTAGGAATGGAACCTGGATCCTATTGAAGGACAACCAATAATCTTAACCGCTGAGCCATCTCACCAAAAGCTTGTTTGTCTTGCATTGTTTTCCCAGAGCTTTAAATGTGGCTGAAGTAAAAACAGAAAGGGAATGCATGACAAACAGCACTGGGTCACAGGTCACTCAATGTAGCCTGGCTACCTCCTAAGGGAGTGGGTGCCCCATCCCTAAGAGCATTCAAGCAGACTGGGAGACTGGTGAGAAGATTGAGAATTCTGGAGGCACCACTGGCTCCAACAAGTCACGACAGGTTCTCGAGGAAGGCAACCAGATCCTAGTCTGATTCTACCGCCTCCAACACGCACCCCCTCAGTCACCTGTCATTCTGCACATGCCCTACTTGCTGAGGGAATCCACGGGCCAGAATCCCAGCCAGTCTGGATCTGCCAGCAGCCCTGCACCTTGTAAACGCTAGAATTACAGAACTCATGGAGTCCCACTGTCTCTGCCTCCTGAGTGCTGGGATTAAAGGTGTGTGGCCCCACACCTGCTCGTGTTTTTATTTTTTATTTTTATTTTTATTTTTTTTTTGGTTTTTCGAGACAGGGTTTCTCTGAATATCTCTGGCTGTCCTGGACTCGCTTTGTAGACCAGGCTGGCCTCGAACTCACAAAGATCCGCCTGCCTCTGCCTCCCAAGTGCTGGGATTAAAGGCGTGCGCCACCACCGCCCGGCTCGTGTTTTTATTAAAACAAGTGTGTTAGAAATCTCTTTAGAGCTGGCCATGGTGGCACACATCTTTATTCCAGCCTTTGGGAGGCAGAGGCAGTGGATTTCTGTGAGTTTGAGGCCAGCTTTGTCTATAAAGCAAGTTCCAGGACAGTCAAGGCTGTTTGTTACAAAGAGAAACCCTGTCTCGAATAACAAGACAGACAGACAGACAGACAGACAGACAGAGATCTTCTTAGGTGGGTACCTTGCCATTGTCCCAACTGCTTAAGAAGTTGAAGTGGGTGGATCCCTTGAACCCAGTAGCTAGCTTTGGCAACAGTGAACTCCTATCTGAAAAGGAAAAACAAAGAAACGAAATGAAACAAAACACTTGGCTCAAAGCACTCAGTAAAACTCTAGAAGTGAAAAAGTTTAGTACAGGGTTCTCTTCTTATGGAGTCCAATCTAATCAAGGAGAAAGCGGTCGATTCAGAAATGACAGGCATGGCTCCAAGTGGGTGTTGCATTTTGCACCTCACAGATTTGAACAGAGATAGACAGTTACATAGGGAGCAGAGGGCTCTGCTCAGCCCACAGTACCTGCAGGTGTTTCCAGTCTCCTAAACTGAATGGAACTTCCACCTCTGGGCCCAAAGGTGTCTGAAAGTCTAAATTAATGAGCAAACAGGAAGCATCTGCTATGCTGGGAACCTGTTAGAACCCACCTGCCTGCCAGACTGAGCTCCCAAGCAACATGCCGGAGGGGGGAAGGGCGGGCTCCACCTACCCTGCCAGCCCCCCTCCCAGAGCAGCATGCTGGGGCCCCATTCCCTTGAACTCAGCTTTCTTTAGACTTCATTGTGCTTTCTGGTTACCACTCTATGCCTCCAGGTGTTCCTAGTCACAGAAAGGCTCTGGGGAGTTCCAGCGCGTGCTGTTGGCTGGCCTGTTGGCATCAGTAAGGGGCTGTGCCCACTCCTCAGCAAGGCCCTTTTCTTGTCCTTTTTGCATGCCTTAGTAACTGATGGCCCACTTACCCTGAAGGGGCTCCCTCCCTCAAACCTTTGCACCCCTGGCCTGGACACCCTCTCCATCCTCCGCAGCACTTCTATCCCAGTTGCTACTCAGTGAGCCTTCGTCAGGCTCCTTGAACATGCTGGAACTTGGTGCTTAACATCCCTACCATGAAAATGGACCCTAGATCCCTGATTGCCCAGTAAGTGCTGGAGATGGAAGCCAGGGCCTTATTCATGCTAAGCATGTACTGTGCAACTAACATACTAACACAACCCTGGTTCCTGCGACTGGGCCCAGATGCCTTCAGAATTCCCTCCCTGTCTTGAGTTGATATCACACCAACCTATCCCTACACTGGGCATGAACCCAGGGACTTGCATATGCTAGGCAAATGTTCTACCATTGATCTACATTGCCAGCCCCACTTAATGCTTTTAGCTTAATTTTTTTTTTTTTTGGTTTTTCGAGACAGGGTTTCTCTGAATATCTCTGGCTGTCCTGGACTCGCTTTGTAGACCAGGCTGGCCTCGAACTCACAAAGATCCGCCTGCCTCTGCCTCCCAAGTGCTGGGATTAAAGGCGTGTGCCACCACCGCCCGGCTTGCTTAATTTTTAATTAGTACACAAAGCAACACAAAGATTTCCTCATGACATATTCTTTGTGTGTGTGTTGTATGTGTGTACATGTATCTGTTTGTGTATGGTGAACATGAGTTCACCAGATGTCAACATCACCGTAGTCGTCTTTGTCTCAATTGCTCTCACCTTATTTTTCAAAGCAGGGTCTCTCACTGGATGCAGAGCTCTCTGGCTACACTGGCTGGCCTCACAATGAACTAGGGATTAGACTCTGCCTGTGGTTGGGTCCCTCACCCTGCTGCCAAGTCCCACCCCATGCCAAGTGCTGATCCTGGCTCTTACCTGAGTGCACAGGGATCCCAACTCAGGTCTTCATGAGACCTTGTGCTGTGAGCACCTTACTGACTGGGCCACCTCTCAGGCCTCTACAACACTTTGGTTTTTGAGAGTGATTTTTGTGCTATGCGTATGGATGTCATACCTGCATGTATGTCTGAGCACCATGTGCATGCAGTGTCTGCAGAGACCAGAAGAGGGCAACAGGTGCCCTGGAACTGGAGTTACAGGCAGGTGTTGACTGCCAGGTGGGTGCTGGGAATCAAACCTAGGTCAACCGGAAGAACATCCAGATGGCTCTTAACTGCTGAGCCATCTCTCCACTCCCAACCCCCACGGTGTTTTCATACATAATGAAACTGATGGTGATGGCTTAGATGTCTCAGATGCTCCCTCCACCTCCTCTCCCCATCTTGAAGCTTATATCACATTATTATATCACATTCTGCCCATAGAATTCCCCTTTCCACTTTTACACCACATGTCCTCAACTACTCTCCCCTACCTTAAAGCCTCCCCCCACCTTTCATGGGCCCCTTTTTAGTTTCATGACATCTGCTTACACTCACCTCTGCATAAATATACACAGGGGCTGGAGAGATGGCTCAGAGGTTAAGAGCACTGACTGCTCTTGCAGAGGTCTTGAGTTCAGTTTCCAGCAACCACAGGGTGTCTCACAACCATCTGTAATGAACTGTGATTCCCTCTTCTGGTCCACATGAAAACAGAGCATTCACACACATAAAATAAATAAATCTTTTTTGTTTGTTTTTGTTTTTTTGAGACAGGGTTCCTCTGTGTAGCCCTGGCAGTCCTGGACTCACTTTGTAGACCAGGCTGGCCTTGAACTCACAGAGATCCACCTGCCTCTGCCTCCCAAGTGCTGGGATTAAAGGCGTGCACCACCACGCCTGGCTAAATCTTTTTTTTTTTTAAACTGGGTTCATAAATGCACATATAGAGAAATGAGAAGAGTATGTGGAATACTTGACGAGTTTGCGTGTCATCCTTGCATAGGGGCCATGCTAATCTTCGCTGTCTCATTCCATTTTCACGGTAGGTGCTGCGGAAGTGAGCGCTTCAGCGTCTTATGTGCTGTTTCCCCCTCTCTCGCAAACACATCTCAAACTCCCCTCTACTGGGAAGCCTTCATGGTGTTAGGTCCTCCAGCAACACTGGGACAAAGGACCCTGGGGCCCACTCACTGCCACAGAGGTCACCCAAATAGACACAATTTAACCATCACACAGCTTTAGGGGAGAAGGAGCCCTTGAACCCAGATTATCTAGAAATTCTGTATCTGTTGCGGTCTGCCCCCGTCCCTAGAGTTTCAGCACCTGTTGGGTCTCTTGGTCTGTCTACCTGGGATGAAGAGGGCCAGGTCTCTACTTGGCTGTGCTCTTCCTCAGGTGAGCACCCCCCCCCCTTTGTTAGGATAGTACTGCTACTTGAGGACCAAGTAACTCCTTTGTGAGTACTGAGGTGTTCTCATGCACAGAAGCCCAGTTCTGCTTCAAAAAAAGTTCCGAGGGCAGAGAAAACAGGTGTAATGACTCCTTTCAATGAATGTGGAAACAGACCTGGAGCATTGGCTCCCTGTGTGTGGTGAATTAAGCAAGACCACCAGATACATCCACCTCCGGAGTCCTGTTTTCCTCAGCCCCGTACTTGGAACAGTTTTGTCTGCCAGTTTAGGTTTTAATCCTGTCCAGTGTTGCACTGTGAGCAGTGGCCCTGGGGCTGGCAGGGGAGCCAGAATAAGCAGATTTGACTTCTAATCTGATGCTCACATCTGCTCAGAGTGCTATCAAGCTCGGGGCAGTTTAGCTGTGAGCCTGTGCCTCTCCTGCTTGCTGCCCCAGCTGGCTTCTAGCCCTGAGGTGTACCCCTCCCTCCCTCCTCTGGGACCCCAAAGTTGGCCACAGGGTGAGGGGTATCCCAGGAGGACAGCAGCCTATCGACAGGCGGATGTTTTCTCTCCTCGACATTGCTCTGACCCCAGTCTATTGTGTGTGCCAAGAGCAGGCCGTCAGCAGAGTTGGGGAACATTTCCAGAGAGGATTGGTCTCCATTATGAATGCTGAGGCTTTCAAAAGCTCTGCCATTCCTTTGGGTTGGCCGGGCTGCTAGAGTCTAGAAGGACAACAATGGAGACCCTGGAGGCCAGATTCGAAGTTGAAGGTTCCAAGGACCTTGACAAACCAAGGATTGGCCCAGGAATTCCCAGGCTGGGTGTGAAGCTCATGAGGGGCTTGGGAATGGGAAGTGGAAGAGATCTGGCAGGGAGTTGGTAGGCAGATAGTTGCACAGCTGGGGACATGAGAGCCAGACTTGCATTGTGTTTTAATTCACAGTTCCTGACCCCTAAACTGAGGATGGGAAAGGAGCTGTTACCTCCCAAAACTCCACTGAATTCATCCCAGAGGAAATGGAAATTCAGAATTGTTTTGGAGCAGCTCAGTGTTTGCCAGTGTGTGTGTGTGTGGGGGGGCAGGTAATGTACATTGCTATTAAGTAGCCCACAGCTATTCACCCCCACCTCCAGAAAAATTATTTATGTCTGTGCCTTTCTTTATCATGCTAGGTTGAGGTATGCACTGCAGGCAAGTGTGTGTGTGTGTGTGTGTGTGTGTGTGTGTCTGTCTGTCTGTCTATATGTCTGTGTGATTGGTCCCACTTGTCACAGCAAAACCAAAAAATCGGGAAGTAGCTATTTCTTATAGAAAAATAGAGTCCCATGGAGGTGAAGAATCAGTCCAAGACCACACAACTACTTTGTGGCAGAGCTGAGATTTGAACCCAAGTCTGTGACACTCCAAAGTATTCATCCGAGCTAAAGCTACTCTACATCCCAGTGCCTAAGACATCATTTGACGTTGGCATAGCATGCAAGATTTCTGTGCTCTGCTTCCCTGCTCTGGGTGAGGGGCAGAGAGTTCTGCAATCCACTTAATTCATGGGGATGATTCTGAAGTGATTGTATCACAAGTTAAGAAACCGCTTTGGGGCTGTCTTAGGACTGCAGACAGAAAGTGCAGCCTGGTCAGAGAACATGAGAGTTCATGACAGCCCCAGATTGCTGCTGGCCCTCAGGACCTTTGCCTAGACAGGGTGACCCAGGAGAAATATTTGGTCCTCTGAGCCTATTGTTTTTGTTGTTGTTTGTGTGTGTGTGTGTGTGTATGTGTGTGTGTGTGTATGTGTGTGTATGTGTGTGTATGTGTGTGTATGTGTGTGTATGTGTATGTATGTGTGTGTGTATGTGTGTGTGTATGTATGTGTATGTGTGTGTATGTGTGTGTGTATGTGTGTGTGTATGTGTGTGTGTGTGTGCCAATTTGACACAAACTTAGACATATCTGGGAACAGGAAATCTCAGTTGAAGAATTCAAGAAATGCCCCCCACCTCACATCTGATTGGCCTACAGGCAAGTTTGTTGGGTACTTTTTTGGTTGATGATTGACATGGAATGGTCCAGCCCACTGTGGTTGGTGCCATACCTGGGCAGGTTGCCCTGGGGTGTATAAGAAAGCAAACTGAGCAAGCCAGTAAATTTTCTTGTGATTTCTGCTTTGGTTACTGCCCTGACTTCCCTCAGTACTGGAGTGTGATCTAAGTTGTAAGCTCAAATAAACCCTTTCCTCCCCGAACTGCTTTGGGTCGCAGCATTTTATCACAGCAGTACAATCCTTAATTAAGATATTCTCAGTGAACAAATAGGACTGACCATTTCACACGCACCCCCAAGAGAGACGCCTACAGAACAAAATCAAGACTAAAGGGACTTTCATACACAGGGAGACTTCTGTTGTGCTGACTGGCTCCCTGCCACGAGGGAGGGGTTGGGGGCAGAGCCTCTGCAAGGCCCTGAAACAGATATCTCAGAGCAAGGTGTGCGGCCGAGGCTGGCCTGCTTTACACTGAGGGAGAATGCTACAAATATAGAGACCTGGGCCTCACCTTGGGCTTCCAGTGACAGAGTCACGGGGATGGGCGTGTGACTCTCCTTTTAAGATTTCTCCCCTGGCAATTCTAAAATAAACGGAAGCATGAGAAGGAGAAGAACCAGGAATGGAATAGCTTTGAGGTGCTGAAGACTAAGTATCTCCATAGACCACACAGCTCCAGCATCCCCAGGGAACTATCCAACTATGGAGTTATCGAAAAGCCAACATGTGGCATGAGAGTTCTATGTCTGAGCCCAGCTTGGACATTCTGCCATCTTGGGTGATTGAGCCTCCCTGGGCCCCCATCCTTCACACCTCTGATGGGATAAGTTGGCCACCCATTTGGCATTGCTGTGGTATTCTGCAAAGTGCATGGGTAGTAGTCTCCGAGTGAATTCGCTTAGTCTCGTATGTTTTGGGAAATACCGCCAGAGGTCTCCCAGTAGGCTCAGTATGGTCCGTACAAACCTTATCCTGTTGGAGAGTTGAGAGCTGGGTGCAGTGTGAGTGGTCAGGTCTCAGAATCACGATAGGGGGCCACCTAGCAGAGAGTGTGTCCGGAATCAGGTTGTTCTCAGGACTCTGAAGTAGAAAGCATAACCCTGGCGGGACAACTTCATGGGTTAAGGGTTCATATCCTCGCTGGACCACTTGCTAACTGAGCCACCCAGGGCCACTTAGTCTGCCTCTCTGTGCCTCGGTATCCTATGTGTAAAATATAACAAATGTACCCGCTTCCTAACCCAGAAAAGGCTTGGCACACATTAAGGAATCAATAAATGTGTGTCACGACTGGCTATTAATGGAAAGATTGTTGAGTGTAGGGGGGATCTTCAATAGTCTTGAGTTTCTGCTTGTGTCCGCATCCAAGGTTAGCCCTGGCCACCCTGGGTGCCAGTGATGATGAACAAAGTTAGGGGTCAGAGTTCTAAGGCTAGACTTTCTCCTCTTGGTAAATCTCCCTGTGTATAAGGGCCAGGATGAGGCAGCACTGGCTGGATGAAGGGCATTTCCACCAAGGTCTCTAAAGCCAGGCTTCTGCTTCCTTAGGCTCAGCTTCCAGTGCATGGGCACGGGAAGGAGACAGACAGGACAGATTGTGAATCCCTGGATCTTTGCACCTGAGGGACTAGAGACAGAATGGAATTCCCTGCCTGCTCTGTCCGGCATGTATCCAAGAGGCAATAAAAGTCACCCTCCTGTACAGAGAAGCTCCACTTGGTGGGACACTACTCAGGCCTCCTCCCTTCTCTGTTTCCCACTGAGTAGGGACTGGGAAGGTTCCTGGGAAGATACAGAAGTCTCTGGGGCAAACATTATGACTTAGCCTTAAGTCTTACAGGACACTACAAAAGGCTATATATCCCTGCTCTCAGGTGAGCCCGCCATTCTTGGAGAATCTCTCCCCTCAGCTTAGGCCATGGGCAGCAGAGTGGTACCCACTGTGGAGTGTGAAAGGACCTCATATCCATCCCTGGGAGGAAGAGGGTGGAAAGGCAGGAAGGATAGATGAAGGAGAGAAGGCAGGAGAGGGAAAGGGAGGAGAAAGAAGAAGGGAGAGGGAGGGAGACAGGCAGCCAGGCATCGCAGTAAGTGCCTATAATCCCAGCACTTGGGAAGGGGAAGCCTGAGGGTCAGGAGTTCAAGGCCATCCTAGGCTACTAGAAACCTTGGAGAGAAGGAGGAGGGGAAGGGAAGAGAAAAAGTCCATCTTTCTTAAGTCAATATTTATAGGAAGGATTGGGGTAACTCAGTGATAGAGGATATGCTTCCCTTACAAAAGGTCTTAGATTCATTCCCCTCCTCCAACAAAAAGAAAATGTCACCAGACAGAGAGCCCCAGCAACTGGTGAACACAGACTGCAAACACATCAGGCAGAACACCAAGACTACACCCTAGACACCAACAGAAAGGAGACAAAGAAGTGATATAAGGAGGGTTTCCAGCCAGCTCCACCATGCTAAGACTCTTAAATTGCCTGTCTGCTCGCAGGTAGAGGAAGCAGTGGGTCTGGAGCCACACCCACTGTGGGAATGCTTATCCTCATTCTGAGCCCCAGCCTGGCCTGCCCCTGGCAGCACAGTGACTCACACTACCAGGTCCACACAGCAGAGGAATCCAGGCCAGCAGGAAACAGGCGGCCACCTTACACAAAGGAGACACTGACTCTGTTGGAAGGTGGTAAAACTTGAGCCAGACCCTAAGGCTGAGTACATTTCTGCAGAACCAGGGAGAACCACCAAGGTCTCTGCCCAGAAATTGGAAGAACTCCCTTGTGGGGAGACTAGGAGAGGAAAGGGAGGTCGGTGAGGCAAGCGGTTGGTTTCCACTGCATATGGTTGAGACCCTGTGTAGCAGTGCGGGCTGCGGGGGCGTTATCGTTACCTGACTGTTAGAGGCAACACATGCACATCATTAAAAAAAAAAAGGAGCAAAGCACAAGCTAGAGTTGCAGCTCAGCTGCTAGAGTGACTGGATAGTGAACGTGAAGACCTGGGTTTGACCCCCAGTGTCACACAAGCTGGCATGTTGTCACAGCCTGTGGTCACAGCACTTAAGGGATAGAGGGAAGAAGACCAGGGGCTCAGGGACATCCTTCACATAGGGAATTCAAGAAAAGCCTATGATACAAGAGTCCTTGTCTAAAAAAGGGGGTGGGAAGGCATAAAGAAGAAAACAAAAATCACTCCTACTCATATGCCAAATCCCCATAATTAATCACTGTCAATAAACTCTTTGATGTGTTGCTCTCACACTCTCTTATAAGCATAACACTAACAAGAGTATATCAAAACTGACGTGGGCGTGCACCCTTAAGGAGGCAGAGGCAGGTGGATCTCTGTGAGTTCCAGGCCAATCAGGACTACATAGTTAGATCTTGTCTACACACACACACACACACACACACACACACACACACACACACACAAAACAAGAGACAGTAGAGTGTTCACACCTTTCCCTCTCCATGGCTCAGGGATCATTCGTTTTTTGTCTTTGTTTTTGTTTGTATTTTTGAGACAGGGTTTCTCTGTGTAGCCCCGGCTGTCCTGGACTCCCTTTGTAGACCAGGCTGGCCTTGAACTCACAGAGATCCGCCTGCCTCTGCCTCCCGAGTGCTGGGATTAAAGGCTCACGCCACCACGCCCAGCTCAGGGATAATTTTTGAAAATGAAGTGAAGATTGTAGGAGCCACAAGTAGCAGATACCTGACTCAAAACATTTGCTGGACATGACAGGGACATTATATAAAATCAACCAAAATCTCAATGTGAACAGAGAAGGGGCTCATAACATCTTACCCTAGCTGAGCAGATATTGGCAACTTTGGGGGATAAAGCTTCTTGGGGACAGAGGATTAAGTTTTCTTCAGGAATGTGGCTACAGAAGGCTACCCATACTCTTGTAGATGGTCCTACATGTGTGTACATAAAAACAGCACTAAGTGGACCCTGGGTGTAAAGAAAAAAAGGGCACATGAAGTTGGCAGGGAAAAGTGGTGAGGAAGTAGGAAAAGAATAGAAAGGGGAGGTAATACAGGTAGATTTGATAAAAAAAGACACTACATGTGTGCAAGAAATTTTCAGTTAAATAAAGTATGCAGGGCAGAGATGCACCCCACCCACCCCCATGCCCCTTGCCACCTATGGCAGGCAGGAGAGCTGGCCCTGCCCCTCAGTAGAGTTGACCCTGATGGTGGGTGCATGAGTGAGCCAGAGGGTGTGAGCATGAGAGATCTGACCTATGGCTGACTTAACTGTAGTGCAGCAGCATGGGCTAGGGAGAGACTTGCACCTCACCACCTGTGGCAGTTGGGAGAGCTGGCCCCAGGTCATGAGAGTAGGAGAGGCAGGCCTTGCCCCTCAAAGGCTGCAGCTCTCAAGAGAGTGGGCCCCTCAACTCTACTGGCAGCCCAGTGCAGCTGGCTCTGGTTGCCTGAGGGCATGAGAATGGGAGAGCTGACCCTGCCTTCTCCCAATGGCAGCACTGGGTGGGCTAGCTGGGGCAATGCTGGAGAGCTCACCCTGGTGGTGCAGATTAAGGGAGAGCCTGCAGGCTGACCAGCTCAGCTGCCACCCAGGCCCAGATCCAGGAGTTTGAGTTGGCCCACCCTAAAATCTACATCTGTGAACTGTTAGAATACATGAAAGGTCTGGTCCTGCTGATCCAAAGTTGCAGGATCTCCATGACACAGGACAACAACAGGATAACAGGGATGAGTCCTGGTGAGGATCCAATAGTGATGGTGTCACAGAAGCCAGAGGTCTTGAACCAGACCAATGACTCATTGCAGTGAACATATGCAAGTGAAGATATGTGGACAGAGGAGAATATTGTGGGACACATTGTGACACACTGTAGCTTCCACAATGAGATGTTTTCTATGTTTTGTTTTTTGTTCTTATTTGTTTTTTATTTTCTCTTGGGGGGGATGTTGCAAGGGTACAGGGCAGATACGAAGGGTCGGGGAGATGAGTGGAACTGAGGTGCATGATGTGAAACTCACAAAGAATCAATAAGACGTTAAAAAAAAACATAAGTAAGCTATGATATCATCCACAAGACATCTCCTTAGAGGTGTCGATATTCTAAAATTAAAAGAAAAGGCTTAAATTTGAAACCCTCTGGTTCCAAGCATTACCTTTAAGGCATATTCAATCTGTATTAAAATAGTTTCTGAATTCAGAGAGTCTGTAGTTTAAAATATAAATTCTTTGAAAATAATATACTTAGCAGAATATTGTGTTTTTAAATAGTGACTTAGGAGGGGCTGGACAGGTTGTTATCACTGACTCCTCTTCCAGAGGACTCCAGCTTCAGTTTCCGGCACCACATGGTGACTCACAACTGTCTGTAACTCCAGTTCCTGGGGATCTGACGCCCTCTTTTGGCTTCCTCAGACACTGCATGCACATGGTACACAGCACACATACAGGCAAAACACTCATAGACATATTAAAAAAAAAAAAAAAGAGCTAGCAACTTGGTTTCAGGATTCTCATTAGAAAAGGCCAGAACGGCGCCTTCAGCACGCTATGAGAGCAGCTGTTTTAAACCATATCTGATATGTAAACCCTATGAAAAGGTCATTCAAGCCTCAAAGTGGTTGCCACCCACAGGTTGAAAACCACTACTGCTGCCTAGCTAGCCTCAAAGCCTCCATCCTCCTGGCTCAGCCTCCAGAGTGCTGATCCTAGGTGTGTGTCACCATACCCAAAATGATTGGTAATTTGGGCAGCTGATTACTTTTGGCAATAGGAAGGTTGAGGACCACTGAGCCAGGGCCGTGTGGTATGACTGCCAAAAGTAAAAATTTAATTTAAAAATTGCCCTTTAGGTATGGGGTTAGAGCAGCACCACTTTGAGACAAAAGGAACTCAGAGAATCTGCAGACTGCTTACCCTAAAGTACTGCAAATGAGATCACGACCAAGATGAACAGAAGAAGGAAGAGAAGGAAAGGGAGGAAGGAAGGGGAGGGGGGCTCCCCAGCATCAGAGAGTGGGGGATGACTCAGCTATAAGGGCAGAAAAGTCTAAGGGAAGGCAGAAGGGTGGGGCTCTGTGTGACAGGTCAGGAGAGAAGGGCCAGCTCAGTCCTCAGGCTTGAGTCTCTGTGGGTGGGACGTCTCAGAAGTAGTTAGGGCTTAGTTCTTGAGAGGATTAATCCAATCATTGAATTAATGGATTAAGGGATTGTCTTAGTCACTGTTCTATTGTTGTAAAGAGACGCCATGACCAGGGAAACCCTTACGAAAGAAAGAAAGCATTTGAATGGAGGCTTGCTTTTACAGTTTCAGAGTTTTAGCCCATTATCATCATGGCAGGGAGCACAGCATCATAAAGGCAGGACCTAGAGCAGTATACCTGAGAGCTGCATACTGATCCACAGGCAGAGAACAAGACTGGGTCTAGCTCCGGCTTTTGAAACCTCAAAGCCCACCCCCCAGTGACACAGCTCATCACACAAGGCCACACCTCCTAATCCCTCCAAGCCTATCAAAGAGCTCCACTCACTGGTGACTAAACATTCACATATATGAGCCAATGGAGGCCATTCTCATTCAAGGGGATCAATGGGTTAATAAGGAGGGCATCTGACGATGAAGTCTTCTATCAAAGCTTGGCCAGATGGCTCATATGCTCTTGTCTTACCACGTTTTGCAGCGTGCTACCTGAGGGCTCTGCCAGTAGGACCACAAACAGCTACAGCCTTGACCCTGTGCCAGAACACAGAGCACAGCCAAAGCAAACCCTTCTATTTTATAACTTACCAGCCTGGTAGTCTGTTATCAACAATAAAAGTTACTCTATGACACTGAGGAAATGGCTGAGGTGCATAGTTAACAACAAGAAAATAGAAAAAGAAACAGAAAGGAAAGAATTAAACACTAAGCCGGGCGGTGGTGGCGCACGCCTTTAATCCCAGCACTTGGGAGGCAGAGGCAGGCGGATCTTTGTGAGTTCGAGGCCAGCCTGGTCTACAAAGTGAGTCCAGGACAGCCAGAGATATTCAGAGAAACCTTGTCTCGAAAAACCAAAAAAAAAAAAAAAGAATTAAACACTAAGGAAACAGAAGAAAGGAAATGGGTGATAGGCTATTGGAAGGCTTTGCAATAATCAATATTTACATAAATATTCACAAAAATGTAAACAATATACTGGATTTAAACTTCTAGAACCAGCTTCTTAGCAAAGCATGGATGACTTTATTACGGTTAGAAAATTAAAATATAAATTTTTTTTTTTTCCGAGACAGGGTCTCTCTGAGCATCCTTTGCTATCCTGGACTCACTTTGTAAACCAGGTTGGTCTTGAACTCACAGAGATCCACCTGTCTCTGCCACCTGAGTGCTGAGATTAAAGGCGTGCGCCACCAGACCCGGCATGGGTTGTTGTTTTTTTTTTTTTTTTTTTTTTTTTTTAAGTACAGGACAAGTGAGATGGCTCTGTGGGGAATTTACCATGAAAGCCTCACAGTTTGGACAGATCCCAGTGGGATCTGGGGAACTCGAAAATTAGAACTTGCTCCCAAAAGTTACTCTCTGTCTCTCTGTCTCTGTCACTCTCTGTCTCTGTCTCTCTCTCTCACACACACAATGTATATATATACAAAATAAAAAATTTAAATGTAAAACTTTAAGGAGTGGTAGTACACCTCTATAATCCCAAAACTTAAATAATGGAGGCAGGAGAATGACAAGTTTAAAGTCATCCTCAGCTACATAGTGAATTTGAGGCCAACCTGAGCTATGAGACCCTATCTCAAAATAAAGTAAAAAGAGATTCAAGTGTGTGGCTTGACATGACAAAGATAATCAACAGATTTATTTTTAATCTTATTTAGAGTAACTAAAGAAAGCGATGTAGTCACATTGGGAGTGGGGGCTGCCGATAGGATGGCATGTGTGAGCTCAGCCTTCAGTTTTCATAGTCAGAAATCAATGCGGAATGTTTAAACAGCGGAAGCCAGGGAGCAGCAGCATGGGCTTGTTTTGGAGATCTGCAAGTTGCCCATAAAGCAGCGGTCCTCAACCTTCCTAATGCTGTGGCCCTTAATACATTCCCTCATGTTGTGGTGACCACCCCCCTACCACCAAAAAAAATTATTTTTATTGCTCCTTCGTAACTGTAATTTTGCTTGTTTGAATTGTAGTGTAACTATCTGTGTTTTCTGATGGTCTTAGGTGACCCCTGTGAAAGGGTTGCTCTACCCCCTACAGGCATCACGACTCACAGGTCGAGAACCCCTGTCCTAGAGCAAGCATAGAGAGTTGAGAGCAGTTGGGAAGCAGAGGGTGGGCAGGACGGGCAGGACTTGTTTTGTGAGCTCTTCCGTTCTGATATATTTTTAACCATGAGCATACATGACGTTGATATTAAAATGAAGGAACACTATGAGGCAGAGGAGAAGGCGGAGGTGAGAGCTTGGGGCTGTAGCTGAGCCTGGGGCCGGATTTGGATGAATCACACACCAGACCTAGGAAAGACCAGGTCAGGCGGAAAGGCAGTTCATGAGGACATCAGCCAAGCAAATACTCTGGAGGACACTGGCTGAGCAAATGCTCTGATTTTTACAAGAGACAGAAGATATTTCTGGAAGCTATAGACCAAGTGGTTCAATATGGAACCCTGGCAAACTCCTTGCACAGATTATTAAACAGATGGCTTGGGAGTGTTCGGCGTTTATTTTTATTTATACTCTGCCTCATTCCAAAAAGAGGGTTTTTGCAGTCCTTTATAGAGATATGTACAGTACAACAAGACAGAAAATTAGTGAGAACAGGGTCTCAAAAAAGCTAAACAGATGCCTGAGATTATAGCACGGGCAGTGGGGGAGAGAGATGAGGCAGGAGGATAGCCATGAGTTCAAATGTGGCCTAGGCTACATAATGAGAACCTGTATCAAAGAAGGAGGAAGGAAGGAAGGAAGGAAGGAAGGAAGGAAGGAAGGAAGGAAGGAAGGAAGGAAGGAAGGAAGGGCCAAGTGTGGTGCCGTATGCTTATAACCTCAACAGATCCCCAGTTCAAAATCACCCTTGGCTACTTAGTGAGTTTGAAGCCAACCTGGGTTACATGAGACCCCATTTCCAAAAGTTAAAAAAAAAAAAAGAGTGGTACAGATTCATGCTATAACATGGAGGAACGTTGAAAACATTACACCGAGCAAGGTAAACTGGGCATTAAACTGCATAGTATTTTATTCCATTTGTGTGACATTCCCTTTCTCAGAACAGGGAATGGGGAGATGGTTCAGCCAATAAAATGATTGCACTTCAAGCATGAGGCTCTGAGTTTGGATCCCCGGTACCCATGTAAAACCAGATGCTGTAATGCACAATTGTAATGTCAGCTCTGGGGAGGCAGAGGCAGGAGGATCCTGGGACCTACCTGCCAGTCAGCTTAGCTGAATCAGGAAGCTCTAGTTACAGTGAGAGGCTCTGTCTCAAAAAGTAATGTGGAGAGTTACTGAACTGAAGAATATACCCAACATTAACCTCTGGACACACATACACACACACACACACCCCACACACACTCACACACACTCTCACACACACACTCACACTCACACACACACACTCCAAAACCATGTGAATCCGTAGAGACAGAATATATGGGTAGGCAGTAATAATGGATCACACAATCTTACAAATATAATAAAACTCATTAGACTAGACATTTTAATAGATGAGTTTTGTGGTGTGGGAATTATCTGAAGCCAAAACAAAGAAATAAGCAAACAAAAGCCAAACCTACCACTACAATGGAAAGGGAGAGGAAGGACAGAAAATAAAGGAAGCTCAATTGATACACAGCATAAAGACGGTCCATAACTTCGACCATGGGCAGTTTCTATAAGCTTGGAAAAGAGCATACGTTAAATGATTCCCAGAATCCTTTAGTTAAACACCAACTGGTTGTTCAGGGGGTCTCAGCTTTCCCTGTTCCTAATACTCAATAAAAACATTTCTAGCCGGGCGGTGGTGGCGCACGCCTTTAATCCCAGCACTTGGGAGGCAGAGGCAGGTGGATCTTTGTGAGTTCAAGGCCAGCCTGGTCTACAAAGCGAGTCCAGGGCAGCCAGAGATATTCAGAGAAACCCTGTCTCGAAAAACCAAAAAAAAAAAAAAAAAAAAAAACATTTCTAAGTGCTTTCAAAAAGATGACTGACCCATTGCAGTGACATCCTTAGAACTCCAGGATTCACACAACTCTGTCCTGAGGACACTCAAGTGAGACATAAATCCCAAGTGTAATTCACTGACATTTAATAAGAGGCATCAATGGTGTGAGAGCCACAAGCAGGTCTCCTGACATAACTGTGGGTCTGGAGCTTAGGTCTGTAATCCTAGCAGCAGCACCTACCAGTGGTTCTCAACCTGTGGGTTGCAAACCCTTTGGTGGGTCACATATCAGATATTTACATTATGGTTCATAACAGTAGCAAAAATTATAGTTATGAAGTAGCAATGAAATAATTTTATTCGGTGGGGGTCACCACAACATGAGGAGATGTAATTAAAGGGCCACAGCATTGGGATGGTTGAGAGCCAGTAGACCTAGAGCCTTGCTAAGGAGCCTGGAAGAGCCCCACAAGTAACACCCAAGGAACCTCCACTGATCTTCACAGTAGAAAGGAAAAGGGTGACTTAAGCCCACTTACTCAATCTTGAACACTCTCAGGGACAGTCCTGGTGTCATACACAGAAGAGGAGCCATACTGGATCTGAAAAACAGCTCTGCAAGCCACACCAGCTGTCCAAGGATCTACTCTGAAAGGAGAGACCAGCTGACAAATTCCTACAGCGTTCTGTTGCACCTTGCCTTGTTAACCCCCAGCCAGGAGAAGTCCTCACTCCCAGCATTCCCAGCTCCTCCAGAATGGGCCCCAACAGGCAGTTTTAGTGTATAGCCATGATGCCATTTTGTTGTACATTCAAGTACACATATCTCTGAGCAAAGATCTGGCTTCTTCTGGAGGTCTACCTATGGGATAAAAATGCTAATATAAGTGTTTTAGTCTCCAAACATTTATATTTTTGAACTACAGATTACCTGGTGTCTTCTCAAACTTTGTACATTGGAGCTCTTAAAGCCAGACACCGTGGTGAAGAGCTCTACGTGTACCAAGTGTAGGCCAGATGCCAGGTCCTGGGCTTTGTAATAAAGGCTCCAGAACAATGCCTACATAGTTCAACAGCCAGATGGTGACACAAAGAAAGACAGCTTCATTCAGCTTCCTGTCAAACTGGATACTTGTCTATACTCTATAGTTAATAATACTTCTCCTTATTCTAGGATTAAATGTCTGGCCTCTTTTTAAATTGTTGTTTTTATATAAACACCAGTGAAGCAATAAAAAAACAAGGAGCCCATAGGCTCTTACAAATACAACCTAACACCAAGACGAGAGTAAGCTGCCCTACCCGAGGGCACTAGAGCCAGAGAAACAATCAGCTTCCCCTCTCCCTGGGCCAGCCTCACTAACTGGAGGGTAATACTAAAAGCCATAGCTGAGATCCCTGACGGAAATGGATAAACAAGGCAGTGTAGTCACTGGCTGGCCTAAGGCTCATTAAATCCCTTGACCCATGTCTAATTTCATTGACAAAACAGAGAAGGTCTATCTGCTTCTTTTAACTTCCACCTGTTATGGCTGGCTGAACACCTCAGGCAGGCAGAGGTTAATACTAAGGAGAGATGCAGAAGCCAAAACTCAGCGAACATATAACCAATATGGACATCATGGGAGATTTTTGCCAAACATTATTCAATTTCTCCTTGCTCCCACCACTTTGGGGGCCATTAGTCACTACTGTCTAACTTTTGTTTTCTGTCTCTTGTTAGTTTGGTTGGATTCTGTGTGCATGGTTTTGTGTTTGCAGTGTTGTGTGCACGCATGCATGTGGGTGGGTGGGTTCATATTCCTGTGTGTGGAGGTCAGAGGTGTTTTCTTTTTGCTTAAGACAGGGCCTCACGCTGTAGATCAGGCAGGCCTAGAACTCATTGTGTAGCCTTAAACTTGCAGCAATCCCACTGCCTCAGCCTCCTGAGCTCCTGGGATTACAGCTGTAAGCCATGATGCTCATCCTCTCTGAGTGCTTAATATGCTTGTGAGTTTTGTGTCTTCCTGATTCTTCCAGTTTCCGAGTCAAACTGATGTTCACTGGGGGGTTTCCCATGCACTTCAGACAGAGACCTAGTGCCACCAATCTTGTCCCCAGTATGTTGAGCAAAAAGAAATACCTCCAAGAACAGGTGTGGGCAATGCCCACATTATTAACCAGAAATAGCCATAAAAGTTAAGAGGCCTTTGCTCCTTTCTACTCCTTAACTAAGGAGAAAGAACTCTCTTAGGTGTGAATGAAGTGACAAGGATGCACATGGGGACTGTTCTAGCTTGCTTCTGTTTCTGTGGTAAGTGCCATGACTAAAACCAGTTTGGGGAGGAAAGGGTTTCTTTTACCATACAGTTTATACTCTATCACTGAGGGAAACCGAGGCAAAAACTGAAACAGAGACCATGAAGGACTGCTGCTTACTCTCTTGCTTTCTCTGGCCTGCTCCGCTTGCCTAGACAGCCCAGGCCCACCTGCCTAGGGAAGGCTCCACCCACAGTGTCCTGGGCCCTCACGCAACCATCAGCAATGAAAGACTGTCCTCCGGACATGCCCACAGACCAATCCAACAGAGACAATTCCTTACTTCCCAGAGGTGTAAAGTTACAACCAAGATTAGCCACCACAGGGGCCTCTGAGCCCTTTATTCATATTCTCTGAAAGGAAGATATGTCCCTCCCCTCTCCTGTTGACAGTGTGTGTATGAAATGTGCCTTTGCTAGACTCTTGCTCTCATCTCAAGGACTAAAGCCTTCCAAAAGCAGGATGATGCTATTAGGTCCTTAAAGAACTGGCCACTGGTCTGTGTCTTACACAAGAAAATCTCAAAATGTAAGGAGGAAAGACACTTCTTAAGATGCCATTCTCATTATTAATAGAAAATGCGCGGGACTCCAACCCATCCCAGTAACCTGACAGTGGGTCCCGTCCTTTCTGCTGATGTAGAGAAGACTGAGTTCTCTCTGCCAGTGCTGTACCCAAGTCTTTCACCCTCTCCAAAGAGAGAGAGAGAGAGAAGAAAAAGGAAAGTGTGATAGGGTCACACTCTGTAGCCTAGGCTGGCCTGAAACTCACTAGGAAGCCCAGACTGGCCTCAAACTTTTAGTGATCCACCCGTGTCAGTTTCCTGGGCATTGAGTCCCCAGGTCAAGCCTCCATTTTCATTCCTATTCTTGCCAGGTCAGAAGGTTCCCTACATCCCTGTATCACCAAGGGCTTTCAAAACACCAACACAGGGCCATGCCAAGTGATCACAGTCGAGTTCTGAGACTCTCAGATCTTAGACAAATGTAGCTCACTCATTAAATCCTCAGTGATGAATATGGGACCCATCCCCACTCTGTTATGGATATGACAAATGAAAGGGCAGTGAAGGGTTGGAGGGGACGCAGGCACAAAGGTAATTCTATGTTGAGGTAGGGGCCCCCAGCTCGCCTGCACCCTAAAAATGTAATCAGGACAAAAGGCAGAGAGGAGAATGGTGTCCTCTCTTCGACATTTCCTCACAATTTGGATGAGCATCAGTCACATCCCCTGGGACTTTGAGGTGCCGCCCTTACTCCAGAGCAGCTGGAAGGGAACCCATTGCTGAGTGGCTGAACTGGAATCCAAAGACCACTAACTGGCATCGGGGAGAGGATCCCTAAGCTAGACAAGGCTGGAGCCGGGCAGGGTCATAGGAACAGCAGCTGGAGAGGCCTTGCACACGCTCACATTTCATCCCACATCAACAGACACAGCTAAGCAGCTAGGCTCCTGATACCAAAGTGTCAGCCTTGAGTTGGCACAGCAAGTGTTTGGCCACCCAAACCCAAGCCCATCTCGCTCCATCATGCCCCACGGGCCAAGTCCTGCACTTGGATTGAAAACATGGGCTGCACATGGACAAGGCAGGAAGGCTTGAAAAATAAAACAAGCAAGGCTGGAGAGATGGCTCAGCGGTTGAGAGCACTGGCTGCTCTTCCAGAGGTCATGAGTTCGATTCCCAGCAGCCACATGGTGGCTCACAACCATCCATAATGAAATCTGGTGCCCTCTTCTGGCCTGCAGGCATACCTGCAGACAGAACACTGTATACATAATAAATAAATCTTTAAAAATAAATAAATAAAATAAAACAAACAAAACAAAACAAAAAAAGAACCCAAGCAACATGGCCTCCTCATAAAAACAGAAACAAAGTGTGGTAGCATACATACTCCTGGACCTTGGGAGGCTGGAACAGGAGGATTGACACAAATTCAAGGTGCCTCTGGATTACATAGTAGTAGGTTCCAGGCCAGGCAGGACTACAGAGATAAATGAGACACTGTGTCACAAAATGAGGAAAGAAAGAAAGAAACAATTTTTTAAAAGGTCATGCACAGAAAGGCAAAGACACTCCATGTTTTCATATGTAAGTGGAAAGCAAAAATGTGCCTCTGGGCTAGAGATGAGATTTAGTGGTGGTGTCAGCCCCCTGGAATGGATCCCCAGCAATGCAAAGACAAAAGTTAATGTCTTAGAAATACAGAATGGGGTCAGTAAGACAGCTCGTGCCATAGGGCACTGATGCCCTGAGTTCAATATTCTAGACTTACGTGTTGGAGGGACAGAATGAACTCTGGAAAGCTGTCCTCTGATGTCTACATGTCTGCCACAGCATGAACACCAGCACCCTCCCCAACACAAAAATAAATAAATGTAACACAATTTTTCTCAAAAAAGAACAAAATGGAGAGTTTATACTCCCTTGTGAAGAAAAGACAGGACGGGAGCTCAACACAGGAGACTGGAGGTGGGAACCGAGGCAGAACCATGTAGAACACTGCTTACTGGCTTGCTCAGCTTGCTTGGTGGACCTGGACCAGCTTGGCCTCAAACTCACCTCTAGAAGCCTGCAGCTGCCTCCTAAATGCTAGGATTAAAGGCGCACATCCTTATGCATAGCGGATTAAAGGCGCACATCCTTATGCATAGCAGATTAAAGGCGCACATCCTTATGCATAGCCTTCAGCTTGCTTTTTCAGTCAACCCAGGACCATCTGCCCAAGGGTGACATCACCCTTAGACTGGGCCCTCCCACATCAATCATCAGTCCCACACACTTGCCTGCAGACCAACCTCATGGAGGAATTTTCTCGGCCGAGGATCCCTCTTCCCAGATGACCGTAGCTCGTGACAAGTTGACAAAAAACTACGTAGCACGGTATGCATGTGTGGAACTATCACAGCATATGGCCTAGCTGTGATAATTAGACAGAAATTGAAGTTTTTCACATGCAAAGAAAAAGTAGGCAGAAATCTTTAGGGAGCATTTCATAAGGGGTGTGCAAATAGGTAATTAGCATAGAAGGTACTGGTCCTTATTGAACACAAGAGACATGAACATTAAAAGCCCTGAGATACCAGTGCTTCCCAATAGGAGAGTTAACATTAACATGGCCCTAAATCATGAATGTTGAGAAGGATGTGGGACGATTAGGAAGCCATGACAATGTTCACACTAGTCCAGCCACTTTTAAAAGCCTTAGCGGCAACTGAATAGGTCTAGTATTCTGACCTAGCAACTCCATTTCTGGGCATATACTGAAAAGAATGGGAACTGCCATCCACCCAAAAACAAGGTATGGGTGTTCAGAAGAAGCTTGGTTGTAGTAGATTCGATTTGGAAACAATCTGAATGCCCATCAAAAGCGGAGGGAGTGAGGAAATACTGTGGCTCCACAGAACAGGCTATTGCCTGGCAATGAAAAGGAACCAGACACCTCTCCCAGACATGGCAGAACAGGTTCTCTGACACCTCTTGGGTAGCACTAGAAATGGCCACCCAGAGGTCACAGGGATGTATTTGCATGTCAAAATTCACCATGTTGTTTCTTTTAATGCTTGCACATTTTAACATATGTAAGTTTAACTTTATTTAAAAACAAACAAGCTTAGGTGTGTAACTCCATGGAAGAGAACTTGCCAACCATGCACGTGACCCTGGGTATGTTGGGTGGTGGTGGCGCACACCTTTAATCCCAGCATGTGGGAGGCAGAGGCAGGCAAATCTCTGTGAATTCCAGGCCAGCCTGGTCTACAGAATGAGTTCCAGGACAGACAGAAGAAATACCCACAGAGAAACCCTGTCTTGAAAAACAAGAAACAAAAACAAACAAACAAACAAACAAAAAACCCTGGGTTCAATCACCTCAAACAAAACAAGACTCCCGCTTGTAGCAAGCGGCTTTATTATTTTTGTCTTATTATATACCGTAATTAATTTTACTATACTTAATATCTCTACCTCCCTTCCAACCCTTGCTCCTTCCAATCTCCCAAAACTAGGTGGGAAAGAAAGAAGATTAAAGCGGAAAGGAACAGAGTTCTCTTTGAGCTTCTTCCTGCTGAATAAGGTTGTTGGGTTCTTTGGGGGCAATATCAGTCTCGATAGTCACAATATCCAGAAGTCAAGCAAACCATCAACACCACACACGGCAAACCAGCAAACACAGTAGCAGGACGAACCAGCATCAGTGTGGGGGAGGCACTAGCAGGGAGACAACCTCTTCCTTCTTTGGAGCTCCCCTTCCTCCCAGGGCTCTGGCTTTTTATCTCCTCTCCAGAGTCCTCAGAATTCAACTCTCTGTAGCTGGCTAAGCCACTCCCCTCCTAGCACAACTAGGCACAATTCTAGTTTACACCTGTGGACTGACTGAAGCAGACCCACACACGAGTTTAAAACAAAAACATTCTCATAACATAACTGAGTTGTTTAAGAAACAAAACTATTACCACACCCCTCCCCCACCAAAAAACCCAACCAAACCAACAACAATAACAAACAAACCCAAGAAGTTACTGTGTGCATGTGTTTAGAACAGAATAAGCCTAAAATAATTACTTGTCAGAGTTTCCAGAATAAAGGCAGAAATAGTGATACACAGCTATAATCCCAGTACTCAGGAGAGTAAAGCAGGAGGATCTTGAGTTTGAGAGCATCCTGGGCTACACTACAAAACCTCATCTCAAAACCAAACAAATATACAGATGAAACCAAAGTCCAGGGCTGCAGATGTAGCTCAGTTGGTCAGTCCTGGCCTAGTGTGTGTGAAGTCCTGGGTTCCCTCCCTAGCCTTGTACAACCAGAGCACACACTATAACTCCAGCACTGGGATCCAGGCCATCTTGCTCAAACAAACAAACCAATCAAATAAAATAGCAACAGGGGCTGGAGAGATGGCTCAGCGGTTAAGAGCACTGGCTGCTCTTCCAGAGGTCATGAGTTCAATTCCCAGCAACCACATGGTGGCTCACAACCATCCATAATGAAATCTGGTGCCCTCTTCTGGCCTGCAGATATACCTGCAGACAGAATACTGTATACATAATAAATAAATCTTAAAAAAAAATAAAAAAAATAAAATAGCAACAGAACACCCGCACACTAGAATTCCCAGAATAAATGAGACAACAGTCATTAGGAGCCCTGGGAGTCCCCATCCATCAGAGCACCCCTTGGTGGCTAAATGACATGGGGACTCCGAGGTGAAGGAGCAGCTTCAGGAAGTGGGGAAGGCAGCCCGAGAAGCAGAGTATCCAGTGTCTTCGAATAGTGATTGGCATTGTTGAATAGTTGGATTGGAAGCAAACTTCCTGTTCATAGCTCTAAAGCTTTGATTCTAAACCCCAACCACCTCCAAGCCCCTGGAAGGCTGCTTAAGACACAGCTACTGGCCGGGTGGTGGTGGCGCACGCCTTTAATCCCAGCACTTGGGAGGCAGAGGTAGGTGGATCTCTGTGAGTTCGAGGCCAGCCTGGTCTACAAAGAGAGTCCAGGACATCCAGAGATATACAGAGAAACCCTGTCTCGAAAAACCAAAAAAAAAAAAAAGACACAGCTACTGAGTCTCATCCTGCTTCTCACAAAGCAAGACCTAGAATCTGCATTTCTAGCAAGTTCTGCTGCTAGGCCATGATGAAGGTACTTTGCTAGCCTTTAGTGTGCCAAACCTGGAGGGCTGTTTGTGATATTGTTGAATTCACAAGACTGCTAAGATTGCTGGGGATGTAGTCCCAATAGCAGAGTGCTTAGCGCCTAGCACATGCAAAGCCTTGGGTTCAATCCCCAGCATTGTTCAAGCCAGGTGTGGTGGTGCATGGCTGCTATCCTAGCATTCAGGAGGTGGAAACCAGAAGGTGAGAAGTTCAAGGTCATCCTCAGCTACCTGTTGAGAAAAAAAGGAAAGAAAGAAAGAAACTAGAAGGACTGGCTTCTCACAGCAGAGATAGGATTTCTGTTCCCTAATGACTCACAAAAGAAATAATACTTTCTTCCTCCCCTTCCCACAAAAAGGAATTTACGGGGATTGGCTTCTATGCTGCATACTGTTGACATTTGCTTTCTGTAGTACTCAACTCTTCCCATTTTAGAGAAGAGCACACTGAGTCTCAGTTCCTGCAGATGAGACCCCTCTGGCCACAATCCTGGACAAGTTCAGGCTGAGACTGAGTGGCTATCTGCAGAGCTGGGGCTTGGAATTCTGCTTCTAGTGGGTGATCACATGAGACAATTTCAGAAGTCCTCTGGGCTCTCAAAGCCGGGCTGGCTGCAGCCGGTACTTTTAAACACTACCACATACTCAGCACCAAAGAAACGCCAGATCCCATGCACAGCCTCTCACGGTGTTTTTAGGGCGTTTTCCCAGTCATCTCCCCTCTTCCCACCCCTCCAGTCTTCCTTGGCACATGCCCTACCTACACCCTCTCCTTTGCAGTCTGGCATGTGGACTTCACTTGGATATTTGGTAAAGGTGTGCATACACCTGTCTCTGCTCTATTCGAGTTCCTGTGTGGGAAGGTGGCCCAGCTATCAAGGTTATGTTCTTGGCATCATGCTATTGAGCCTGCCCCATGCCAACCCCTACCCCCCAGCCTACAGAAGCTCGTTCCACACTACCACCAGCAGGGCAGCAACGTGGCAATGGATGACAGTGTTGAAGGTGTGCAAAGGGTGACATCATGCTCCAGCTTGACTGAAGGAATGGCAGAACATTCTGGCTGGCCTTGGATGGCAGGTTTCTTGATGCTGCTCCAGGCAGGCCTGAGACTCTGCAGGGCCTCCGGGTCACTTAGATGATCCTGCCAGGCATAATGACAGGCCCAAGCCCAGGGACATGCCCCCTCCCCAAGTTGAGGGGATTGGTCCTTTTCTCCTTGTACATTGTTTTTATTTTGAAGGCTTTCAATTCTAACAGAAACAGTGGCAAAGTCAAGTTGGACAGGGTAGATTTGAACATGGAGGAATCTGGCAGCGATGATGAACACAAAGGAGAATGGTAAGGGTATGTTGAGTCTCTCCCTCTCCCACGGACCCCCTCCCACCCCTGTGTAAAAGACTGCAGTTGATGAAACTTCCAGTTAAGTGCAGGATTTCAGTGTGGTGAAGAACTAGGAGATCCAGGCACCCACCAAGGACCAAACTCCATGTCCTTGTCTTCAGAAAGCAACAGTGAACAAGTAGCAAGGATGGGGATAGGTCACCAGTCCCACAAAGGGACCCGGGAAGGTCACAATAGCTTCGAAACAGGTGGCTTTTATAAAAGAACAGGCTTATCTCCAAGCTAGAAACCCTTCAATTCTGTGCACTCTTTCCTTCCAAGTTTTTCCCATTTCAGGGAGAGAGGGGTGTCTGAAATTCCTCCTTAGAGCTTGTGAGAGATGGGGCAATTCCCTTCTCATTTACAAGAAGGAAATTGTAGGCAGGGTCTTTCATTTTCCTGAGACTATGGATCAAAGCAGGATCTCACACACTTCAATCCCAGGATCTCACACACTTCAAACCCAGGATCTCACACACTTCAAACCCAGGATCTCACACACTTCAAACCCAGGATCTCACACACTTTGGGCAATGCTCTACCAATGAACTACATCCTTACCCCCCAAAATGGACATTTTAAATACACAACAGAGGGCTGGTGGGGCGGCTCCCTGGTAAAGGCACTTGCTGACAAGTTTGAAGACCTGCATTCCATCCCTGGGACCCACATGGTGGAAAAAGAGAATTGAGCCTTGTAAATTACCCTCTGAAGCCGGGCAGTGGTGGCGCACGCCTTTAATCCCAGCACTTGGGAGGCAGAGGCAGGCGGATCTTTGCGAGTTCGAGGCCAGCCTGGTCTACAAAGTGAGTCCAGGACAGCCAGGGCTACACAGAGAAACCCTGTCTCGAAAAACCAAAAAAAAAAAAAAAAAAATTACCCTCTGACTTTCACACGTGGACAGTTTCAAGTGCAAGCCCCGCCCCCAATCAATTAAAATGTTTAAGTACACAACATAATGAAATATAGAGTCAGATTTGGTAGCACATGCTTGTAACCTTCATGCTTGGGATGTTGACTCAGAAGAACTGCTGTGAGTTCAAGGGCAGCCAAGTCTATCAAAAGTAATCAAGAACTGTCTTAAAAAAAGAGAAAGAAGGGAACAGAGGCTACCTCTGTTCTTAGAGAACTTGTTTTGGTTGAGAGATACGCTATAGAAATATAAAACCAAAACTCGTAAAGAAGTTGTGCAAATAGCAACTCCCAGCTGTTTATACAGCCCTCACTGTCCTGTTGGCAGTTGGGGCATCCTGGGAAGGGAGGCAGGGGTAGGGTCAGGAAGTTAGAACTTGGGTTACTGCCCTGGAGCCCAAGAACTCAAGGGGCAGTTCTGAAGACATGAAGGCTTCGTGTGCACTATGCAGCCCAGCAGCAGCTGGGACTGCTTGGAGAAGAGTTAACTCAGAAGATTTGGGGTGAAGGGGTGTGGGGCAGAATTTATCTGGGGAAGGTTCCCAAAGGAGTCGATGAGAAAATTACCATAACACTAGCTTTGGTGGAGCTGGGGAGGGAGGGGAGCTCATTTTGTCTGAGTATTTCTATTTAATTTTCACAATTTATGTATTTGTTTTAGTGTGTGTGGAAGTGTGGACACGTATGTGCCACTAACAGGGGTCAGTCCTTTCCTTCCACCATTTGGATCCTAGGGACCAAACTTGGGTCATCAGGCTTGGTGGCAAATGCCTTTACCCACTGAGCCATCTCTCTAGCCCCTCGGTTTGTTTCCTTTAAAAAATATTTTATTTATTTATTTATTTATTTTGGTAAAGAACAATTTTATTACTAGGAATACTTATTACTCCAGATAATCAAAATTGTAGAAGGGTCAGAGATCTTTGATGTTTCTTCCATTCATGTGCACCTCATTTTTTCCTCAGACCTCACTTCAACATGTATCAAATGAAGACACTTTTTAATTTTCCTGGCACGGCTCCTTAGCTCTAGGCCAGACATTGGTTTGATTTTTTAAGACAAGGTTTCTTTGTATAATAGCCCTGGCTCTCCTGGAACTAGCTCTGTGGACCAGGCTGGCTTCAAACTCACAGAATCCCCCTGCTTTTGCCTCCAGAGTGCTGGGATTAAAGGTTTGCACCACCACCCGCGGGGTTAATTTTTATTTTATGTATGTGGATGTTTGTGTGCCCACGGCCTGCTGAGGCCACAAGAAGGATTGGAATCACAGACGGTTGTGGGCTGTCATGTTGTGCTGGAAAATGAACCCTAGATCCTCTGCAAGAGCAGCAAGCATTCCTAACCCCTGGGCCATCACTCCAGCTCCCAGTTTGTTTTTATTTTAAATGCACAAGGAGGGCACACGTTGGCATTCTAAGAATTCATCACAGACTAAAATATGTATTATTTTCCTTTTGAAAATATGTATTATCATACATTAGTTATATACAATAATTGGTTTCATTATTTTCATTTGTGTACATAATGTTCTTTGGTCATATTCACCCTCCCCGTTACCCTCTCCTGTCCCCCCTCATTCCCACAGACTCCTCTTCCTAACTAGTCTTCCTTGTACTTTCATATCTAGTGTGTGTGTGTGTGTGTGTGTGTGTGTGTGTGTGTCTGTATGTGTGTGTAGAAGTGCATGTGTGTCTGTGTGTGCCTGTGTTTGTGTTGATCCAATGAATTTAATTAGGATTACTTACAGGACCCTAGGTGGAGTTACTTATAGGAACATGTGTGACTTATCAGAGATCACATCACTGAAGAAAATGTCTCTTCCAGTTGGACATGGTAGTACACGCCTTTAATCCCAGCACTCAGGAGGCAGAGATAGGCAGATCTCTGTGAGTTGAGGTCAGCCTGGTCTACAAAGTGAGTCCAGAACAGCCAGGGCTCTGTTACACAGAGAAATTTTGTCTCAAAAAAAAAAAACAAAAAAAGAAAAGAAAATGTCTCTTCCACCTCCAGCAACCATTAGCTACCTAAAGATCCTCAAGGAAGGATGGGGCCTTGTCAGCCTCCCTTCCTCATAAAAACCAGCTTTTGAGGAGATTTTAAAATAAAATTAGAGCTATAATCTGGGTTTGGTGGCACAGGTCTTTAATTCCAGTTCTTGGGAGGCAGAGGCAGGAGGATACCTGAGTGTGAGTTCAGCCTGGTCTACAGAGTGAGTTCCAGGACAGCCATGGCTGCACAGAGAAACCTTGTCTCAAAAACCAAAAAGTAAATAAAAAATAAAATGGAGTTGGGGAGACTTTAAGGAACTACTGAACTGTGCAAACATTAGACTGCTGCATAGGGATTTATTGTTTGTTTTTTTGAGGTAGGGTTTCATGGAGCCTAGCCAGCTCTCTATATAGCTGGGATAACCCAGAACTCCTCCCCCACCTACCTGTCAAGTGCTGAGACTATAGACACGTGTAGCCTCCTGGTTAGGGAGATGGAATTCTTAAACTGGTCATGAAGATAACATGGGAATGGGAACTCTGAGCCAGGCCAAGGCCTCAGAAGCTATCAACGACTTTTATTGGATTCAGCAACTTTAACAGTTTCACAAATGACTAACGAACTTTATAACTGCAGGTGGCTCAGCCAACTGTGTGCGCGGCCCAGGAGCAGTAGCCTGGCCGAGCGAGGAGCTTGGCTCTCTGACAGTCACCTTCCTCCCATGTAATTGCGGGGGTTCCCTCTGTCCTTAATGTTTTCCCCAGCCGCAGTTTCTTAGACCCCAAATAAAGTCATCTGGCTTTTCCTGTATCTGAGCTTGAATTCTTCAACAGGGAGTGGGGAGTGTGTGAAGCTGGAAAGCAGCAGCCGTGAGGGAGAGAGAATGGGTCTGACCTTCCTGTGCTCGGCTCATCTTCGAGACCCACTTCCCACATGACCTCTCCCACGTCATCTTCCCAGGCTGAAGTGTCTTCTGGCTTCTCAAGTTATCATCCCTTTTGCTTGCTTTCCTTTATCACTATTTTGCTGTGGCATAACTTACACACAACAAAATGCCTACATCGTAAGCGTGCAGCCCAGTAAACTTTTACAGGTGTTTCTAAATGGGTAATCTAGGGTTAAAGGAAGAATCCCTCTGTCCTTTGAAAGTTTGTTAGAATGAACCAAAGAACACTAAATAGGATAAAAAGATGAACCTCCAGGGCTGGAGAGATGGCTCAGCGGTTAAGAGCACTGCCTATTGCTCTTCCAAAGGTCCTGAGTTCAATTCCCAGCAACCACATGGTGGCTCACAACCATCCACAGTGTGATCTGGTACCCTCTTCTGGAATGCAGGTGTACATGCAGATAGAGCACTCATATGCATAAAATAAATAAATCTTAAAAAAAAAAGATGAACCTCCAGATAGGTGAAATCAAGGGGTGAGATTACCTACCCATCCATGTCCCTTGGAAGCTTAGGTGTCTCTTTTTCTTTGGGAAGAGACAATAGACACGTTTAGACAATTCTTAGAGCTTTTACCTGACTGTCAGGAAGTAAACTGGTTCTGGAGATCGTCTCTTGGAGCTCAAATGAGCACAGGGGACAGTTGTTATCTTACACAGAAACACAACCAGGTGTGCTCTGGTCCCCACTCTTCCTTTTTGAGATGGATCATGGGCTCCTTTTGTAATCTGGCCTTATTGCTGATAAGGGATTTCCACAGAGCCCTGTCCCCATGCTTAGCAGAGTGGGGCAAGGAAGAGTTCAGGAATGGTTGGGAATTTGACCCAGTGATAAAACATGCATGTCCTGCCCTGGGGATAATGCTTGGAGTTTGGTCCTTAGCACCAAATGGGGAACATCAAACAAACAAATAAACAAATAGAATGGAAAGAAGAAAGGAAAAGGCCAGGAGAGGGGTGGAGAGGAGAAGAGAGGGGAAGTACAGGTTACAGCATCTTATTTTTAAAATGTTAAAGCCTTTGATTTTTATTTAGCTCAAATTGTTCAGCTTGCAAAAAAAGCAATATATTGGAAGTGTTAATCTCTGAAACTCAACAATAAATTCTATTCAGATCAAACTACAAAATATTTCTAGCACCCAAGACCAGACACAGGGCTGTCTCATTGTTACCAGGGTCATTGCCATGGTGGCAGAAAAGCCAGCCAGTAGGGCATCATCTGTGAAAATCATGAAGAGTTCCAGGTACTCTGCCTGGATACATAAAATCCTGAGGTCGGGACCTTACTTGTGAAGTCCCTGCACCCAGATCAGGTGCAGAGTAGTAGGAGGGTGCTCTGTGAGGCTTTGGGGAGCAGTGATGGTCAGCGCAAGACTCATCCTACCCAAAGCTCAACAGAAGTGGGCCACTTGGAAATGACAAGGAGGGGCTGAAGAGACAGCTGAGCAGTTAAGAGCACTAGCTGCTCTTCCAGGCGACACAGGTTTGATTCCCAGCAGCACCCACACGACAGCTCACAACTATTTGCAACTCCAGTTCCAGGCAATCCGACACTCTCTTCTGACCTCCGCAGGCACCACACATGCACATGGTGCACAGATACACATGCAGGCAAAGTATATTTAAAACAAACACATTTGCAAAAAATGCTTTAAAAATGAAAAGAAAAATGGCAAGCAAAGACTCCATCAATAGAAGTGTCACTCAAGAACAAAACAATCAAGCCATCGCTGGGATAATGGAGAGGAGATAGGGGTCTGAACCTGAGGTCACTCTTCCCATCTCTGAGGTGCCATTGATTTAGAATGTCACAGCAGTGGCTGAGAGGACTCAAAAACTAACGATTATGATTTTTCCCCCAGATGATAACTTTGTACTTTATTCCAAGAACTGTAAATCCCACCCTTGCTGCCATTAAGTTAGTCCCTGCCATCACCCACAGAGTGAATGGGCCAAAGGGACACTCAATGGAGCCTTCCTCTGATGCATACAGTCCAGGACAGGATGGAACAGATATGGGGTAGAACTCTGAGGTGGTGTGCCTGCAAGAGAACTTAGGCTGGAACCCACTGGGGAACACGACCGGACAGCTCGCACCAAGGGCTCCGTGCGTGCGTGCCCTACACCTTTGGCCCTTCTGCCTGGCGATCTGAATCCTCATCACTTGGTTCTGGGGGTGCTGTGGCTGGACTCCAAGGGTCCCTGCCAGCACAGACCTTCTACCCCCACCCGTTACCTTCAAGCCAAAGTTATCATGGGGGTCATCCTGCCAAACACTTTCTGGGAACTTTCATCCCTGGTATCCCTAGGTAAAAGTGGGCACGATGTCACAACCTCTATCATTATTAGGACACTTGGCAAAGGAGACACTGAAGGGCCTTAACTGCTCTGCTCCTAGGTTCTGGTGTGGGCACCACATCCTAGCTCCCACAGGAGCAGGACCACTGCGGTCGGCAGCAGGGTCCTGGAGTGTTAAACAACCACTCCGCCCCGCCCAGGCCTTTTCAAGTGGAGAGAGAACTTTGCCTGAACGATTGTGTCAGAATCACTCCGGGAGTCCTAGGGTTTTTGCTCTCCCTCACTGCACTGGGAAGGAGAAATAGAGTCCTGAACAGAGTCAGGCCTTCTTGCCTGCCACACCTGTGATGGGACAGGTGTGGGCAATGCTCCCCAATCCCCAAGCATAGAGAGGAAAAGACCTAAGTTTCCAGGACTGGAGATACTTGCCTACCATGCTTTAGGCCGTTGGTGTCAATCCCAAAACCTAAAATCAGCAAAACGAATGCCCAAGTTTCTAGGATGTTTGTTTCCAAATGACAATGTATTGAACCCTTGAGGTCCCAAATGAAAGCCACAAGAAAACAATGTACAGATGAGACTACTTTTTCTCCCGTAGAAGGTAGGGAGTAGGGGTAGAGGGTGGCAAACCGTCGAAGTCCAACTGCAGCACCCCCAGGACAAAGTGATGAGGATCCAGATCGCCAGGCGGAAAGGCCGCGCGCGGTTTAGGGCGCGCGGAGCCCTTGGCACCAGCTGGCAGGTCTAGCTCTAGGGTAGGTTCCAGCCGGGGCCCTGGGGACACGAGGCGAGGCAGGGCGGTCCCCGCGGCGGGACACTTGTGTTCGCGGCGCCCAGGCCCGTCAGGCGTCTCCGCGCTGGCCGAGGGCGGGGCAGCGGCGCGGCACTCCCCTCCTCTTCTCTCCCCCTCCCGCCGGCCTCCGATCGGCCGCCGCACTTGGCCCTGGGCTCGCTGCGAGCTTGCCGGGCCGAGCCATGGGCTGCGACGGCCGGGTGTCTGGGCTGCTCCGCCGCAACCTGCAGCCCACGCTCACCTACTGGAGCGTCTTCTTCAGCTTCGGCCTGTGCATCGCCTTCCTGGGGCCCACGCTGCTGGACCTGCGCTGCCAGACGCACAGCTCGCTGCCCCAGATCTCCTGGGTCTTCTTCTCGCAGCAGCTCTGCCTCCTGTTGGGCAGCGCCCTCGGGGGTGTCTTCAAGAGGACGTGAGTGTAGCACCCGCGCGCCCCTCCACACCCCCCTCAGCTGTGACCACTTTCCCAGCTGGGCTGGGTCTTAGTCCGGGGGCTCTCCCTTCCTCCCTCCCCCACCACAAGCTCTCCCGGAAAACTCTCCCGGGACTGACGGTGACATCTGGGCTATGTATTTGTCTCACTCACCCACGAGAGAGCTTAGAATCGTTTTGTCCTCGCTCACCGAGCCCACCGCCCAAGGAGTGATGAGATTTTACTGCTCTGCTCCACTGAGATTTTGTAGCCCCAGCTCCGGAGGTGGAATTGGCACCGAGGTGGAAAGACAGTTGGCAGTGCCAGCTCAGGGGACAGTTCTCAGTGACGGGGCTGGCCTGTGGTTTGGCCAGGAACCCTCCTGGTGGCTCCACTCACAGTAGCTTCACACCAGTTGACACAGGTGGTCCCTTTACCTAGGTGGGGAGGCTCTAGGGGGTCTCCTGAGGGAGACAGGACATGGCTGCAGCATTGGCCTGTGGAAACTGAGCCCTTGGGCCACTGAGACGAACATAGCTAAGGCCAGGTACAGAGAAGTGTAGAGCCTCTCTCTTCTCCATTGTCTATCTCTGCTACCTAGGGTCCCCCTCAGTAGCCCTTCACCTTGTTACTCCTCCCTGGCCTCTGCCATGTCAGAGCTCTGGTCTCTCCCTGGCTGATTGTGTAGGAGCCCCTCTTAGGACCTGTCTAGAAAGGATGCAGCCTTCACTCTCTGTGCAACCAGGAGTAGAGACCTAGAACACACCAGAGACTGTTGTGTGGCCCTCCTTCCTCATTCTGCTTCTTTTTTTTTTTTTTTTTTGGTTTTTCGAGACAGGGTTTCTCTGTGTAGCCCTGGCTGTCCTGGACTCACTTTGTAGACCAGGCTGGCCTCGAACTCGCAAAGATCCACCTGCCTCTGCCTCCCAAGTGCTGGGATTAAAGGCGTGCGCCACCACTGCCCGGCTCTCATTCTGCTTCTTAAAGGAGCAATTATCTGGACTGCAAAACCACAGTTGGGAGGTCTATTGCAAAAACAAACAAACAAATAATAGGCCATATACAGCAGCCATTCTGGGCCACAGGGCTCTAGGGCCCATTCCTCCAGATGAGCTGATGTGGGAAGATACAGGACAGTTGTCAGTGTAACCCCAGTCTAAGCAATCCAGAGCCTGCCACTCCTCAGCAATTGGAGAGTGATGTTTTCATTTCCTCTTGCAAATGCAAGAATTCTCAGAAGCATGTCTCCTTGTGCCTATCAGCATTTTGTGTGTGTGTGTGTGTGTGTGTGTGTGTGTGTGTGTGTGTGTGTTTGGGATAGGATCGGATATACAGGAATTCTGAAGATCTGTTCATCTTAGAAAATTATGAAAAGGAAGAGGGGGGCATCTCTGAATGTCAGAGGAGGGGCTCTGTTGTTGTCCGGGGGATGGAACTCAGGGAAGCATGTGTGGCAGGCAAGCTCCCTGCAGCTGGACCACACTCTCAACCCTCGCAGATGTTGTGTTGTGTTGTACTTACCTTCCTAGAATTTTTTAGGAACATATGTAGCACAAACAGGAAGGGGATTGAGGATCGTTCTAAGTGGCAGGTTGGCAAGTCCACTTTTCTGAAATGAGAAGAGGTACATACCCAACTGGACCATCTCTCCCTGGCTTTGTTCCTCCCTTTAGGTTCCCTATCCATCAGGGCTCTGAATAGGCAACAGAGAGACTCCTGAAGCAGGAAAACACAGCAATGGCACTAATAGTAACTAACCATTGTGCAAAAGGTCTGTGCCAGGGCTATCTTAGTTCTTACATCAACCCATTGAATATTCACTACAACCCTGAAAAGCATTGATATTATCTCCATTTTACACATGAGGAAGCTGAGACACAGAGGGGTTAAGAAATTTAGCTAGGTCTGGTAATCCCAGTTCTCTGGAGGCTGGGTCAGGAGAATATTGAGTTGGAGGCTAGCCTGGACTACATAGCAAAACCCCGTCTCAAGCAGCCAAAGGGAAAGAAAGGAGGGAAGGAGAGAGAGAGAGAGAGAGAGAGAAGGAAGGAGGGAGGAACTCTGCCCCATACTGAACAGTTCCAGGGTTTGAACATGGGCATTTGTTGGCAGTTCCAGGTGCATTGGCAGTGTCTCCTGCCTTACAGAGTCAGCGGCTGGTCTGTCTCTGAGGTTTGAGCAAGAGATGGCTATCAGGTGGGTCTTCATGGGCTGAGTATTCCTGAGCTCAGACAGTGCCTGGGGAGGGAATGTGAGCCTCTGGGCCTCTTGCTGGGATCTTCCAGGGCTGCTTAGGGCTCCTGGTGGTTTGACTTTAAAATCTGAGCTTCAGCCCTCACAGCTTCAAGACAAAATGTCACCAAGATAAAAAGCAAAGCAAGGTTCTGGTGGGAAAGAGTGTCAGCAATGATGTCCCCCACCTTGCTAACTCTGGGCAGTCTCCCCATTCCCACCCCCAAAGTGAACAAAAGCTCCGCCAGCCCTGCCAGGTCCTCTAAGGCATGGAGCAACAGCCTCGCCTGTCTTCGTTGAAATGCCAGTGTCCCTGCAAGGAAGTGCTTTTCAGCTTAAGTGATTACCAGTCAATGTGCCAGGCTGGCACTAGGAGTAGGGGATTGCCTTAACAGATCTCAAGAGACAGCTGTGGAGAGGGTGTGAGGAGAGTGACACTCCAGAGTGCCTTTCTTTTTTTTAAAGATTTATTTATTTATTTATTTATTATACAGTGTTCTGTCTGCAACTATACCTCCAGGCCAGAAGAGGTTATTTTCATTGTGTATGGTTGTGAGCCACCATGTGGTTGCTGGGAATTGAACTCAGGACCTCTGGAAGAGCAGTCAGTGCTCTTAACCTCTGAGCCATCTCTCCAGCCCCCAGAGTGCCTTTCTTTAAGGTTCTGCTTAGGCCCTGTCTTACTGAGCACACTGGGCCACAGGGGCCTTCTAGCTACCACCATAGGGCAGGCATTGGAGTAGGTCCTCTGGGTAACAGTAGTCTTCCTCCTTAAGCAGAGACAAAGACCGTGACCTTTACAGCAGGCCACCTGCAGGCCCAGCGAGAGGAAGAGCAGCCACAAGAACTTGAACTAGACCTTCCCTAGGAAAATCTTGTTGAGCACAAAGAGGAAATCTAGAGAAGAGACCTAGAAAGCCACCTGGTTGGCAGGGTGACTAGGCTTGTGATTTGACAAAACAGGTAAGGGATATTTAGACAAAAGGTTAGAGATTTTTTTTTTCCTGGTTTTGTGGGACCTGTCTAACCACCCCAGGCAGTTGGGAAACCCCCTTATCTCAGGCACATCAGTAGATTCATGGTTTGAGATCTTCTCCAGAGACTCCCAGCCTCTCCATGGTTTCTCCCCTGCACTAAGCGACTGAGGGCTTGTTAATATCTATGTTTGCCAATTGACACTCCCCTTATCTGCCTTCGTAAATCTAATTCCTTCTTATCTTCAAATCCCATACAGCCTGGACTTAGCTAAGAACCCCTCCCCTGCAAACCCCCATAGCAAACTGAGTCTTCATACCCTTCCTCTTAGCCAGCCCTGCAGCCCACTTGCATGTCAAATGACTGGCCCCTGGAAGTCCCTAGAACACAGCACCAACAGCTCCTCACTCTGGACTGGGCTCTAATTGGCCTCACTTCCAGAAAGACTCTGTTTGTACCTTCAATAGCTTGTCCACCTTTCAGTGTGTTACAAACCTGTGCCAGAATCCCACTGAGAGTCCAGCACTCAACGAGTTCTTGTTTAAAAACATCTCAAAACCAGGTGTAGTGGCATATGCCTGTAATCCCAGTCCTTGGGAGATGGAGACAGAAGGATCAGGAGTTATCCTGCACTACATAAGGACTTTGAGGACAGCCTGGACTACTTGAGAATGTGTCTCAAGCAAAACAAAAATTCAACATGGAATTACCGTGAACCCAGCAATTCTATTCCTCAGTATATGCCCTAGAGAAGCAAAAACATTTGTCCACACAAAAATGAGTACATGGATGTTCATAGCAACATTACAGGGTGTCTCATTCAGCCAAAGTGCTGGTCATGAAACAGCCAGTCATGAAAGACCACCCAGGGTATGAGACCATTCACATGAGCTGTCAGTATAGAGGATTTCAAGTGGGGAAAAAAAAAAGGAAGCCTAGTAATAAGTGGTAAGAGAATGCACAAGGGGGTGACTGCTGATGGATATAGGATTTCTCTCTGAGGTGGCAGAAATACTTTAAATTTGAGATGGACACAGCAACACATGCCCATAATCCCAACTCTTGGTAGGGTGGTTGAAGGGTGTCTGTTGAGGCAGAAAGATTGTGAGTTCTAGGCAAGCCTTAGCTATATATTGAGATCCTATCTCACACAAACAAACCTCAAAACTTAAACTATGGTAATGGTCTCACTACTCACAATATGAAAAAAAAAAGTTGAGCTGTACACATAACTGGTTGAATTTTAGAGTATAGAAACCATATATCAAAGTTTTAATAAAAAACAACTCAGAACTCATCCCACGAATTAATTGACTCATTCAACAAATGCTTGAGATAGAGAACGGTAAGATTGAGTTGTGGGCAACTCCAGGTAGGTGCTCAGAGTAGGTCACTTTGGGGAGATGACATCAAGATCTGGCTCCTGAGGAACATGTCAGGCACATCAGGAAGTGGAGGAGAGGTGTCCTAGGCAAACAGACCGAAGGTTCGACTCCAGTCTATGGCACTTCCCACATGCGCGGCACCTAGTGAGCCACTGGGGACAGTGCAGCCATCAAACAGGCAGTCCTGCCTCCCCAGCATGGCACTGTGAACAGCCTGAAGCCCCAGTATGGAGGCCTGAGGTGACTGTGTTGGAGGAGGGAAAATTGCTCACTGACTGATCCCTGGAAGTTCCTGGAAGGATGGGCTTTCTGTCCCCTGAGGTTGACAGGTACTGCACTCTGATTCCACCATTCTGTCCTCCATCCCTTTCCATGGGAAAGGTCAGATCCTGAGCATCCCTGCCATGGAGAGGGAGGTCCTGAGGAGAATGCGGTGTCTCAGATCCAGGCGGCATGGAGTTGGGGCTCAGGGGCACTCTTCCCCAGCTGTGGGTAGAGAGTAGAATTGGGCCTGCCTGTATGGAGGAGCCATGCCGTCCTGCCTCTTTTCACAGCACCAGGAAGCCACAAACAGGTGCCCAAGGCATGGACACCCGAAGGTGGTCACATGTATACCTGGCAACCAGTGCTGAGAGGGGGTTAGCAGCCTAGTCAAGGTCACATAGCCAAAGTGCCCCAGCAGGCAACACCACCCTGAGGGAGGACGCTGGCCCCTCCTCTCCACTCCCATTTACAACTTCATGTGCAGCCATTAATAAGTAACTTGGCCATTTATCAGGATTCCTGGCATAAGTTGCTTAAGCCTTGGAGGAAAGAGGCACCTTTAACTGGCCCAAATTCATGTCTGAGTTCCAGCGGAGGGCAGGATGTTGGCACTCTGCTGGTCCTTGCCTCAGCTGGGAGTCAAGGCCTGGGTTTCCATTCTGTACCACTCTCTTCCCATGTAGACCTCAGTTTCCTGATCTTTAAAGTGAGAGGGTCTCTGGGGTCCTAGCTGCTGCTACTCTTGCTACTGCCACCTGTCACTGTGTGGGACCAGGAGGTGGGTTCCTGGTACATTCCTGGATCAGCCTCCATGGGTCACTCTCGGGGTATGGCAGCAGGAATGGAAGTAGGTGGGAAAAAGATTAGAGTTGGCGCTGGTCCTCGCCTTCCTCTTGCTGGCACAAATCCAGGGCCTTGCATTGAAGAAGCCCAGGGCTGCAAGAAAGGATGAGCTCCAGGGAAGGAGCTGCCTGAGGCCTTGAGGAGCACTTGCGATCCCCAATTAGAGTGGAAGAAAAACCGAGGCTATGGTTATAAGTAGTAGTGGTTTGCCATAGGTCACACCATTGGGCAGTACCAGAGGCGAGCGTTGAACCCAGTGTCTTGACCGCACATTCCACGGCATCCTTGATGTCAAAATGTTTTTAACATTATTACCCTGTAATCTTTGGTCACCCACATTCCTGGAACAGGTTATTACCTCAGACACTTAAAATAGGCAATGCATATGGTTTCATCTGGGCCTGGGAACAGCACATAATTCTAAAGGATTTCTGGAATGTACACACACACACACACACACACACACACACACACACACACACACACA
>CAJQZJ010034265.1:3354000-3364866 GCA_907164525.1 Lophiomys imhausi
ACACACACACACACACACACACACACACACACACACACACACACACATATCCCTAGAGCACCCTGGAAGAGTGAGATGCTGGCCTACTTTTTGGCCCAAGAACCCAGAACAAATGTGGGGTTCAGCCTTCCAGACTCCAGCTGCAAGCCTAGACTCCAATCACAGCCCAAGTTCTGGCAGGAGACATGGGGAAGAGGTTTTCCATGTCTGCTTCCTCATAGGCTGGCTCACTCACAGAACAAACTGTCACCAGCTCGAAGTCCACCCCCTCTTCTCACATGTACTGAAAGTCTATATCTCTGAACAGGTGCCAGTGGCTTCTGTGCACACGGTAACACCCAGGCATCACCCACCCTTCCCTTTCCTCTACCTCCCTGTGGTTTCCTCCTGTCATGGCTCAGGATTTTTCGGCAAGCCTGAGTACTGTCCTGAATGACTTCCACACAAGCCACACCCACCTTGGTTCCCACTGGACACACACAAGGCACACAGTCTACGACTGGGCCTCTCTCCCAGCTCTCACCCAATTGTCTGTTTTTGATAAACGGTCTTGCTATGTAGCCCAGACCAGCAGCACTGATCTCTCCATCTTCCTCCTTCTGCCTCCTGAGTGCTGGGATGACAGGCACATGTAATGTGTTAGCTCCTCAGAGTCTTGGCACTTGACTTGGTGAGTGAGGCAGTGGCAATGGGTTGGTGAAGGTACGTACACAAAGCAGTGCCTCTTACTATCCCTGAACTTGGTCCTCAAGAGGCTGCCTGTCTGTCTTACAGTAAGAAAGGAAATGGGGGAGGAGAGAGAGAGTGGAAAGGAGAGACCTACTATTTTAATCAAGTTTCGTGCGGATAGGCATCCCCTCTGTACTGGGTCCAGAGGAAGAGGCAGATTAAATGTGATATCACAGAGCAGGAAGCAGAAACACAAGCCAGCACTGCAGTATGGCAGCTGGGTGGTCAGGCTAGGGACTGTGAGCAGGGCCCAAGGGAGAGCTTTTGAGTCTGTGGCCTGGATAGACCCCCTGCATGGCAGCCACTCTCCCTCCATCTTAAACCGGGTCTTGAAGCAAGTCCACCCCCACACCCCCGGTTTCCAACAGACAGGGGTTGTGAACAGTAATCTCCCCAACAGATCGGCCTGGAAATAAGAAAATAACCAAATAAGGAGCTGCTGCTATCGACAGAACTCTTCTGATAAAGGCTTTAATCAGATACAAGGACATGAGATGGCTTGAGTGCCAATGGGGATCAGAGTTAAGCACTGGTAAAAGACAGCCTGCTGCATCTCTGGGGAGCCTCCCCACTTCCCTTCTGGTGTTCTGGAACCCTAGAGGTTGTCTTGCCCTTCCTTTCCCCTTTCATAATTTGAGGATGTTCTCCCACAACCTCCACGACCTTCTTGCTGCCCAGCTCTTCCCCCAACACAGCACTGCAGCCTGCAGACTGCTCCTCCCAAACCCCACGAGCCTTTGATCCTTACTCTGAGCATTTGGTAGCAGGTGGAACTCGCTGCCAAAAGGACCTTAACATCGATCTCTCATGGGCACAGCCTTCGGCATGCCTGTGGAGGGCCGTTCTGATGTCTTGTCTGAACAGGGCACTGTTCAGCATGGTCTCGGTAGGGATGGCCCCTGACCCCTGTCCTTGAAGAAGAGTCATTAAATTAATCAAATTCTCTGACGCGGCTTTGGCCCTGGCAGCCTGGCCCTGTCTGGAAGCACAGCTCTTATCAATTCCTGTGTGAAGGGCACATGTGGCTTACCTGACCCTACTCTTGTGAGCTGAGGAGTTCCGCGCTCAGTCTCATCCTGGGCCCCCAACCCTTATTTGTAGATGTATGACAATGTTCCCTTGAGATGCTCAAAGCAGCCTCCCTGAGAGGGACAGGAATACTGCTGCATAGAATTGCTTAAAGAGAATAAGCTTTAAGCAAGATAACATGATAGTTGAGCTTTGTGAGCACCAGTGGGACATCTGGTATACTCAGGGCAGCCGTGAGAAGCCATTGCTGTACTTAGGACAAGAGCCTACTCATCCACCTCCCTGCAACCCAGAGCTTGGGAGTGGTTCCCTTCCAGCTGGTAGCAGAGTGGTGGCAAGGAGGAGAGGGGCCTTCCAGGAAGGCTCTGGGCTCCTCTGCTAACTCCATCTCTCCCCTGCCCAGCCTGGCCCAGTCGTTATGGGCCCTCTTCACCTCTACACTGGCCATCTCCCTGGTATTTGCTGTCATCCCCTTCTGCCATGATGTGAAGGTCTTGGCCTCCGTCATAGCTCTGGCGGGCCTGGCCATGGGCTGCATCGACACGGTGGCCAACATGCAGCTGGTGAGGATATACCAGAAGGACTCGGCCTTCTTCCTTCAGGTGAGCTGCGCTGCGGGAGGCTGGGTGGTGGGCCAAGTGCAGGGAGCTCCCCAGGGATGGTGGTGACTCAGCCCGTCCTGATCACTTACTAGCTGGGCCATACACCATCAGTAACCTAATGCCTGGGTTTGGGTTTCTCCATCTCTCCAGGGGTGATCTCTGACTGCTTTGTTGGACTCTCCCAGGAACCCCAGTGAGAACAAAAGTTCTTTAACCAGGAAAGGCAGTGGGACTGAGGTCTTTCTCCTCCTGTCCTTTTTCCTTCTAGTCATCCAGTGTATGTGGCAGTTACCAAAAAAAAAAAAACTAGTTAAGGTGAGGGGAGAGTTGATTTTGGCTCACAGCTCAGGGAAACGCAGTCCACAATGTTGGGGAAGGCATAGTGTTGGGAGTGGCTCAGTCCTTGGCACCAACCAGGAAGCAGAGAGGGGAATGCCAGGGTTTGCCTGGCTATTTCCTTTTCCTTTTTTTACTTGGTCTCAGACCCCAGTTGACAGGATGGTGCCACCCATATTCAGAGTGGGTCTCCCTCATTAGAAATGCCTTCACAGATACAGAGAGAGAGGTGCTTTCTTAGTGCCCTAAGTGTTTCTTAATTCAAATTGACGAAACTGACTGCCATGACAGAAAACTGCACCAATGGAAATTAAGGTTGGGAAAATAAGATTGGGGAGGGAGGACTGGCCACTATTACTCCAGTTACCTCAGGCATCAAGTGTGGCCAAAGGGGGGTTTTCTTGACTTTCCTCCTTCTCGCTCCTGCTTCCTGAGTCTTCCCCTCAACTCTAGGGTCAGGAAGACCCTGGATGGGGCATAAGGTAAAGGTGAGGGGCAGTGGTACCCTCGGGATGGAAGTCCTGACCCAGGTTGAACGGTGCCCACCCATCCCCCAAACCAGGTCCTCCATTTCTTCGTGGGCTTTGGTGCTCTGCTGAGCCCCCTGATTGCTGACCCCTTCCTGTCAGAGGCCAACTGCTTTCCTGCTAACAGCACAGCCAACACCACCTCCAGAAGCCATGCACCCCAGGTCCTGAGCCAACATCACGCAGCAGCCCAGCCTTGGTCAAACCAGACGATCCCCAGGCCACCCCCAAAGGATGCGACAGAGAACCATGTTTCCTATGCCTTCTGGATCATGGCTCTCATCAACGTGAGTGTCACTGGTGCAGGTGGGGTAGGGAGCTGGGGGAACAGAGTGCACCTCCCAGTCCAGCTCCATAGTGCAGAATCTCCAGACACTAGAAACGTGCCAGGGTCCATGGTGTGCGACCAGGAGGGAGAAGTGACCTGAAGGAATTATCTCAAAGGACCCTCAATGTGACTCCATGTTGAAAGTTCTCCAGAAAGAAAGGCAGTGGGCATGGTGACACAGTGAAATTCAGGGTCAGCTTGTAAATTCTCTGAGGCCTAATGGAAAACCAGACCTTTCCCTCCATGGCCAAGATACCAAAGCAGGCAGTGGTATCTCCTCTAGGGTCCTTCACCACTGATGGGGATAAGTGAGCTCAGGAGTGAGCCCTGCTCCTTGGCTCCTGTTTCTTGGAGTGATAGGCCTGTCTGCTGTGGTAGAAAGGGAGAGAGGCTATCCTACTTTGGTTCTGTAACGGTGATAAAGAATTCGCCAAGACTTGGGGGAGGAAAGGTTAATTTGAGCTTACACTTTGGAATCCATCACTGAGGGAAGCCAAGGCAGGAACCCATAGGCAGGAACTGAAGCAGACGCCGTGGAGGAACACTGCTCACTGCCTTGCTCCCCATGGCTTACCCAGCTTGCTTTTAAAAACAAACCAGGACCACCTGTTCAGGGGTGACACTATCCTACATCAAGCATCAAATCAAGTAAATGCCCCACAGACATGCCCTCAGGCCAATCTGATGGGGGGATTTTCTCAATTTAGGTTCCCTGTTTTCAGGTGACTCTCTAGCTTGTATCAAGTTAACAAGAAACTAAACAGCACAGAGACCCAGTGACTCTGGCCACCTTAGTTCTCCAGCTCCTTTTGTGTGCCTGGCCAAGTCAGCGTTGACTCTGGCTTCTACCTAGAAACTGCCAGGGTTCAGCAACTCAAGAGGACCCCTTGTTAATCCTGGTGGAGCAGAAGGGAGGTTGGGGCCCTCCTACCCACCAGGTTTGGGAGTAACATCCTAATTGCTTGTCCTCTAGGTTCTGACCCATCAGGGGGCTGGAAGTGAGGATGTTCCAGGTGGCCGATAGCCTGGCTGTGGGACAGAGGTCCTGTGTGGGGCTTGTCACTTTGGCCCAGGGCCTCTATGCAGTGGGCCTACCTGGCCCTTCAGAGGCAGTTGGCTACAGCGGTACCTCAGAGGAATGCCTGCATAAAGCACTAACAGGGCCCTAAGCCCCCGTCATAGTTGTGCTGGACGTGCTGAGGGGTATCACTCCTCACTGGCCTGAGTACCTGATAGGGAGCTGGAGATTGGCCAAGTCTCGGCAGAGGCCCACCACTTCCAGCCGCACAGCCATGTTCCTAAGTGGCCCTCCTTTCCCTAGGCTGGGAAGACAGTGAGGCCCTCAGGAAGGTCCCACTTTCCCTCCGCTTTTATGCTCATGGCCACCATTTTGGATCAAGGCAGGTTTGAACCTGTGTCCTCCAAGGGTTCCCTTGCTGAGAGAAGGGTCTCCGCTGTACAGCCTCAATGCTAAGACTCTGCATGCAGGAAACCCTGCACAGGCCCAGAGTCTGTTCTCCCCACTAAGGTGCAGACTGGAGATGCTGCTTGGTACAAGATGTCGGGGAATTTCCCTGTTTGTTTGTGTCTGAACATAAATAGCCCAACCCTGAAAGAATACAGCATGGAATGCATTGGCTTAATAGGGTCACACATGTACATACCTGCCTGGCATTGGCTGGCTTTCAGGGTGGTACTGGTGTCCCTAATGGGATTCCTATAAAAACTGGATGTGTTCCTGCCAACATGCCTGCCAGTATGCTGGGAAGCCACGCTCCTTCTAGAAAGTGCCTCCTAAGTGCCAGGCCTCAAGTCCAGCTACTTCCCTGTGGCCTTCCCTCAGGCTTTCTGCCACTGAGGCCTCTATGTGTGCTTCCTGTTTCCCTTGTTACTGGAGGAAGGTTTGAGTCTCCCCCATAAGACTTAAGCTACCCCAGTACACAGGTCTCATGCCATGCAGGGCTCCATGCATTACAGCTACTGAGGGCTGTTTATAGACTTGGCTCTGTTGTGAACCGTGAGATGGGGTTACACTGTTCCCCAGGCTGATCTTACACAGGAGTATAAGTGTCCTTTGCATAGCTGACACTCTAGGTATCACCACCCTTAACTGTGACCTTGACTGGCTTTCGAGTGTGGAAAAGGGATCGCCATAGGGAGGTGTCAGCATGGGGTTGGGTAACTGTCTTCAGGCTAGTGTGAGCAGCTTTCTGGCGGGGGCTCAAGGGGCTCCCTAAGAGCAGTACACTGCCAAGTTGGGTGTCTTCTTGGCTTCCACTCCTGCCTGGCCCATTTCTGGCTACACTTTAGTACTTCTGGAACTTTCCAGTGGCTCCCTGGCCTTTGTGGCTTTCCTAAGCTAAGAAGCCAGGCTACAGCCACAGCAGGAAGGATAGCAGTTAGACTCCATCAAGAGCTTCCCAGCAGTGAAGGTAGTCAGGCCTGGCAGAGACACCTCAGGGAGGCAGCAGCTGCTTCTCCAGGCAACCTCAGAAGTAGGAGGAGTTTCCTATCTGTTGGGACTAAGTGGCTCTGTGTGAGGAGCAGAGAGCTGGGCAGGGGGAGGGGAATAGGAACTTACCATGCCTGTGTTTTCTAGCTTAATTGTCAAGCTCCTAACAGAGCTTAGTGCCCTCCAAGGGTACACTGGCACTTCAGCAGCTCAGAGGTAGGACCATGGAGTCTGGAATCAGAATGCCAGCGCTGGCTGTGCCGTGGGAGCTCTGCACTCTCTGGGTGTCTAGCTGACTTCCCAGGTCTCTTTCAGGTCTGACAGTGTATGGCTGTATAACAATGTTGAGCCCCATTTGCTCCATCTGGAAAATGCAGTTAAAATCTTTTCAGCACCTTTTTTCCACCCCTTAGTAGTTCCAGAGATGGAACCCGGGGCCTTGTACTTGGTAGACAATGTCCACTGAGCCACATCCCCTCCCCCAATTCCATTTTCCAAAATTATGTGATGTGTATGAATATTTTGTCCACATTAAGTGTATACATTTGTCTGCATATTAAGTGTACCTCGTGTGTGTGTGTGTGTGTGTGTGTGTGTGTGTGTGTGTGTGTGTTGACCATGGAGGCCAGAAAAGGGTGCTGGATCTGGAACTAGAGTTACAGACAGTTGTGAAGCCCACCATGTGGGTGCTGGGAACTAAATCTAAGTCCTCTGCAAGAACAGCAAGTGCTCTTAGGTGCTGAGCCATCTTTCCAGACTCCCACCCCCAATCACATTTTACCTAGCTGTGACTGACAAAAAAACCTAGAGGCATTGTGTTACAGCAGTGTTGGGAAGAAAGGGGTTAGCAGGCAGTCACCCAGCACCTGGCCTAAGCAGCAGAGGACCCTTGTGAGCGCAGGCTTTGAAAGGTTTCTTAGTCTCCTGTGAGGAATGAGTGTGGCCAGGGCCAGCAGTGCTCACACCAAACCTGTGGTACCCAAATGTCTGGCTCACAGGCTGGCAAAGGCTCTTAGGCGAGGTGAGCACCTTGGACTGTGAGCCTTGTAGGCTGGGCCCTCCTGACCCCCTCTACTGCCCTCAGATTCCAGTACCCCTGGCTGTTCTGTTCCTGCTGTCCAAGGAGCGACTGCTGACCTGCCACCAGCGGAACCCACTGCTCCTGTCTGCAGATGAGCTTGCACTGGAGACCCGGCCTGCTGAGAAGGAAGACATCTCCTCACTGGCCCCCAAGTTTCAGCCACACCCAGGTGGGGGCTCTTGTAATCTATTCTGGCTGCCCTAGAAACCCCACACCCAGAAGATGAACCTAGACCCCCAGTGGTAGTGGACAGAAACAATCTTTGGTGCTGGCAGCCTTGGGAGGTAAGTAACCGACTACCTGCCCAAAAGAATAAGAAAGCCAGAGTGCTCCATCCTCCCTACTCTTTCCTGGGTTACCTTAGGGGTTACTTGACCTCTGTGACCCTTAGCTCCACCAGGAGTGGGCAAAGAACAGCGGCCTTCCTCACAGGTGCCTGGAAGCTAAAGGAGGTGAAGGCAGCAAGCAGCCCCTGCTGGACTCTCTCGACTGAGTGCGCAGAGCTGGACTGAACCCACCTTTCTGTGCCTCCTCCAGGACAGGAGGACATATTCTGCTGCCAGAGGAAGAGCTTCCAGGGAGCCCCGTGCTCTTTCTTCGCCATCCACGTCACAGCCGCCCTGGTCCTGTTCATGACAGACGGCATGATGGTGAGCCTTCCTCCGAAGGCATGCTCTACTGAGAAGCCTCTACCCTGATAACCCAAGTCTGGACTGGCAAGAAGAAAAGCACAAGGTGGTCCGCAGGACTTCGCCTGAAGTGCAATGAACCAGCGTCCCGCCCATCTCCCGCCATGCTCATAGCCCAGAGACACAGGACTCTGTTCTGTTCTTGCCAATCGTTTTTATTTTGTTAATTGTAGAAAAGGGCCTGTCTGGTGCTTTGTTTTTTTTTTTTTTTTGGTTTGGTTTCTCAGTTCTACATGGCCCAAGATTGTTCAGTTTTAGTTGCTTTGCTTTGTTTTGGCCAGGATGGAATGTAGCCTAGGTTGGCTTTGAACTCTTCTTCCTTCTCCCAGAGGCACCATACCCGGCTGTGGCCCACATTTTTGGAAGCTCACAGCTCTGCTTCCTTTGGTCACACTATATGGACTCTGGGGCACTCGGTTTCTTGGCATGTGCTACAAATCCGGCTTCATGAGCTAACATCATAAGCCACACTGCAGCCCGGCTGTCCATTCCATGGGTGATTGCTGTTATTCTATTTAGTGCCCTTTCCAGAAGTCTTCTAACTTAGGGCAGTGCTGAACTGCCGAGCGACTGACTTCTGAAGGAGGAACACTCCCAAGAGAAGGCCCTGTTCACATGCCCCCGCTCAAAACACACCTGGCTGACTTGAACCCCTCAAGGGTGAATGTGGACCTGTGTCCTCTCTTTCCTTCACTTGTAAAATAAGAGGTTAAGCCCTTTCCCTTCTAGCCATGCCTGCCCAGGCCCTGTGGGGATCCCCATGAGGACCTAGTGACATCCTGGGTGCTGCTGTGGCACCCATTCTGTCCCCAGCTTGGGTGTGAGTGTACACTTAGGGCAGAGCCACTAAGGGCGTGACCCGTTGGCCTGTGCAACCAGCCCCACTCTTGCCTCAGCTGAGGCGTTAGTGCGCTGTGTGAGGCTTCCCTTCTCTGCTCTCCACAGGGTGCATACTCTGCTTTTGTGTACAGCTATGCTGTGGAGAAACCTCTGTCTATTGGATACAAGATAGCTGGTTACCTCCCCAGCCTGTTCTGGGGTTTCGTCACCCTGGGCCGGTTCATCTCCATCCCTGTCTCCTCAAGAATGAGGCCAGCGACCATGGTGTTCATCAACGTGGTAAGTTTCCCAAGTGGCCTCCTTTCCCTTCTTAGAGACACCAGCTTTGTCTATTCCTGGCCTTACTGCCGCCTAAGACATTTGTTCAGGGCTGTAATCTGCCAGAATAGTAAGGAGGTAGAAACGGAGGAGAGGTACTGGCAAAGGAAGGATGGAGATCAAGGAAGAAGAGCCTGCTCATGTAGCCATGGAAAAGTCCCTCCCCCTATCTGGGCCTCTGATTTTACACCCTTACAAGCATGAGTAGAGGAGACCCTGGGTGGTTCCTGTGGAGCGGAAACGTCACCCCCGCTGACATTTGCCGTGATCATGAAGTCTCAGCCTTGGTCCTCCTGCGTTTCTCACAGCGCCCAGCTCTTTGGAGCCCTCTGGCCAGTGGAGCAATTTGTCTTTGGCATCTCTCCAGGAGATTCTTAGATGGCCAGGCGAGCATGTAGTCAGGCAAAGGGACTGGCTCGGCTGGGAACAGGGTCTGGGCTAAGCGATGGATTAAGATCCCTATCCTGATGTTTGTTCCTCGGATCCATTTAGCTCAACCTCCCACCGAGGCTCGGATCACTTCTGGGACATCCCAGCCAGTCTCTGTTTAAATGCCACCAGGGACTGGAAACCCTACTTTTCCAGGAAATTCACTGTAAGAATCCACTTCCCAAGCTGAAGAGACGGTCCAATGGCTAAGAGCACTGGCTGCTCTTCCAGAAGATCCAGGTTCGATTCCTAGCATCCATATGGCAGCTCATAACTGTGCAGTTCCAGGGCACCTGACACCATCCTCTGTCTTCCTCAGGCAATGTATGCAAATGGTACACATATATACAGGCAAAGCAACCATACACATAAAATTTAAAATAAAAAAAAAATCTTTAAAAAGTAAGACTTGCCAGCTAAGTGTGATGGCAGAGTACTCCTGTTGTCCCAACTAGGTGTGATGGCAGTGTGCCCCTACAGTCCCAGCACTTGGGAGGCAGAAGCAGAGGATTGAGTTTGAGGTTGACCTGGGCTACATAGCAAGAATTTGTCTCTAAATAAATAAATAGTAAATAAGTAGATAAAATGTTTCTGGCTGTAGTCAGTGAGATGTTCGCTCTTGCAGAATAGATGAGAGAGGGAGGGGTTTGGATGAGGGTGGAGCTAGGCAAAAAGATTCCCTGATGCTTTATGGGCAGAGTGGATGGACTTTTCCAAGTGAAGGAGACAGGGACTATAGGATTCAAGGACCACATGGATGGGCCCGCCCACCAGTACAATGACATGCGTAAAAAGGGTTATTTTGGCTCTCACTTTGCTGTGTTCTAGTCTATGATCTAGTCTATGGGGTGCTGGATAGCAAAGGCTGGAGTAGGACCAGGCAAATTGTTAATGTCATGAGCCAGGAAAAAAAGCTGAAGGGAAGGAGTAGAAGCAACCTAAGAATTTCCCACAGGGCCCTCCCACTGATAGTTTCAAGCAGCCACAATAATACCCTAAAGACTAAGCCTTTGTCTGCGGGTCTTCTGAAATCCAAATGACAATAGAGAAATATATCGCCCCCACCCCTTAGAGCTGGGTGTTTCCTTTGCTCATTTCTTGTGTTTAAAGTTGTCTCTGATGACATCTTGAGCCTGAGATTCTTCACTCTAGTCCTGAGCCAGCACACACAGCAGCAGCTGACAACCCTGTGGGGTTTCCCCCAGCCCGCCAATCATCGCCCCTCTTCTAGTCATCAGGTGGAAGTGCCAAGCCCCAGAGGCTCCACCCCCTTGACCTCACAGCTAGGTGCAGGCACGCAAAGAGGCGCTCGGTGCTGGTCAAAGGCTTTCACGGCTTCATGGGTTCTGAGTTCGCTGAGCCACCAGCGTTTAGGATGTTTTTCAGCATCCCTTGTCAAACGGTATCACTGTCCAGCAGACTGCAGCAACAATGCCTGCTTTGTCCCTGACTCGTGGGTGAAGCTGAGTCTTTGGGCTGGCGGGGGGGTGGGGGGGTGGGGGGGGG
>CAJQZJ010034265.1:3364966-3384285 GCA_907164525.1 Lophiomys imhausi
GGGGGGGGGGGGGGGGGGGGGGGGGGGGGGGGGGGGGGGGGGGGGTGTTTGGTGCTGCTAAGGATGTGCTATCCCACTGAGCTATACGCCAGGCCCTGGAGCCAACTCCTAAACACAACTGGTAGATAGCAGAGAAGGAGTAGGGTGTGCAGTTAGTTGCTAGGCAGAGAAAGGCAGGTGGAGGGAACTCCAAGTTCAGCGTGGGTCACACTGTCAGGGGTCCAAGGGATGCTGTGTCTGTGGAGCAGCTTCCTGTGTCTCTGGAGTACTGGACCAACGTCACAGCTTTAAGGACAATAAGCATGGCTAGCATGAAGACCTTTAAATCTGTGGCTGTAGCAAACAGAATGTGGACAGAGACCCCATGGTAGAATCTTGGCCGTGCTTGGAAATTGAGCAATGGGGGAAGAATGAATAAACAGAGCTGTGGAGTCTTCTGTGCCAAGTAAATATGTTGCATTTGGAACCATAAATAGATCTGTGACTTACACTCTTTTAGTTTATTATTATTATTATTTGTGTATGTGTGTGCCATGTCAGGGGGCGCACATAGACCATGATATGTGCCTGGAGGCCAGAGGACAACTTTGAAGAGTTGGTTTTCTCTTTCCACTTTTATGTGAGTTCTAGGATGTATGTGTGTGGGTACTTTGCCTGCATGTGTGTCTGCATGCTTTTTGCATGCCCAGTGCCCACAGAGGTCAGAAGAGAGCATTGGACCTGGACACTGGAGTTATAGATGACTGCAAGCCATCACGTAGGTGCTGGGAATCGAACCCAGGTCCTCTGAAAGAGCAGCCAGTGCTCTAACTGTTGAGGCATCTCTCCTGCTTTTCTGTTTTCGTTTGAGACAAGGTTTTACTATACAGCTCAGGCTACTTCTAATTCATAATCCTCCTGCCCTAGACTCCTAAACTCCAGGATTATAGGTGTGCACCACTGCCTTTATATTTTTACCACATGAAAGAGATCCTTCAAGATGCCTTTCCATGGAGAAGGTACATATTCATCTTCAGCCACTGTTTCTTTTTCTTTTCTCTTTTTTTTTTTTGTTTGTTTTGGTTTTTGTTCTTGAGATAGGGTTTCTCTGTGTTGTTCTGGATGTCCTAGACTCACTTTGTAGATCAGGCTGGCCTTGAACTTGCAGAGATCCGCCTGCCTCTGCCTCCCAAGTGCTGGGATTAAAGGCGTGCGCCATGAGACCCAACAATTACAGACAGCTGTGAACTGCCATGTGAGTGCTGGGATTTGAACCTGGGTCCTTTAGAAAAGCAGCCAGTGCTCTTAACTGCTGAGCCATCTCTCCAGCCCCAGCCATTGCTTCTTAATGACCTTCTCTAGGGTAGGAAGGGTAAGTCTGAGGATGATTCTAGAATATATCACTTCTGAGAAATCTTGAGGCGGAGCTAATGGGGTTTGTGTTCTGGAGTCACTGGTTCCCCTTTTCCAGTGCAAGTAAAATCCTCCAAGGTCTGCTGTGACTCCCTGAAGGTCTCTTCCTTTTAGCCTGCTCAGTCTTTCATCTGTGAAGGGAGGAGTGGGTTCTGGACTAGTTGTGATTTTTTTTTGCATGATTTTTAGGTCTGTGTACTTATTTTCCTAGAAACAGATATACAGATACTTATGTGGAATGCTATTTGTTTTGTGGTGCTGGGGTATTTTCCCACCAAAACTAAGACTTAGTATAGAACATGAATTTTGTATAGAACACAGAGCTGGGGCTGTAGCCCAGTGATGGAGTATTTGCCAAGCATGTATCAATATCCCTGGGTTTGTCTCTCAGCATTTGGGAAAACCACACAGAAATACTAGAATAATATAACACTTGTTGGAAGCTCAACACTTTTCTGTCTCTTATATCATTTCACTACCAGCATTGGCACCTCCTTGCTAACTGTATGAAAAAAAAAGAAATAAAAAAAAAAAAGGACATGAAGTTGGATAGATGGCTTGGCGGTTAAGAACACTGACAGTTCTACCAGAGGACCTGGGTTCAATTCCCAGCTCCCACATGGCAGTTCACAACTGTCTCTAGCCCCAAGATCTGACCCCCTCACAGACATTCAGGCAAAACGCCAATGCACATAAAATAAAAATATTTTATTTAAAAAAGAAAAAAGGAAGGACATGAATGCTACTTGGTATGATGGATGGAGAAGTTTTATTGTAGATAAAAGGGAGAATATAGCTACAGGGAGAGACACCTGGGAGAGTCCAGAGTGACATGACCCTGAGCCGGACCATGTGAGGAGAGGGGGGAGGGGAATGAGAGCTAGACTAAGAAGCTAGGAGGGTAAAAGGTAGACCAAAAAGAGACCAGGTAACTAAAATGGCTGGATTATATAGGAAAGGGTGGCCTAGCCACTGGGCTGGAGAAGTTGAGGGTAGGGGCAGGGTATGTTAGCCATACCCTGTAACAAGTAGGGACTGAGGGATGCTGGGAGAAGCTGGCAGCCAGGTGCACTTTGATATGTTAAACAGGCACCTCAGTCATCCATTTGTCCCTGGTTTGAGACCACTAACCCACTAGTGTAAAAATAAGAATATAGGGTTCATGGAGATAGCTGCTTTAGGACTCCACATCTGGGAAACACTCTGCTAGGACCTGCAGCTGGGGCTGTGGACTCCAAGCCATGTTCTGCTCTGGTTTCTTCCCAGATGTGTTTTGTGTAGAAATCACTCAGCACTTACATAAAAACTTTTTTTAATCTTTCTTTCGAGACAGGATTCCTCTGTGTAGCCTTGGTTGTCCTGGAACTCACTCTGTAGTCCAGGCTGGCCTTGAATTCACAAAGATCTTCCTGTCTTTGTGTCCTGAGTGCTGGGATTAAAGGTGTACACCCCTAAGGCTTGGAATAAAAAATATTTCTAGGGCTGGAGAGATGGCTCAGAGGTTAAGAGCCCTGGACTGTTGAGGGTAGGGGCAGGGTATGTTAGGTAGTTATGGACGGCTGTTCTTCCAAAGGTCCTGAGTTAAGTTACCAGCACCCACATGGTAGCTCACAACCATCTACAATGAGATCTGGTGCCCTCTTCTGGAATGCAGGCATACATTCAGGCAGAATACTGAATACATAATAAATAAATAATTTTTTTTAAAGTTTTAAAATTTTTTTCTAAAAATTTATTTGTTATTTTTTTTTTATCTTAAGTGCATTGGTGTTTTGCCTGCATGTATGACAGTGTAAGGGTGTCAGATCTTGGAGTTACAGACAGTTGTGAGCTGCCAAGTGGGTGCTGGGAATTGAACCCGGGTCCTCTGGTAGAACAGTCAGTGTTCTTAACCACTGAGCCATCTCTCCGGTCCATAAAGACATTTTTTTTTAAAGAGCTTAGAAACTGGTTTATCTTAGCAAGCATCTGCCTGTGGGGCAGGGACCTTGCTGAGCTACAAAGATTTCTGAGCAGGCAATCCGAGCTCTCTGTTCGTTAGCCTCAGCCATGGGATTGAAGTCAAATCTAGGGGCCACCAAGCTGGTTGCCACAGCCATTGATCCTCCTGGGTGCTTGTGTTGGATTCCCACAGGGTGGGGACCCAGTGGCCACCGCCCATCCTGCTCGGTGGCTCATGGCTCCCTCACTCTGGACCCTCGAACTCAGATGTCAGAGGAAGAGAGCGGGAGAGTGGGGTGTTAGACAGCCCACCTCCACCGCCAGGAGGTGGGATCAGAGTAGATGACACTGGAGGCCACTGGGGGCTGGGGACGAGAGGCCGCAATTGCACAAGGTTCAGGCAGGCTCAACTCCCTGGACTGCCAGGATCCCGGATTAGGAATGTGGCGGGTATCAGTGTGACCACAAGGTGGCGCATGGGCCACACCATCCTCCTGGGGCCAGCAAGGAGGCCCCTGCCTGAGCGTTCTTTCCCTTTCTCCAAGATGCCCAGCTTTGTGCCCTCGCTAACCGCCTCCGCCTCTGCTGTGACAGGTGGGCGTGGTGGTGACATTCCTGCTGCTACTTATTTTCTCCTACAACGTCATCTTTCTGTTTGTGGGGACTGCAAGCCTGGGGCTGTTTCTGAGTAGCACCTTCCCCAGTATGCTGGCCTACACCGAGGACATCCTCCAGTACAAAGGTGAGTGGCACAGGAGGAACAGGAGCACGCTTGGGGCAGCTGGTGGCCACCTCCTCTCCTGCCCCCAGCTCGCTGTGGTATTATTCTAGGCCTGGACTTCCTTTTCACCAGGAAAATCAAAACACCTCCCGACACAGGTGGGACCAGGCATGGTTGGTCACGGGTGTCCTGTCTGTGGCTTCTTGTGTGTCCTGTGTGCGTCCTTGCGGCCCACAGGGAAGCCTTGTGTCTCCCTTGTCCGTTTCTTTCTTTCTTCCTCGTGACGGCATGGTACTGTTTATGGATCTACGACTGACATTTTGCCTGTCACAGTGTCCTCCTGTCTGTAGCTTAAAAGAAAACAATTCATGTGGTAGAATGAGTCAAAGAATCAAACGTCTTTGAGTTTCTGGCTTCTGGATCTTCTAAGTGGGGTTCAACCCATGGCTGAGATGCATCTCAAATCAGAGAAAATTCTTTTGAACTGTGATTCAGAAGCAGCCCTGGCCACGACGGGAGTGAGGGTGGAATCAGCAGCAGTTGCTGTCAGCACCCATCCTGTGAACACGTCTGTGTGCTACTGAGGACATGGTGAAGAACAGGAGACATGCCCAAGAGACACGGTCCCTTCCCCCAGCTCATCCTGCACAGCAGTGGAGGCAATCTCCCTGGGCGACCAGCGTTCTCAGACTCAAAACTCAAGAGGGTCAATTAAGTGACGAAACAATGTCCTCGTGTCAGTTTTGAGAGATGAACTGGTGTCCCAGTATGCCAATAACAAGTTCTGCCGTATGACCACTCAGCTCCATCTTCCTGTCACTTCCCACGCTCGCTCGGGGCTTAACTTCAGCCTTTCTCCTCATCGTTTACTTGCTTGGCCTATCTCACAGCCCTGGCCTTTCCCAACATCCAGTCCGGTCCCCTGCCTTCGCAGACTTGCCTCGTTTCCCTTCAGTCTTGTCTCCATCTGACCCACTGACTCAGCACCATGGGTCCCTGGAGTTCTACCCCACAACTAGAGCCCAGAGTGGAGAGGTGGGGACGTCACAAGGCCACTCCCCATGCTGCTGCAGAAGGTCCTCTGAAGCACAGCTGACTGTAGCTTCCATTCCTCCCTAGAGAGCTCCTCCCCCCGCCCCCAAGCCTCTCAGAGTTGCAGTCTGGCCTAACACTAACTACTTAGAGTTCCTTGGTGACACAGCAATGACTTCAGGTCACCATGTTTTGGCTGTAGCCACATTGGCTTGGACTGCTTCCGTCTGTTCCCCCACTATCACCCATGCCCTTCCAGGAAGTACCTATGATCCCATGGAAAGGAGTGGCCCCCCGCATTTGTACCCCACTGGCTCAGGCCTGTCCCCACTGTTCAACCCATCTCACAGCTTCTGTACCTGTGCTATATATCCTCTCCAACACAATCCCGTAAAGGGACAATGGGAAAGAGTGTAAGCTTTGATGTCGTTGCAGACACAACCATCAGTCCTACCTCCATATTTGCAGGTCTGTGACCTCAAGTGACATAATTTCTTTTCTTCTCACTGACCCTCAATTTTCTTGTCTGTCACATGGTGGCACACACCTGTCACTCTAACATTTGAGAGGCAGAAGCAGGCAGATCTCCGTAAGTTCTAGGCCAGCCAGGGCCACATAGACATGATCTCAAGAAGGAAGAAGGAGGAAGAAGGAGGAGGGGGAAGGAGGATGAGTAGGCACCAGCAGCTGCCTGCCTCTGCTGGGCTGGGTTGTACCTCAGTGGCAGAGTACTTGCCTTTCCTGTGGAAGGCTCTGGTTTTGTTTCCCCAACTCAAAACCAAATAAATGCTGATCCGATAGGAATGCTCTGCCTGGGAGAAAATGTAAAGCTCTGGATTGATTGGCATCACTGGCAGCTCATAGGGCTCCCTACCTGCAAGTTTATGGCACTATACCTGACATGCAGAAGAACCTGGGGCATTTCAAAGAATGCACAGAACAGTTGGGAACCCTTGGAATTCAGAGATGGGAATGAGCAGTGTTCAACTTAGAACTGTGATGGGATGTGAGCTGCCATGGACTGAGAAAAGGGTGGAAAAAGTAAAGGAAGATGCTGCAGAAGGATTTGTCAAGGCAGAAGGACAGGGGTTGGCTTGAGGGAGACAGAAAGAGCTGGATGGAGGTAGAACCTGCAGCAGATGTGCCAACACTGGCCACAGAACTACTGATCAGCTCTGGTGTGTCCCAGGGAGCCAGAGGGGCAGTCACCCTCCTGGACTATTGTCTGGTGGAGAAGGAAGGCCATCAGCTAGTGGGGTCAGAAAGTGCAGGAAACAGGGACACTAAGGGCTAGAGCAGAAGCTGCCATTCCAGGTGTAGGGACTGCAGATGCTCCCAAAGGAAATCTAAACTTAGTTACAACACATGAACTGGATGAGGGAGAGAAATCTCCAGCAGGTGGGTAAAGGACTGACCGCATCTGAGACTGGCAGTGACACAGGTCATGATGGCAGAGGTCATTATTCCTGGTCTCTTAACACCTTCCAGAGGTGTTCCAGAATGCTCTAGATTCTGATAGCTCGGTCCTACACCCTCAGCTTGCTCTCACCCAACCTTCCCTTCTCGTTTGGCTAGGTTGTGCAACCACAGTGCTGGTGATTGGGGCAGGAATTGGCGAGATGGTCCTGCAGATGCTGGTTGGTTCGGTAGGTGGGGTCCTCTGGGGGTGTTTGGGGAGCACTCCTCCAAGCAGGTGACAAGATGCAGCCAGTCACCTTTGAGTCCAAACTGTCACTTTCTGAGTTCTACATAGCCTGCAGGAACTCACCAGGCTGAGCCTCGCCATTTCCCTTTCCAAGCCAGCCAGACTCAAAAGCCAAGGCCTCTCTGAATGTGGGATGTGGAGACCTTAATGACCATGAATGTGCATGAATCCAAAGCAAACATGGCTGTCTGGGCCTGGGAATGCTGTTTGCTCTCTGAGCCTGGATGTTCTGCCTGGCTTCCAGCAGTGTTCTTTACCCATCCTGCCCGGGTCCGTGTCTCCCGGTCTGTAGCTCTGCTACCCAGGACCCCACTCATGTCCAGTGTCTGCCCTGACCGCTCCCTAGCTTTCCTTCAACATGACCATGTCACATTTGTTTCTCAGGAAGTCAAAAGTTGGAACCAACATTACTTTCCCTGACTACTACAACACAGATGCCACGTCTCTTTACAGCTCAGAACCCTAAAACATAAATAAACTTAGCAGCTTGCCCTGCGTGGGCTGGTTTTTAGCAACAGCCATCACAGCCTGAGCCGTATCGTCCCCCAAGTCCCCTCTTAGCCACTAGAGCCTCCTTTCTCTTTCTTCCAGCCTGATGGAGAGGAAGGGTTACATTTTGGATGCCCTCTGCATTGAAATGCCATATCTAGGGTTTGATTTGGTGTGGTCCTTCCTTCCTTCCTTCCTTCCTTCCTTCCTTCCTTCCTTCCTTTTTCAGACAGGGTTTCTCTGTGCAAAGAACTCTCTGTGCACACTCACACCCCTTCTGCAAAGCTCCAATCAGGCCTATGGGTATAGAAATATCTGTTTGAAATTTCAGTGATTATATAGAGTTTTCCAGAACATTCCAGAACATGGAGCTGAAAGAGTATATGGGGCAGAGGTAGGTGGATCTCTCTGGGTTTAAAGTCAGCCTGGTCTTCAAAGGGAGTCCAGGACAGCTAGGGCTACTTAGTGAAACCCTGTCTCAAAAACCACCACCACCAACAACAAGAGTATACCAGGTATAGACAGGTTTAACCCTGGCTTTACAGCAGGATTTATGTCTTCACCAGATTTGTAACCCTTCGGGAGGCCTCCCCCACATCCCTATGTCTAGTAGAATGGCCCCAACTTAACTGAGAAGCTGACAAGCGCCCAATGCAGCCATTTTTCCCATGCACCATCACGTGGGATTTTAATGGCTGTTCTGTTCCTCTCTGGCAGATCTTCCAGGCCCAGGGCAGTTACAGTTTCCTGGTCTGTGGTGTGATCTTTGGCTGCCTGGCTTTTATCTTCTACATCTCGCTCCTGTTTTTCCACAGGATACACCCTGAACTCTCATCAGGTAAAAAGAAAATTTGTTTCCACACAGAGGGGGGATGCAGTGGGGGAGGTGAGAGAACGTGATTTTAACAATCAGAAGTGCTGTTCTGTTCCAAATGAAATGCAAGGAAGTGTTTATTTTCCTACTGCTTCCCTTTCCCCTCTTCCTGCTTTCCTTGTGATTGTCCACACTGAGTCTGAAGGCAAACAGGCTGACTCACAGCTTCTCCTTTAGCAGAGGGGCTGGGACTGTGAGCTTGTTTCCCTGTAACCCCTTTTACAGTGGATCCTAGGGCCAAAATTCTAGAACATGAGAGGATAGGAGCCTACCTCCCCAGCTGGAGTTCGGCTCAGTGGCCTAACTGGCCACTGCCTTGCAGTTTGGGGTTTTGACTCTTGTCCAAATTGCTTCTTCAACAAGGAATCCTTTGTGCCAAATGGCAGGGAAGAGTTCCTTTAGAACAGAGACACTCGCCGGGCGGTGGTGGCGCACGCCTTTAATCCCAGCACTTGGGAGGCAGAGGCAGGCGGATCTTTGTGAGTTCGAGGCCAGCCTGGTCTACAAGCGAGTCCAGGACAGCCAGAGATATTCAGAGAAACCCTGTCTCGAAAAACAAAAAAAACAAAAAAAACAAAAAAAAAAAGAACAGAGACACTCCTAAGAATAGTCTCCATCCTGGAGACCCCAAGCCAGGGTAGTACCAAGGTTATTTTTATAATTGTGCATGACCCTTGCCCAGTAACTACAGCCATGCATCAGGCTGTTCTTAGCAGAAGGTGCTGAGCCGATTGAGTGCTCTCTCTGTGAAAACAGACTAACACAAAAAGACTGAAGAGCAATTGCCCACAGCCCTCTCTCTCTAAGTAGCCACGTTCATGCTAAGTAGAGTCGGACATGGTGGCCCACACCTTTATAATCCCAGTACTAGGAGACTGAGACAGGTGGATCTCTGTAGGTTCAAGGCCAGCCTGGTCTACAGAGTGAGTTCCAGGTCAGACAGGGCCGCAAAGTGGAACTCTATCTCAGAAACACACACACACATACACACACACCAAAACCAAAAATTAACTATAGAGGTCCAGCAGGAATGAGGCCGCCCTGCCTCCCACAACAGCTTCTGAGACAGCCGATAGTAGCTACTGTCTGGCCTAGCCCCCTATACAGAGCATCACTTAACTTATGCAGTCAAGATGGGGCTGGAGAGATGGCTCAGCGGTTAAGAGTACTGGCTGCTCTTCCAGAGGTCATGAGTTCAATTCCCAGCAACCACATGGTGGCTCACAACCATCCATAATGAAATCTGGTACCCTCTTCTGGACTGCAGATATACCTGCAGACAGAACACTGTATACATAATAAATCTTTAAAAAAAAAAAAAAAAGATGGCTCAGCAGGTAAGAGTGCCTGCCACCAAGACTTTTGAGTTCACTCTCCTGGAACTCACACGGTGGAAGGAGAGGACTGGGCTCCTGTAAGTTGTCCTCTGACTTCCACACGAATACTGGGGTACGCATACCCCACCCCACCCCACACACAATAAATATATCAATAAAGACTATGCCCTTGGAAAAGAAAAGGAGGAGGAGGAAGATGATGACTATGGAGAGTATCACATGACTGACAGTTCCTATGTTCCTTTCTTATGGGAGATGAACAGGCTCCCCCCCCCCAGCCCTTGACACTAGTCTGAACTGCCTCGATGGGCACTTCGTTAGAGCTTGGTTTGACTTCCCACCATGCCGTGTGTGCATGTGTGTGCGTGTGCACGCACACACCTGCATATGAGTGTGTGCCCTAAGGAGCCCCAGAACAGCAGAACATAACGCTTACTCGCTCTCGAGTGAACTGTTGTGGAGCAAGCTGGGGCAGCCCTCATCTGCTACCCATACTATTAATGTTTTCTTTCGTAGTTCTTACCCAAGACAAACCCCTTGGTGTGGAGAGCTCCGAGAGCTACCAGAGGTGAAGACCTCAGCTTCCTGAGCAAAAGGGTGACCGAAGTAACACAGGAAGCCAGGGCCGCAGAGGTGGCTTCTCCTTTCACACTTAGCCAAGAAATTGAGTCCTGGCCCCCGACTCTTCCCTGGACAAATCAAGCACCTTGCCTGGCGCCATCTTTAGCCATCTTTTCCTCTGGTTCAGACTTGTTGTCGTCCATGGCAACCAGATGGGAGGATGAAAGAATGCTCACACCTCTCCATTCATCCCCCACGCACGGGCTAAACTCTGGGTTTGAGATCACTTTTAGTTGAGGTTTGAAACAAATGCTGAAATCACAAATCATTAATCATTGCTAGATGTAGATATATTTTCAATTAATCAAAGCCCTCTGGCATGTTGAAAAGGATTATGTGTTCTTCAGTTGCCCATGGTCCAACGTCCCTGACATTCCTCCTGCAGAAATCAGGAGTTCATCTGTGTCCCTAGACAGAGAAGGAAGTGTTGAAGCTTGCTTTAAGACCCTAGTCCAGCAGTACACTGGACTCTGACCAGCTTTGGAAAAGCTGTTCAATTTTATTTTGAGAGCTAGTCGTGTAGCCATGACTAAAACTTAAATTAATTTTATTTTTCGAGACAGCATTTCTCTGTGTTGCCCTGGATGTCCTGGAACTTGCTCTGTTGACCAGGCTAGCCTTGAACTCCCAGAAATCCACCTGCCTCTGTCTCCCAAGCGCTGGGATGAAGGGTGTGCGCCACCACTGCCCAGTCAAAAATAGACAAATTCGTAAGTAAACAAAGATAATCCTCAAAACATCATTTTCTCATTTTGTATGACTGATGCTCCTGAGGGCACTATGTCCATGGCGCCAAGGTGGTGGCACTTCTGTCACAGAATGCTGCTGGGCTCCTCAGCTCTCAGTGATAGTCTGATGGTGGTCTGGGGTTAGCCATGGCACAGAAATGGGAAAAGCTGCACACCATGACTGTCTCGCCTTGGAACGGGTGACTTTTTCAGCATCTTCCTGTTATGAGCAATGCTCATCAGCTCAGAGAGCACAAGAGAAGAAAATGGGCATCCTATTCTTTCTTTGCTGAGACCCTCAAGGTGTAGAAGCATCACTAAGAATTGTTTTTTGAGACAGGGTTTCTCTGTGTAGCCGTGGCTGTCCTGGACTCGCTTTGTAGACCTGGCTGGCCTTGAACTCACAGAGATCCACCTGTCTCTGCCTCCAGAGTGCTGGGATTAAAGGCACGCGCCACCACGTCCTGTTGAATTTTATACCTTTTATAGAGGAAATTTTATACTGTGTCAGGGTCTTTTTTTTTTCATATACATCTAGGACTACTGAATAATTCAAGCCACGCAGTATACAGAGAACAGTGTCTGTCAGGGGTTCTCAGTTCAATACAGAACACAGAGGGCTAGTAACACAGAGAATGCAAGAGTGCAGGCTCACTAGCCTGGTCAGGGCTCAGTGCAAGACTTCAGGGATCAATGACATGGCTGTTACAGTGACTTCTGAGAGGAATGAAATGCCATTATAGTCACTGGTTTATCCATTATCCGTGCATTCTCTGTATATATACCTGTGTTTGTGTGAAAGTTAAGTGGATCATGGTCCCAAAGGCTGTAGTTCACACACCAGACACCAGCAGAACAGTGGCATCAGGTGACAGTCTTCCAGCTGTGACCCCAGACCTCTCCCCTCTCCACCCCAGCCCCCAAGCATTTCCAGCCTCATTTGTCTTTACCAGTATGGAGGCATTTCTAAAAGCACCCTACCTCACAGGAATTCTGAGCGATTTACGAGTTGTATGGAGTATCTGCTACATGCCCAACATGGGAACTGCCTACCACCAGCTCATGTTTTCATGTTTATTACCTTTAAAGCCTCATAAGCAGCTTAGAAGCCATCCATGTGTGGTACAAACTTCTAAGTCAAACAAATTCAACTTTGAAATGCTGATGGTCTAAATGAATCCTTTCAGCTATATTTATAAATACTTTTTAAAAGTACCTGATGCTAACCAAATTGAAACGTGCGATCTAACTGTAGTGGCTGATCTGGGCAAAGAGAAAGCAGTTGTATTTTTCTTGTACTTTTTCAAGAAAACACCCTTTTTTATACAGATCTAGAAAGAAGAATCACTGGTTACAGCTATATTGGTGATGATTGATGTGTTAATATAGAAAATAAATTAAAACAAATCTAATACTTTCCTAAAATAAAATATTTTAAACCTAGTGTGTTATCCATTATGAAGTGCAGCTGACCCTTTATACTTAAGCTCAAATGGTCTAATAACCCCAACAGGTCTCTCTTATAGTTTCACGTGGTGCCTACACACACACACACACACACACACACACACACCCCTAATATATGATACATACATGACAAGTGCATATATATATATATACATACACACATGCATATACATACATATATATGTGTAAGTATTACACATTTGGGGGTTTGGAGCAATGCTAGGGATGGAACCTGGGGCTCCGTGCATGCATTCCAGGCAAACACTCACCACTGAGTCACATGTCTAGCTCTCCAGACTTTTGCCATTTCAGTGTTGTGAAGTCTCCCTGTTCCAGATGCCTTCTGCAGACTTTGGAGTCTAACCCACCAGCGCACCTTGTTCCCTAAAGGAAGGCACAGTAACATAAAGGGGTTTGGTTTTCTGTTGTCTGTTTGTTTTGTCTTTTTGAAACAGGTCTTATGTAGTCCAAGATAGACTGTATCTTGCTATGTAGTTCGAATCACCTTGAACTCCTGATTTTCCTATTTCCATATCCCAGGTGCTAGGATTACAGGCATCCATCACCATAGCCAGCTTTTGTGGGTCTGGGGATCAAACTCAGGGTACACGCGGGAGGCAGGCACTCTACCAACTGAGCTATATCCTCAGCTCACAGAAGTTTCTTAAACAGACTGCATTTACTCATTCAAAAAACAAAAACGAAGCCGGGCGGTGGTGGCGCACGCCTTTAATCCCAGCACTTGGGAGGGAGAGGCAGGTGGATCTTTGTGAGTTCGAGGCCAGCCTGGTCTACAAAGTGAGTCCATGACAGCCAGGGCTACACAGAGAAACCCTGTCTCGAAAAAACCAAAAAACAAAAACAAAAACAAAAACAAAAACGACTAACACCCACCATGTTCAAAGTGCTTAGGGGCAGTTTCAGTTAGTGAATGAGAAGTCCCTGCTACACAAGGACTGCAAGGTCAAAGCCACAGAAACAGCAAATAAATACGTTACATGTTACAGGGTGATAGAGTACTGTAAAGAAAAGGCAGGAAAGGGTTAAGCATGGAAATGCCTAAAGATGCTCAGCTGGCTCTCTTACCAAGAGGACAGCACTGTGCCACACAAGAGCAAGTCGGGTTAGTACCTGGGAATATTGATGCCAGATATGGGCTACACAAGGGAAAGTGTCTTGAACTGGAATACGTTTCATAGAATCTGAGGAGCAGCTGGCAAGCTGGTGTGGAACAACTGCAAAGAAGGCAGACAGTGGCTAGAAATGGGGGCGTGGGCAGTGTGTGGCATGCTAGCTGTGGTCCAGGTCACACATACCAGGGTAAGGATGTAGGTTTTTCTGGGGGACACAAGATTATCAGCAGACTGTGACCCAGCATGGTTTACATGTTTAAAACTGTCACTCTGGCTATTTGAAGACTGTGGGGCTAAGTTGAAGATCAGCTCAGGTACACCTGTAGGAGTAAAGAGGTGACAGTGACCCGGGCCATGCTGGTAGCAGTGGAAGTGGTGAAGGTGAATTCAATATGAAGGTCAGATGGACAGAATTTGCTGATGGACTGAGTGTATATGAGAGAAAGGCACCAGTCCCAGAAAAATTCAAGGCATCTGACCTGTGCCTGGGCACGAGGCCATGTTGAGGCGGGCCATGCATGGGGAAGACTCCACTTAGCTACACAGCACCTACCAAGCCGAGACCCTGCCAATATCAAGCTGTACACCCCTCCCTAATAAGGATAAAGTAACTGTCTGACTCGGAGCTCCCTAGCAATCTTTAGTAACTCCCCTTCTGTGAACAAACACATCCTGAAACATCTGGGAATCTGGAACAGTGGGCCCAACCAACATGGACTGGTTTGGGGTGCATAGACAATAAGGCAAACTATGGCCTTCAAATGGACTTTTTGGAAGCCCATTGATTGAATATACATAAGATTAAAATCAGATCCATTATGGGAAAGGACATGTGCAGTGAACTAAGGTTTATATAACCCACGCATGCCACATCATGCCTGTGGAGGTCAGAGGACAACTTCAGATGTTGGTTTCCATCTTGTCTGAGAAGGGCTCTTTGATACCGCACAAGCCAAGCCCACTTCTGGTGGATTCTCCCGTCTTAGCCTCCTATCTCTGGGAAGAGCAGTGGTTCTCAACCTGTTGGTTGTGACCCCTTTGGGGAGGTTGCTTAAGACCACTAGAAAACACATATTTCTGATGGTCTTAGGAACAGGCACTGCTCCTCTATCCCAGGCCACCCGTATGCAGATACACTAACATAAAAGTACCCAGAACTGTATTAAAGGATAGCAGCAATAGGAAGGTTGAGAACCACTTGGGTAGAGGGAGGCAGGATTATAAACTTGGCTTCTTCTCGTATTCTCGGGATCTGAACTCAGGTTGTCAGGCTTGTGTAGGAAGCACCTTTACCTAATGAGCCATCTCCCTGGCCCACTGCATATATCCTATGCTTTCGATTTGCTTCTCAAAAAAAACGCTCACTGCTTTACTCTTGTTTCTTTTAACTCTCTGAATGATGCCATGAACCTAGAAACACTCAGTACAGACACAGACTGCTGGTAAGTTTCAACACTGGAAACTCAAGGATACTCAAGGGTTGCTTTAGGGCCAGAGAGATGACTCGCCAGTTAAGAGCACTTACTGCTCTCCCAAGAGGACTCAGGTTCAGTTCCCAGCACCACATGACGACTTAAAGCCAGCTCTAACGCCAGCTCTAGGGGATCTGATCATTTCTTCCAATCTCTGCAGGCACCAGACACCCACATGGCACACTTATACATATGTAGGCAAAATACTCATATACATGAGTGAAAATAACTACATCTGAAAGAATAGCTGCCAAAAAATAAGACTGGCTGATATGTGCTGTGGTGCGCACCTTTAATGCCAACACTCGGCAGAGGCAGGCAAATCTCTTGTGAGTTTGAGGCCAGCCTGGTTTACATCTTGAGTTCCAGGCCAATCAGAGCTACATAGTGAGGCCATGTCTTTTTTTTTTTTTTTTTTTTTTAAAGATTTATTATGTATACAGTGTTCTGTCTGCAGGTATATCGGCAGGCCAGAAGAGGGCACCAGATTTCATTGTAGATGGTTGTGAGCCACCATGTGGTTGCTGGGAATTGAACTCATGACCTCTGGAAGAGCAGCCAGTGCTCTTAACCGCTGAGCCATCTCTCCAGCCCAAGGCCATGTCTTTTTAAAAACAGCTTTGCACATCAGTTTAAGATGCTAGCTTGGATTATCAAGCCAGCTGCTAGATTTGGTAGCAAGAGCTTAAAGACAAGCTACGTAACTTACAGTGTTCAAAGCCAAGAGCACTGGCAGAATGAAGTCACCTAGTTAGTGGCTGTGCAGACTGGGAGATTGAGCCCAAGGGGTTCTTCAAAACCTAGAAGTTTAGACAAGGAACTGATACAGTAGAGTAAAAAACAGAAGCCACAGGTAGGGACCAGTTCAGGAGTCAAAGCAGTTTCCTGGAAGGCATGGGAAGAGCATCTCAAGGAAAGGTCAGTGCTGGTGAGAGGTTAGCAGTCCTGGACAAGCACTGGGTTGGTCGCGAGAGGCACTCTGGTTAATGACAGCAGTGTATTCAAAACACATGGGACCGGCACACATGCAATCCAGTAACACAGCCAGCATCGCCAGGACCGTGCACTGCTGCTGAACTATACGATAGACCACAGCTCTTCTGAGTGCTCCAGGTCAAGACAATTCATGATCCCTTCCGCAGCAGGTATACGGTGGTCAGTGTTCCACTTTGCAGTGATGATCAGTGTGTGATCCTGTGACTCTCAAGCACTGTCTCCTACCTCAGGAGGCCAGCCACAAAGAGCCCGAGGGCGAGGATGTTCACTACAGGGTGCCTCTATAAAGCACACATGCTTTGTGCAGTCAGCACGCTTCTCCAAATTAGTGTCACCAGTTGGAAAGGCCAGGTCAGAAACGGTGGCTTACTCAGGCTTTTTCACTGAAGGACCTAGAGCTTTGGGTATTCTAAAACGTACCCTGAATCTACAAGAAGCAGGAGCATATTTCTTAGATCCTCTGAGCTTAGGCTATCACTAAGTAGTACGTTTGAAAGGTATGCAGGAGAGCCCTTCATTGGCTCAACCACATGGTCAAGCAGTGCCTGAAGGGACATCTCTCAAGGCCTGTTACCCTGTGACCTGCCCACCAGTCACCTGTCATCTAGATCAGAACCTGTTCTCTCTGATGTGCTCTTACCACCTATTAGGCCCATTTTCTCCATGATGTTTCAAGCCAGTTCTAAAAAGGCTTAATTTCACTGCTTAAATTAACTGGTTTCCAATTTTCTTCTCACAAGCCATACAAAGAAAGAGGACAGGAAGGCTAAGCATTGTGGTACACATCTGTAACTAGCACTCAGGAGGCTGGGGCAGGAGGAAAAGTTCAAGGCTATCAAGGTCTACACAAGAGAGTTCCAGACCAGCCAAAACTACATCATGAGACCCCATCTCAAAATAAAAAGGATGCTAGAATGGAAAAAAGCAAAGAGTGCTCATTCTAAAGGCTGCAATAAACACATCTGGTTAACATTTTACAACATTTCCAAATGTTAAAGTTTAAAAACAAACACACACACACACACATAAAATATTTCAGGCCAGCAAGATAGCTCAGAGAATAAAGGAAGGGCCACCAAGCCTTTGACCTGAATCTGATCCCCAGGACACACATGACAGAAAAAAAACACTGATTCCCAAAAGCTGTCCTCTGATTGCCATGGGTGCACTATGGCACACTTGTATCCCTGAACATACACACCCAGACACAAAGTAAATGAATGCAATAACATTTTTAAAGATTTCACATGATAAAGTGTTTCCAGCCATTCTGTTCTCTCTCAATTTCTTTTATGCCAACCATCATTTTACCATCTCCCCTCTTCAGACCTGGGCTTTAAATGTTTTCATGGAGACATATCAAGCAGAAGATTGGGTTTCAAGGATACCTAATGAATTCTTTCCTTACCCAGTTAATGTGGATGAAAATATCAGCAACCGCTGTGACAGATGAAGGGTGGGGAGAGAATAATCAATTCAAGACATTTTGTTAAAAATATTTATTTTAAAAAAATACAATTGTTGTCCATATCTAGTTGCACATATATCTATTAACAGATCTCTGTCGCTCTGGACTTGTAGTAAACCCGCCAGACTGTTTTCTCAAAGCCAGCTTCCCGCATACAAGCAAATCCCTCTGTCAGCTCTTACATGAAAGCTTTTTAAAATGTATCATTTTCTTAAAATACACATGATCTTTATTGAAGTTAACAAAGTTTTTGCACAAAGCTTAGAAGCAACAGAAGTAAGGACCCCTGATGGATTACTCAGGGCTGTCCCTTGCAATGCTGGAGCTGGCACTCAGTAGACCGCCATCTTTGAACAGCAGTGCATTAGAAAGCCCCCAAAGTGCGCATGCGTCCTTTGTCCTATCTCCCTAAACTCCGTGGCATTTCCATCGCCCAAAGGCAGAATTCAAGACTCCACACTGGCTTCACCAGCCTTAAAACAACACCCCTTTGTCTCTACAGTTAAATGCTACTGTGTAGACAGATGAATGACACATTCTGTCCAGCTGTAAGAACAACTAATATTAATTTTAACGACTGTTAACAGTTAATTGCTTTTTTTCAGAAAAGAACAAAAAATGATTGTAATACTTTGTAGGTCTCCTTAGTAAAAACTGAACTAAACTGAAACATGTTATTAGTAGTGCCTTGACATTTATTTTTTTTAAAGATTTATTTTATTTATTTTATGCATATGTGTGCTCTATCTGCATGTACACCTGCATTCCAGAAGAGGGCATCAGATCACATTGTGGATGGTTGTGAGCCACCATGTGGTTGCTGGGAATTGAACTCAGGACCTTTGAAGAGCACTACGCAGTGCTCTTAACCGCTGAGCCATCTCTCCAGCCCCGACATTTATTCTTTTGGGCAGGTGTTGGTTGCATCTTTCTAAAGATCTACTTATACAAAGTGGCAACACTAAGGAATAGGAGACAGATTTCAATACAAGCAAGGAGGGTGGACACACAGGCAGCAGGTTTTCTAAACCCTCTCAAGTCCTTTTTACCACCCACCCCAAACTCACACACACAGGAACCGGCTCCCCACTTCCTGTGTAAACACTGGTGTATATGCATTACAATCACTCCATGGCAGAACACATGCTTTTTACTAAATTATAGATTAACTAAATGAAAAGCAAGAGTTTGTTATTTAATGTCATTTACCTTTTAAATCATGTTCACACTTAGAGTATACCAACTGCCAGGTTCACTGTGACTCAACCTCCTAGCACACATAATTTAAAATAATCTGTGGTTAGTTCCCATTAATCAATTTTATTTTTATTTTTTCCCAAGGCAGGGTCTTATACCTCAGGGTGGCCCTTAACTTGCCAAAGACGACACCTTGATCTTCTTGATCATCCTGCCTCTGCGTTCCTGGTGCTAGGATTACAGACTCGAGCCACCACTCCTGGGCTATGTAGTAATGGGGCTCAAACCTTAGGCTAGTATGCCAGGCGGGCACTCTACCAACTGAACTAAAGCTCCAGCTTAGGAGACTCTTCTAAAAAAGAAGTTCTAGTGGGACTCATGGGAAATGATGAAGTCGTTCTTAAATGCAAATTTAAGTCAGAGTGGTAGCACGTGCCTGTAATCCCAGCTATGCAGGGTGCTGATGCCTGAAGACTGCTGTAGCCAGCAGTCTAACCCCAGCCTGAGCAACACAAGACCCAGCTCCTAAAAACAAAACCCACTGAAAATTAAAAAAAAAAAAAAAAGAGGCAAGCCAATTTGACTATTTGTTCTAAATCACTCATTTTAACCCCTTTTTTTTTTTGTTTTGTTTTGTTTAGAACCAAAGCTCATCAGTAGCAAAATGAAGTAAGGCTTCTAAAAATAAAAATAAAAAAAGGTGGTGTGTGCATGTGTGTCTAATATGTGTGCAGATGCCTGTGGAG
>CAJQZJ010034265.1:3384295-3453733 GCA_907164525.1 Lophiomys imhausi
GGTGGTGTGTGCATGTGTGTCTAATATGTGTGCAGATGCCTGTGGAGGTCGGGTGGTGTGTGCATGTGTGTCTCATATGTGTGCAGATGCCTGTGGAGGCCAGAAGAGGCTGCCAGATGCCCTGGCACTGCAGCTACAGGCAGTTTTGAGCCACCTGTCATGGACGCTAAGAACCAAACTCTGTCCCTCTGGACAAGCACCGAGTGCTCTGGACCACTGAGCCCCTACCTCTTCTTAATGTACGTTAGGCAGGTTCTCAGGCAGCTTGGGCTGGTCTCAAACTCACTATGTAGCAGGCAAGGATGACCCTGAACTCTACAATCTTCCTTCTTGCACATCCCAAGTGTTAAGATTATAAACATATGCTACCAGTCCCAAAGTTTTACATTTTAGTCTCTTACCTACAAAGATAAATGAAACTGGCAGAAGCAAAGGGAGGAGCCTCAGTCACACCTGTAAGGAGGCCTCCAAAGATCCTGTGTAAGTTTTCTGCATGCGTGTGCATTTTAGCTGATCCCATAATGCGCAACAGGGAGGACTGAAACATGCTCTTCTAATACCTATGCCAGCAACGGCAGCAATACACGCTGTCAAATAGAAGCCATTTGTAATACTGTTCTCAAGCAAACAACAAAATGTCTCAGAAGGGACTGTGTCCCCTACATAACAGAAATAAGCAACAAGGAAGGAAAACAACAAAAATTATTTGTAATTGTATACTTTTCAAATTTACAGTGAACTCTACCCACTGAAAATCATCTTTTAAAATCATAACTTTCTACAAAGCACAATATTAAAAGATCGTGAGTCATTTATACCCTAGCTGAAAGAGGTTGCCCCTCAGGGCCTGGAAGGAAGACTCATCAGTGATCCATTTCTCCCTTTTCCAAAGTTTCCAAAACTAGGAAATGAGAAATAAACCATACTTCCCTGACCCTCAATATCCTGAAGCTGAAATCAATCAAAATAACCATTAAGTGCTTCCAATTATTAAGAACAAGAAAACAGCTGGGCATGACGGTACACGCCTTTAACTCCAGCACTTAGGGGCAGAAGCACAAATCTCTGAGTTCAAGGCCAGCCCTGGTCCACCCAGCGAGTTCCTCAGAGCTACACAGTGAGACCCTATCTCAAAATCCAACCAACCAACCAACCGACAGTGCTAATATAGATCCCAAGAAAGTACCAAGTGATTTAATGGCAGTTTACAGCAGCCCCACTCCTGAAAGCTGGCAGACTGAATGCCTCTATCGGCAGGACCTCTGGAACAGCTGCCAGGCACCCCATTTCCCTACCAAGACAGTTCCTACCCTACCAAGACAATTCCAGGCTATATGAGCACAGCTGCTAATCCCTGGAGGGATGAGAATTGGTAGCGAAGATGGGAACAAGGCAAAGATGAGGTCATTCAGCGGGACCCTCTTTGCGTTTCTGCTGATGCTACTTTTATATATGGTTTCAAGGGTATGTTAAGCCAACAAGCCAGGAGTCCTCCACTCCTACACCCTAGACACTGCCTGAGAACTTCCCAGCCAACCCTGGGGCTTTTACATGAAAGCAAAGATATTGCAAAGTTTTAGAGAGATGCCCTTAGGCTTAATGTGTGAATAGAAGAGAGCAGGCTGAGATGACTGTTCGGAGTATGTCTGCGAATCTGAGCCCTAACATGTCAGCAACTGGTCTTTAAGGCCTATGGTTCCATGAATTTCAAACTAACTGAACAAGGCACTATCTTTAAAAAGTGACACCTGCAGGGGTAGCAGTGGGTTGATTTTCTTTGCTAAGTGTAAAGCATAGACTAGAAGCCATCCTATGGGATGAATATGCCTCCCTCTGGAAAAGACTCACATACCCTGGGTCAACACGACAGACAGTATTACTTACATAGAATTGTACTCAGCCAATACCTCAGGGGGACTTAAAAATGTGCTCAATTCCAAGTTAAGTATGTGAAAGACATGAAATGTCATGAAGGGGCTGGAGAGATGGCTCAGCGGTTAAGAGCACTGGCTGTTCTTCCAAAGGACCCAGGTTCAAATCCCAGCACCATATGGCAGTTCACAGCTGTCTGTAATGGCTGGGCGTGGTGGCACATGCCTTTAATCCCAGCACTCGGGAGGCAGAGGCAGAAGGATCTCTGTGAGTTCAAGGCCAGCCTGGTCTACAGAATGAGTTCAGGACAGTCAGGGGTACACAGAGAAACCCTGTCTTGAAAAAAACAAAACAAAAACAAAAAAGAAATGTCATGAAACTTCCCCATGTACATTACATGTAACGTTCAAGAACTTCCTGGTTAAAGCTGTCATTTAAAAATTATGGGGGGAGGTGTTGCTAGGGGTGGTCACTCATTCAGCACGTGAGGCCCCTGGTTCTGTCCCCGGCAGCACAGGGTCCAGTGAAATCATGTTAGTAGGCAGTTACTGTCCCACAAGCCACTCTGCATTTCTACTTTTCAGAAAGGCTAACTACAGACAGCAGCACGTAAAAAATGGCTTCTTTTCGGCAATCTAGCCACTTGTCACATTCTGCTTCAGCAGGGGCACTCGCTGGCCGCTTACATTATGACCACAGCTGACCTCTCACATCTGCTGTGTTTACAGGTGAAAACATGACTCTGATAGGAACAAGTTCCACAGAGCCCAAGATGTACTGTCACCCGTGAGCGTCCCACTCAGAGATGGAACCTGCACCTTCAGTGAGTCCTTCTGACAACGTAAGAGAAACGGCAGAGAACGCCAGCACTGAGAACAGCAGACCTAGAAGAAAACTAACAAATGTTTTCCGAAGAAGCAGCCTCTGCGAGAGTATCTGCTCTTCCCAGCACAGTGTGCTGAACACTTAGCTGTTCTAGAAACTGTCAGACAAGTTGCTCTGAGCCCAGGTTTCTGCTCAGGTCTGCACTTGTCCCCAAACCTTTCCAAGACAAAGAATGCCGCTGTGGCACAACTCCAGGTTTTTGGCACAGGCAAATGACACATACATAGTAAACAAGTGGCAAACAGAACAAGCCATCAGGTAAACTATTCCTTCAGAAACTTAAATGTCCCACAAAAACAGCACTTTATAATCCAGCAAGTTGAAACTGGAATATAATTTAACATAAAGTAACGATGTAATTATGAAGCTGCTGGTAAAATATAACATAAGGCCAAAGAAGTTTGTTTTGTAAGAAGACTATAAAAATAAAAATGTCAGTCACGTGTAATACAGACATGAAAAGGAACAAGCTGTCAGGGTGTGTGGGAAATCTAAGAAGCATTTGGGAATGAATCCCCCTGAGAAAGAATGGGAAATATGAAAAGCTATGACAAGGCTCCCGGAGAGGTTCAAGCTTTTTCTAGAATTTTCCACACATCCCTCCCCACCCCAAATCTGTATTTTTGGGAATCAAACAAGCAACTCCATGTTGACTGAGTGATTCAGGGCAATGTCTGCTTCTAGGTGCAGAGCCACCTACCTGCTAGGGTGCAGGAAGGCCCCAGCAGGACTGAATGTTCCACAGCATCTAGTTCTTACGCTAGCTTCCATTTTGTGTGTTACAGTAGAGTGTGCATGGTACTTTAATAAAGTGATACACATGTGAATTTTGAAAGAAATTTCTACGTTGAAAAGCTTTTACTGTGCCAGACATAGTAGCTGACATTCATAATCTTAGTACTTGGGATGCCAAGGCAGGAGGACTGCCAAGAGTTTAAGGCCAGCCTAAACTAAGACTAACCTAAACTGAGACCCAGTCTCAAAAGTCAAGAAAAAAAAAAAAAAAAAACCTTTTCCTGATCAAGGTGTATGTTCCAAAAGACCGACTGTTCTTCTGCAATTCCACTGAGAGCCTCAATGGTGCTTAAGACATTACCACAGAAAGCTGCCTTTCAGAATGTTAAAATCACAGGCCACATTAAAACAATAGCAAACCTCACACAGCACGAGGCCAAGGAGAATGAAATGACAGTCCCGATATCAACAGGTAGCATTAGCCATGAATGCCAAGTCGCTAGTGTACTTGCCAGCCACCCTGCCTTTCTTTGATCCCTAAGATGGTATACAAATCCACAAGGAATTTCCCAGTTTAGGGAGAAGAATCAAGTACTCTATACAAGTTCATGGACTTACTTTCTCCACCAAAATTTGAAGAAATAGTCAGACCTGGTGGTGCACATGTGTGAATGTCAGCATTTGGGATTCAGTTCACAGTGAGCCTGGGTGACGGAGAAAAATCCTATCTCAAAAACAAAAGCAAAAAAAAAAAAAACACAGTGGAAAAAATTATATTTATGTTTTAACTGTTAAAATGTGGAAGAAAATAAACTTGTATTTTAACTAGATGAAGCTTAATGTTGGTCTTTTGAAGGCTTCTAGATTCAATTATATACTAGGTGCTTTTTAAAAATCACTGGAAACTTCTACCCTCATTCAAACACACAGACTATGCCATAAGGACTGCAACATAACAATAATACTATGAGAAATCATTAAAAGATTACTTAAGTTAAACCTGACATTTTAATTTCATATTTTAAAAAGAATCATCATGAGTAAAAGAAAAGTACAATTTAAGTGAAAAGCCACCTAGGGAAGTAAATACAGGGGTGTATGGCACCACACTGAGACAATGGGCACATCCTTCTCAATTCCAAGGTGGATTCAAACCCACCACATCCAAGGAAACTAGCAGAGCCACCCACCCAGCCCTCCCCAGGACCACCCTGAGACCCTACAACCCACACCTTCAGTCACTGAGCTGAGCAGAGACGGTCCAAAGCACAAGAAAAGCTAAGATGCCTCAGGAGGTGTCCCTCAGACCCGGACAACCTGCCTCTGGCTACTACTCGCCCTGGCAAGGTGACTCAGGTGGACGCCAGGGATGAGCTGAAGGCACAGACTCTCTCCCTGAACACATCTGTGGACACTAAGAATCCTATGGCTGTTCAAACCAACACAAAGCTCAGACTTTTAAAGGAAGGAGGTAGTCTACAGATTAGAAATGTATGCCTCACACACAGCAATGTTATAAACTGACTTTTAAAAACCACACACACGCCGGGTGGTGGTGGCGCACGCCTTTAATCCCAGCAGTTGGGAGGCAGAGGCAGGCGGATCTTTGTGAGTTCGAGGCCAGCCTGGTCTACAAAGCGAGTCCAGGACAGCCAGAGATATTCAGAGAAACCCTGTCTCGAAAAACCAAAAAAAAAAAAAAAACCCACACACACACACACAAACATGCACGCACGCATGCACGCGCACACACACACACACACACACACACACGCACGCACGCACGCAAATGCAGATCAAGCACATGCTTCTGCAAATTCATTCATATCAAGAAGAAAGCAGGTCTATCTACCCCCTCAAGGCCTCATGGTTTCTTACAAAGTTGCTGAGGTTTTGCTTTTTTTTTTGAGACAAGGCCTCAGGTAGTCTAAGCTAGTCTCAAACTCACTATGTAGCGGAGGCTACCCCTGACTCTTGATCCTCCATCTTCCACTTCCCAAGTGCTGGGTTTATAGACCTGTGCTACCACACCCAGCCTGAGTTTAAATGGTACCCTTGGACCCAAGGCACTCCTGTGCTAAGACAGTAAATTATCAAATATTTCATCTGGGAAAACAAACCAATGGCTTTTCTCCTTTAACTCAAGAAGATAAAGTACTTTTATGCTTTCAGAATTTCAAACATCTAGTTCAGTCAACTATCAATATTTACTGAGTATACCTAGTGTTAACTCCCTACGTTACTACAAAGTGCTGCTGGGGGTAACTCCACATATGCATGCAAACTAAATAATCCACCCTGGGGAGAAAGCCCATTACAGTACCTGTTCCCATCACTCTGAACCCTGCTTTTCAACACTACTATATTGCACGTCGTGAGAACAGAACTTCTAGGTGGCCACAAACGAACAGTAACAAGTCTCCCAACTGTCCCTGTAGAAGGCAGCTGGCACACTGTCGGCCTCTGCAACTCGGCCAGTACACTCCCATACCTGTGAGTTGTGCGCCTGGACAGTCCCACTCTTTATCAGGGCTGCCTGGGCCACAGACCTACTTCATTCCACTCAGGTCATGTCTAGGGTTTAATGGGCAGGGGGGCTGGCACGTCATTTAGTTTAGTTCTGAACTTTAGAGTCAAATTTTTCAAGATTCCACTATGATGTTAGTATCAATCCAGTTTGAGGGATCAATGTATCTGTGTGCATCTGGCTCTGACTTACCACACAGTAGTTTATAAATGTGACAATATGCAGAGATGAAGGCCAGAGACTTCTCATTACTAATTTAATAATCAAATTCCTATGTATGAGAATGGTCAAATGCCGTCCATAATTTAAGACACTTTCAGAAAGAAAGAAACACATCTTTATCTCAGCTCATCTTTGAAGCTCACCTTCCTGATTACACCTGAGCCCTGCTGCACCATCTGACCTTAGATTTAAAAGGAAGCACGGGTAAGTGCACAGCAGAAGTAAATACAATTAGCAAAAAGAAAAGAGATCTGTCACTCTGGGTGTCTTCTAGCTGGAAAATGCCCCTCGTGTCTCAGGGTATTCAGCTAAACTTGTTTACTTGTTCCAATATTCAATTTTCAAACTCCAACTCCATTCCCCTAACAGTTGTTGTCTTCCACGCTGTGTGGCACGGGTAGAGAAGCACACCACTAAGAACACAAACAAGACCTGTGCTGGAAGGTCCCATATTCTCACAGAATGTCACGAAACCACCATTAAAACTGAGCTTTCAAAGTCTCGTGTTCACATAGCTCAGGGGATGACGACAGGTTCAGATGTGATCACAGGTATGGCCCAGAGACCTACCAGTGAATGCAAACAAGATGCCTTTCTGGGGAACCATCATGTCGGAGCTCACCCCGAAACAGAGCCTCCCGCATGGTGACCCTCCCACCCTCCTGAGAGTAGGGATGATTCTTTCTCACTGCTGATGAGCAGCTCCTTTGCAGTCATCCAACAGAACATACCAACTACTGAACATACTACCAGTTTCATTTAAGTAGCATTTTTGTGAGACAGTCTCTTTTTATATATAGTACAGGTTGGCCCTCAACCCTTGGTGTTCTCTTCTGGCCTCAGTGCCCCAAGGGCTAAGATCACAGTAGCAGACCATCACACATAGCTAACAATTATTTCTTTAAGTAACAGATTCTAAGCATACTTTTTTCCCTTGGCCTAACATCCAGGACCAGTGACTTTGTTCTGTGACTTTCTTGAGAAACACAGCTGCTGAACTCTAACAGACCAATGTTTTTTGCACAAAGCTTAAAAAAAACAAACAAAAAAAACAGCAACAACAAAACACCTTTTAAAAAAAGAATCGCGGTGGAGCTTGGACTCCAATTAAGGCATTTTTATACAGTCCAACGTTAGAGAATCCTGAAAAAGGCTTTCAAGAGGCAACGGGAAAAATCACAACAGTCTATTTATGAGCACTGTAGAACCATCCCTCATCTCACACCGAATCATGTTGGATGCCTCCATTTCTTAGTTCCTTGGTCTCTTAGTCCACAACTGCACTGGTTATGTTTTCTGTAGGTCTGGAGAAAATGGGCCAGGAGTGGAAGGTGCATCCAGGCTGGACACAGTGAATGGTCCATGACTGTTCAGTACAGATGGGAACTGAGAAGGAAACAAATGCACATCAGCATCCTATTACTAACCTCTACTTTCACTTTCTGTCCCTCCTTCCCCCAGGGCAGAACACAAGACACTTCCTCAGGACAAAGGCAGTAGCTGTGCGTGACCAAAGACTATGACGTACTTCCATGTTTTGTTTACGTTTATCGTGTGTGGGTGAGGTCAGAGAAGAACTCTATGAAGGCAGTCTCTCCTCCCACCTTTATGTGGGGTCCGGCCATCAAGCAGGCAGCCAGGCTTGTGCAGAATGGCTTTACCCACCACGCCATCTCACAGGCCCAAAACATTGTTGTAGCAAAAACGAACAAACAAGCAATTTCTCTGTCCCCTAAGAAGCTATTTGCAATTGACAGCTGCCGGCAAAGGGAAAATCGATTTCTCCATGAACTGTCCCAGGTATACCAAGCACACTCCAGGGCTGGACCTTTGCCCGGGACAGCTGGCCAACCAAACAGACACCATGTTGTCTGTTGTCGCTGTTGTGCTGTGTTGTTAGTTTTGTCTTACTGGTTTGCTTTTAGTTTGTTTTGATTTTCATTTCTTTGTTTTGTGTTGTTTTTAAGAGATAAACATGTACACTTGTGCGCGCGTGCACACACACATATACACATATGTAGAGAGAAAGAGATGCAATATATACATATATATATATAGGAGAGAGAAGACTTGAAGTTGGGTGGGTAAGGAAGTGAGGAGGATCTGGGAGGAGTTGGGGGAAGAGAAAGAATATGATCAAACTATATTGTATTAATTTTTTTTAATTTTTCAAAAAATCTGTTTGTCCTAGCAATATAAACACTGACTCTTTCCAATCTACCTCAAAGACATGGAGACAGCTAGCTACCTTATTGACACCCTGGTGCACACCCTTACATCTAACCTCAAAGGTCTCAGAAATCTGTTAAATGACATACTCACTAAGGGTGTTTCTCAGTTAAAAAGTCAACCAGGAACCCTCAGCAGGAAACCCAGAGAGGTACAAGTGGCCTCAGGACCCTCGTCCCAGGCTGCCCATCTTTCTGAGAGCACACGCACAGGAGTCGGCTCAGGCTGAAGTTCTAGAAACATCACTGGGAATGGCTGAAGGTTTCATATCATTCGAACACCTCGCTTCTTCTGGGGAGAAATACTCCCCACATACAAAAAAGTAAAAATGTAACATGGAACTTTCCTAACATCTTGGTGGAGAGAAAAGACAAAGTTCATTTCCTAAACTTTTTATTTAAAATGCTAATATGGGGCTGGCTCAGCAGGAAAGGAAAAAGTAAACTCTCAATTTTGAAAGGTAACTGATAACAATATTCTCAAGACTTCCCTCTTTTAAATATAAAAACTTGGGGCTGGAGAGAGGGCTCAGAGGTTAAGAGCACTGGCTGCTCTTCTAGAGGTCCTGAGTTCAATTCCCAGCAACCACATGGTGACTCACAACCATCTATAATGAGATCTGGTGCTGTCTTCTGGCATGCATGCATATATACTTCAATTCAGAACATTGTATGCATAATAAAAAATAAAAATAAAAACTTCAGTGCACGCTTCTGCCAAGGATCCAAGAAGGTAACAAAGCTGAAATATCCTGTCAACAACCAACCTAACAATATTATAGCTATCCTAGAGTCCTAGCGCAACATTTTCCTCAGGTGTTTGTGCAAACAACCTATCGTAGAGTTACTTGTACAGAAGTACAGCCCATGGAGTTGTGTACAGCACCGATACCCAGTAATGGAAAGTGTCATGCTTTATGTATTTATCATTCACTACTATTGGTATTTTAGAGTATCTCTTACTATCAGCAGCCTTAGACATTATCTTGTGTTTCCACTTTGCTTTCTAAAAGGGTCACACTGTAATGTAGGCTGGCTTACAACTATGCAGCTCAAACTCACTGTAATCCTCCTACCTCAGTCTCCCGATGCCTCTGAGGCCCCAGCTCCTCTGGCACTGGAGTTACAGTTGTGAGCTGCCATGTGGGGGCTGGGAACTAAACCTGGGTCTTCCGGAAAAAACAGCTCTTAACCACTGAGCCATCTCTCCAGTCCCACAAACAAAATCTTAACAAAAATCTACTACTTTGTAAACTAATTAAAGAATATTACTATTTTTTAAATGTTTGAATGAAGACATCTTAAATGGGAAGATAATGCTGTTCCCAGAAGTCATGAGCAATTAAACAAATTCCAGTGCCAAGCAAGGAATACCTCCTTATGAGTTGCTGGTCAGGGAGTTCTCAGAGGCCCTGAAAACAATGTAGGCCAGGCGTGGTGACGCACGCCTTTAATCCCAGTGCTCAGGAGGCAGAGACAGAAGAACCCTTGTGAGTTCAAGGCCAGCCTTGTCTAAACAGCGAGTCCAGGACAGCCAGGACTACACAGAGAAATCCTGTCTGGAAAAACAAACCAAAAAAAAAAAAAAAATTGTAGACTATAGATACTGCCCTTGGTTGCCCACCCATTGCTAAAACCTACTGCTAAACATACTACACACTTTGGTTGGAGATCAGAGAAACCAAGCTGGAAGTGACTTAGAAACTTCCTCCCTGCTGGCTAGCTTTCACAATGCTGGAACATGGTATGCAAGCTGCTGAAGAGAAAAGTCATCAGCACTATTACCATCGGCAATGGGTCTTACATGCTGAAGTACTGACCTGCCAGGCAACATGTGTCCACTAGTGCCCTACTGTACCATGAATATTATGCAGTAACCAACCACTTTTCTAATTAGGATTTAAAGCTTGCTCCACAGGAGGGAACACACAACTGCAAACCTGGTCAAAAGTCCATGGCTGGGGAGGGCATAGGCCTTAAGGGGCCTACTGTTCTTGTCTGGCGAAATGGACATGCTGTCAATCAGCCTTCTAAACACTCACCTTTACAATGAGCTCTCCACCCTCATAAGAGAAGCCTTCGAAAAAAATTATGTATTTATGTGTGTAGGTTTGTATGTGTGAGTTCAGGTCCTCAAACAGGTGCTGGGAACTGAGCTCAAGAGCAGTACACACCCTAACCCTGAGCCAGCTCTGCAGCTCCAGAGAGGCCTCTTTCTGAGGGCGTGATGGCTAGCGCTGAGACTCACAGCTGGTCAAAGGGCGGTGAGCAAGCATCTGTGTCGTGCACAGCCATTCATGGGACATCTGCACTGCACATACCCAAGGCTCAGGGACCATCGTGGAAGAGGAGTCAGAAAGAATGTAAGAGCCAGAGGATGGGGAGCAGCACTGTGAAATAGTCTTCTCAATCTGGTATGGTGTTGTACTCATAAACTCACAACAGCTGTGGTTACTCATGCAAGATCAAGCAAGTCAACTTTCTAGCATGGATAGGGGAGGAACACGTGAGGCCATCTTAGCTGAGGAGCTATGAAAGTTAACAGCTGCTGCCTGAGGAAAAATCATTTTTCTTCAGGGGTATGTCCCATGCTCACTCATGCCCAGGCAAGTAACCCTAACTAAAAAAATTTTTTGAAGACATGAAGTAGGAGCAGGAAGTATTATGAAGAGGAAGAAGGGTTCCAAAGAGGATAAGCAAGGATAACAGGCTATGTATATGTGCAGATATGTAATTTTGATCTAAACACATTAAATGTATCATCATGGCCGTGTGTGCACGCATTAGTATATGCACACAGAATGTCCGACTTACAGTGGTTTAACTTACCATATCACAAAAAAAGCCATATGCATTCAACAGAACTGTGCCTTGGACATCAGTATTTTCCTGGGCTTGCAATAGGCAGTATGAAAGTTTCTTGCTATACTGGGCAGCAACTGAGAGTCACAGCCCCCAATCACCCACTGCATCAAAAGGGAAAGCAACCACTACCATGCAAGGGACTGTGAAGCATTTACCAAATGGGAGGTGTGTGACAATGTCACTGGGCAGTGGGAACTTCTTCTGCCCATTTCTGCACTTAACTTCCCCCATCACAGGAGGCACACTCTGTGTAATTACCTGGAAAAGCGTATTAGCACCTTGCAGTCTGGCTGGGCTCAGGGGAGCAAATGGGCTGAGAGTGCTCCAAAAGTGGATACTGGAGAGCAAAGGGCTCGGAGTCAGCAAGATGGGTGTCTGCAAACACAAGAAGATCACTCAAGGACTTGCCAGGATTGTGCTCGATCCTTCCAGATATAAACAGAAAACACATACTATCTTCTCCTCCCCAGATGTCTCTATGCTCAAAATTTTATAATGAAAAGCTCAGAAATCATTTCATAACCTAGGAAAGATAAGGGTCACAATAATCACTTTATAATCAAACTTGTACAGGGTCTTTCCAAACTAGGAAGCAAACCTAAAGTCAGGTACAATAGAGCACCAGCTGAGTACTATAATATCAGACCACCAGGGTGATCTTATTGGAGAGCTCCCAAGGTGAGTAAGTTAATACCTAATGAAACTGGCAAGCTGGATTACATAGTCCACACCACTCCTTCTCTCAAGCCTCTCAGTCCCTTGTTTTCTTCTGGTAGCAACAGTTTTAAGGAAGTAAGGGGAGAACTTGCTTTATTTAGGAGGTAGAAAACCTTTCAAATCAATGAGTTCTGATTGATTTAGTGAGGGTGTCATGTAGCCAGGCTGGTCTCAAATTGGTGATACAGCCAAGGATGACCTTTAACTTCTGAGTGCTAGGATTCCAGGTGTGTGGGCCTGAGCCTGGTATACACAATGCGGGGAATGGAACCCAGGGGTTTGTGCATGCTAGACAAGCATTCTACCATCTGAGCTATGTTCCTGGCCCAAGAACAAAGGATTTTTAAAGAAAATCCAATCTCTTTTGTTTTGAATATTCTAACTAAGGGAAGGAAATGAGTTTCCCAGGTTTACATATAACCTTTCTAAGACAAACCTGATTAACAGAAATTGAACTTTGTAGGTGTAAATTCTAGATACATTTTAAAGGGTGAATGAATGGAGGGCAAGCTACCTGTGAAAAGAGTGCTGGTGTAAGAGATGCTGTTGGGAGAGATGGGCTTAAGATTCCTAAGGGACTGGGGTCACTGCCTGTGACCACAAGGGCGGGTGTCAGTTCTAACCCTTTGGGCTTCTTGGATCTTGATGAATTATTTGTTTTGTCCTTTTCTGGCAAAGCTGAATCCTCATTTTTAGGCTCCAGTGACAAGTTCTCTGGGAGTTCCATTGGCTGAGAAGCCACTGATTCAATGTCTGTGTCAATGTCCGGGTTAGAACTCAATGGCGGAGAAGGTGTCCTGGGAGGTTCCTTCAGAGGAAGGGGAGTGGATGGAGCTGGAGGCGTGGGGTTAAAGGTGGTAGCCAGAATGGATACAGAGGTGGGGGCTTCCAGAGAAGGCAGTGTGGGAGAAACCAGTGTCTCTAAAGCTTGGATAGTTTCTTCAGAAGATGGAGAAACACTTGGGCTTGTTGAAAAGTTAACAGCAACAGGTTCGACGGGTGGCTTTTTGGCAGGTGTTGTCACAAATCTGATGACGGATGCTGCTGGCTCCTGAGCTTTTTTCTCTGCCAGTTTTTCAGCCGGATTCTCTATCTTAATTGACTTGAAAATCTTCTTACTGGAGCTGCTCAAAGAGTTGAGAGTGAATGAAGAATACAAACCAGAGTGTATGTAGTCATTGCGACTCGATGTCTTGGCTCCTGGCTGAGATGGCCTCTCCTTTCCTCCACTCTCAGCATCTCTGGAACTGCAGGCTTCAATGGAACTTAAAATTTCACAGTCTCCCTCAATCCTGCCTACCGTCAGTGGATCCATTTTCAAAATCTCTGGATAAGAGACAAACTTGTATACAAACTTCTGACCGTTCACCTTTTTAATGATATTCTGTAGGTAGAGAAGATAAACATCCTTATACTTTCTTATAAATTACATATCACCAGGAGTGGTGACACAGGCCTTTAATCCCAGGACCCGGGGAGGCAGAGGCAGGTGGATCTCTTTGAGTTCAAGGCTAGCTTGGTCTACAGATTGAGTTCCAGGACAGCCAGGGCTGTTACACAGAGAAACTCTGTCTTGATATAAATAAATAAAGAAACAAACAAACAATTACATCTCATAGTTGATGAAAAAGAAAAAGGGGACCCACTGAAGTGCTCTGAGAACTGGTGTTGGCTTTTAAAAAGCTTCAAAAGCATGTACATTCATCTACCCAGGCCAAACACAGTCCTTGTTCAGAGAAATTAAAGCAGTTCAAAGCCTCATTAGCAACTGGACTAAGATATCACATAAAAGGGGCTAGAGAGATGGCTCATTGGTTAAGAGCACTCTCTGCTCTTCCAAAGGACCTGGGTTCAATTCCCAGCACTTGCATGAGAGCTCACAACTGTCTGTAACTTCAGTTTCAGGAGATCTGACAAACACACACACACACACACACACACACACACACACACACACAGAGAGAGAGAGAGAGAGAGAGAGAGAGAGAGAGAGAGACAGACAGACACCCATGCAAAATACTAATGCACCTAAAAATGAATAAATAAAAATTTAAGAAATCTTTGTCACTTAAAAAAAAAAAGAAGATATCACATAAAAGCTGAGACTGTAATTGTCAGACTCTCTTGATCAAATACCTACATTAAATTAGAACTCACTGAATCACAATCTCAGTCAGTCCCAGTGGTATAAGTCAGGAGCATTCTAAGGAAGGTAAAGGGGGTCTCAGAGCATGACAGCTGTGAGGTTCCTACTTCCTTCAGCTGATTCTGACCCTGGGAAAGCTGGTAAGATCACCTACTGAAAGGTGGAAGAAAACAACAGCTCAGATTCTTATTCTATGTCTATTCTTTGGAGATGTTTATATTTCTCCAGTGCCCAAGAAAATACTCAAAATCATAAGATATTAGACAATAAAATTTTGGGTTGAGGAGATGGCTCAGTAGGTAAGGGTATTATCTATGCAAGTCTAAAGACCCAAGTTTGTCCTCCAGAATGTAAAAAGTTAACTGTGGTAGTATGGCCATGTAATCTCAGCATTCCTAGAGATGGGAGGCAGAGACAGCACTACCAGGAAACCTGTAGCCTAGCTAGCCTGGAATAAACAGCTCACAGCAGAAACCAAGGATACACAGAGAAACCCTGTCTCTAAAAACCAAAAAAAAAAAAAAAAAAAAACCTAAGAAATCAACTCTAGCTAGGCACTGGTGGCACATGCCTTTAGTCCCTGCACTCAGGAGGCCGAAGTAGGGTTTGAGGCCAGGCTGGTCTACAGAGCTAGTTCCAGGGTGCCCAGGGCTTCATAATAAAACCCTATCTCAAAAAAAAAAAAAAAATCAACTCAGTTTTAAATAGCTACTCTTGCTAATCTAGAACCCATAGCAATCCTCTTGCCTCACACTCCTGAGTGCTGAGTTAGAGATGAGCCACATACCTGAGGCAATAGCTCCTCTTTAAGGTATTAATTTGTATTCCCTAGGCTAAATTAAAGCAAAAAATTCAATTTTGTGTGTGTGTGTGTGTGCACCTGTGTGTGCATGTATGTAGGTAAACACGCATGAAGCCAAAAGCCAACAACAGGGAACATCCTCGGTTACTCTGGTCTTTTTGTTGGTTTTTGTTTGTTTGTTTGTTTGTTTTGAGACAAGGTTTCTCCCTGAACCTGGAGCTTGCCAATTTGTGCAGACTGGTTAGCAAGCCCCAGAGATCCCCCTGCCCCTGCTGCCCAGGACCAGGACACAGGCATCCTATACCTGGCTTTTTCACATGGGTGCTGGCCAACAGGCTCTCATCATCAAGCCTACACAACGAGCACTTTACAACTAAGCCATCTCCCCAGCTCCTGTTTTCTTTCTTCTTCTTCTTCTTTTTTTTTTTTTTCGAGACAGGGTTTCTCTGTGTATCCTTGGCTGTCCTGGACTCACTTTGTAGACCAGGCTGGCCTCGAACTCACAAAGATCCGCCTGCCTCTGCCTCCCAAGTGCTGGGATTAAAGGCGTGCGCCACCACCGCCCGGCCTTCTTTTTTTTTTTTTATTTTTTTTTTTTTTTTTTTTTAATGGAGCAGGGCCTCCTGGATCTCAGGCTAGCTTCACATTTGGTAAGTCATCAATTTCCGGTCCCCCTGCCTCTACCTCCTCAGTGTTAGGATTACACTACATTACCACACCGCCCAGGTTATGCTGTGCTAGATATCGAGCCCAGGGCTTTCATGCATGCCAGCAAGCAGTCTACCTAAATCACATCTCTAGCCCTCTCTGGTAATCTTTAAAGTAAATTATGGTATATATAGGACTATTTATTCTCAAGCATCTCCAATTTCCTTTTCAGTATTCCAATCTCATACTTTTTTATTTAAAGATCATCTCAGGGGCTGAGAGATGGTTCAGTATGAACCTCAGCTCAGTTCCCAACACTCATGTCAGATGGTTAACAACTATTTGTGACTCCAGTTTTGGGATGAGGAGTGCCCTCTTCTGGCACCCGAGGGCACTGCAAGCAGACATACTTGCAGGTGAACTGCCCATAACACGTAAAATAAAAATGAGTGCATCCACCAAGGACACTCGGCAGGTAAAGGTGCTTGCCACCAAACCCAGCTACCTGAGTTTGATCCCTGGAATCTGAGTGGAGAGAACCAACTCCCACAAGTTGTTCCCTGACCCCCACATGTGCCATAGGTACCAGTGAATATAACATTAAAAACTTTTAAGGGGTTTGCAGAAATACAACCAGGACTGCTAAGCTGTTGAATGAATTGGACTAAATAAAGCATATTAGCACTCAACATCTCGACAGACAGGAAGACCATTCTTGCTCTGAAGTTGGCTGTATGGCGCGGGGTCAGGGAGGTATTTACCTTTACATAGTAGTATCTCAGGGCTCGGCTGAGCTTATCATAATTCATAGTAGGCTTGTTCTTGCGAATCCCCCAGAGGCGAGCCACCTCCTCGGCCTGCAGAAGCTTGAACTCCCCATTGTTAGATGTCCAGCAGATCATGTGCTCATTCTGGGGCTCCTGCAGGAGCTGGAGGAGGAACTGCCACAGAGTGACGGTGCTGTCCATAGCAACGGGGCTGGAAGAATAGAGAGGTGAGACACTGCTGGCACGCGTTCTAGGGGTCCTGGGCAACACTCTTGCATGCTGCACACTGCTCTGCCATCACTCCGTATGGAAAAAGGAGATATCTAAAGGGCTGAGCATCTTGTCCAGGGACACACAGCAAATGCTAACGCGAAGACTTAAGCCTAGGCAATCTGAATCCAGAGTCCACAACATTCTCACATATCCTATGCTACTTAGGTTTTGTTTTGAAGTATCTCCTGTGAGGCCTCAGCTGGCCTTGAACTCACACGTCTCTTACCTCAGCCAGCCAAGTGCTGGGATTACAACCATATACCACTATTGCCAGCTCCCTTAAGAAATCTTTTTTAAGGTTTTATTTTTATTTTGAATTATGTGTGTGTATGTTTGTGGACATGACAGTGGTACCCACAGGGGCCAAAAGAGGGTGTTGGATCCCCTGGAGCTGGAGTGCTTGACATAAGTGTTGAGCACCAAACTCAGGTCCCCAAGGACAGTACACTCTTAACCTCAGAGCCATCTCTCCAGCCCCCAGCTTCAGAAGTCTTAAGCATGGCTGGGTATGGCTCAACAGCAAAACACCTTTGCATGCATGAGGTGAACATGCAACAGGGAAAAAAAAATGTTACCTTAAACAAGCAGCTTTCAAGGAAAATAAAGCTAATTCCATAAGTGAAAGGAGTGAGCTAAAGACTGGAAGTCAAGAGAGGGTCAGTTCTTAACTTTACCTCTAAAGTCCTGTTACTTTACATTGTCCTTACACTCTTAGAAGACCACCATTTCAGTGTATAGCTGAATGAGCCCACTGTTGTTTATCTAAAAGATCTGTGTCTCAGGGTGGCCAGGAAGCTGAGGTGGAAGGAACAGTTTATTCCCAGTGGTATTTCTCCTCCAAATAGTGAGCATCATGGCAGGGTAGTTTACATACAAACTGGCAGAAATGAGAAGTCAACAAAATGTTCCCCAGCTCAATCTGCAAGTTCTGTTACCGTTCACAGTCTGCAGAGTTTCTTCTTTCATTTAATTAGTGATCAGGACAAGAGCAGAAGAGAAATCCTTCAATACTAGGCTCTTCCTGTTCAGGCCAGAGTTTCTCAGTTCCAGGAAGCCTCCCACTGGAGCTGGCTAATCTTGTGCTCTGGGACTGTCTGGTGCACTGCAGCTGGTACAACAGCACCCTGGCTTCCACCCACTGGACATTAGCACCCTTGCCGCTGAGACTGTCTCTACGTCACTCATCCCAGCGGACAACCACTCCCCCCAGACGGCACACAGCAGCAAGGTAGTGCTGTCTCAGAGACATTTTCCTCACAGACCTTCACAGGAAAAATTCCTTATAGGACTGCCCTGACCAAATCAACATAAATTTATTTATATGTGACAGAGTGAGTGAACACCTTCCATAAAACAACCTCCTTTCTCTAGGAATAAAATCCCAGTGGGTCAGAAGAGAGTTTGAAGGTAAGTCATTTCTACTGAAACATTACAAAGACAGGCAAATTGGACTACATCAAAAATTTAAGGGCTGGGTGAGGCATCACACACTTTTAATCCTAGCACACTGGAGGCAGAGGCAGGCGGATCTCTGTGAGTTCAAGGCCAGCCTGGTTTACAAAGTGAGTCCAGGACAGCCAAGGATACAGAGAAACCCTGTCTCGAAAAACAAAACACAAAACAAAAAAATAAAAATTTTTTAATTGTGTTGTCAATATCAGTAAGCCAGAAGACAACCCCTAGAATGTTCTAACACCAAAACCCTCTCAAAAACCACGTATCATAAAAGGAACTTGCACCCCAAGTAGGTAAACAACTCTGACAGCATAAGAAGAGAAGGCAGGCCCAGGTGTCCCTCCAGGGAAAACCTGGAGATAGTCCATAAGCACACAGAAAGGTGTCCCTGTCATGAGTAATAGGGAAAGGAACTTGAAAACAAGCAAAAAACATTGCATGCCTATTATAACCAGAAAGAGCAACCATAAGCTGGCTGACAGAAACTGAAACTCACACATTGCTGGTAGAAAAGTTAAATGGAATGCCTCCACAGCCAACTCTGCCACATGACCAGGTACATACCCAGATAAAGGAAACGTGTGTCCACAGAAAACCTGTATGGTGGCACATGCCTTTAATTCCAGGACTAGGAGGCAGCGGTAGGCAGATCTCTATAAGCTCAATGCCAGCCTGGTCAACACAGCAAGTTCCAAGCCAGCTATACTCTACAAAACTACGTCTCAAAGCAAAAAACAAAACCAGGAATGTTCATAGCAGAATTATTCATGAATCCTGAATAGAATCAATTCAAATGTCCACTCAATCTATGAATGGAATAGTAAAAAAATAGTACATTCACAAAATTGAATATTCAGCCATTAAAAGGAATCAAGAGGGGTGGGTAGATGGCTGTTATTAAAGCACTTTCTGCACAAGCTTGAGGACCTAATTCAATTCCCCAGACTCTACATAAGGCAGTAATGAACACCTGCAACCCCAGGGCTCCAAGGAGATATGAGGTGGACAGGGGCAGCTGGCTAAAACACAAAGCAGAATAACGAGACCCTGTCTCAAACAAGGTGAAGACTACTAACACCTAAGGTTCTCCTAGTACATCAGGCTACACACATGCACACATATACATAAAAACATGAACCCACACACAGAGATAAAACAGCATTAAGTTTAAAGGGGGAGAGAGCAAAGACGACTCTAGGTAAAAGCACTTGGTGTGCAAATCTGACAATATGAGTTTGCCATCAAGAATCTACAGTGGAGGAAAAGGAACTGACTCCTCGAAGTTGTTCTCTGACACATATACACACACACACTTTAAAAAAAAAGAACTAAGTACTGATACAACAAGGATGAACCTCAAAAACATGACAGAAGTGAAAAGAGCCAGCCACAAAGGGCCAGCATGTGATGTTCAGATCAGACACTACAAAGGGGAGATCAATGCAGCTGAGCGGGCTGAGGTGGAGGCATGGGATGGAAGGAGTGGAAAGAAATTTGGAGAATGAAAGCTGACAACCACAAGGTTTCTTTTAGGATGGCTGAAAATGTTCTCAACTAAGACGGCCATGATTCCTCTGTGTGTGCATTAAAAAGCACTCAGCCAGATGCTCTCCGCAGGTGATGTGAGTTACCCTTGAAGAGGATGTTTAAAACAAACCTAACTCTAAAACAAACCTAACGTAAAATAACCGACTTACACAATTTGGGCATGAGAAGACTAAGCCCTAATATGACTCAAAGCGGACTAGTGAGCACCAGCTAGGAAAATGTTTGGGTTTCTAGAATTTCTCTCAAGCATGAAAGCCCCCTCCAGTCATCTTTAGTTACCAGTTCTGACACTGTTGGTACAGACACTGTGATCCAAAGGCACAGTAAGAGAAAAGATGCCTCCCACAGTCAGTGGATGGTGAAACTGAGACACGAATCCCAGGCTCTGTTGTCACTCGGCACTCCTAGTCACGAGCAAGAGCACTGCCAGCACTGAACACAGTGACAACAATCCATGAGGAGGCCCTCTGGTGCTGAGTGCCATCTTCCCCACAGCTCACTTTTGCAGAGCTAAAGTGGTAATTATCATCTCCGTTAATCCGAGGCTCAGGGAAGGGGGGCTGCCATTGTTTTGAATATGCCAAACAGACTTTTTTTCTGATGATATCTATTCTTACAGCAAGTTATGTTTTTATTATGGCTTTCCCATGTTGGCAATTATGTCCTAGTCCAGCCTGTTAAAACTACTCCAATAAATAGGAGCCTAGGTGAGACCATGCCTCAAAATAACAAAACACACCATTAAAAATCTGTAGCACCAAGGACCAAACGCAACGTCTCACAAATAAACATGGGCTCTACTAATTGAACTACAACCTTCAACTCATGATTCGATTTGCGTCAGGCTATTCTTCCAGTGAACCGGAAGTTCAAACAGTTCAAACTCTTCACTTTAGCTCCTACAAGTGAACCTCAATGACTTCCCCAACTATGAAAGAGAACTAGGCCTCAACATGGAGGCACACATCTTTAATTCCAGCACTCCGAGGCAAAGGCAGTTGGATCTCTGTTGAGTTCTTGGCCAGCCCAGTCTATATAGTGAGTTCCAGGCCACCTAAGACTACATACATGAGATGCTGCTGTCCTCCCCCAAAAGTATAGAAGGCAAGTAGAAATTAAACAGTCCAAGGACATGCCTATAATCCTGGCTCTCCTGAGGATGAAGCAGGGAGGGCTGTGAACACGAAGCCCGGGGTTACATGGCCACAGAGAGAATAAGAAACAGACTGGGCTGGAGAGATGGCTCAGAGGTTAAGAGCACTGGCTGTTCTTCCAAAGGTCCTGAGTTCAATTCCCAGCAACCACATCGTGGCTTGCAACCATCTATATTGAGATCTGGCGCCCGGGCACATATGTAGAGCAAATACTGTATACATAATAAATAAATAAATGTTTAAAAAAGAAACAGACACCACATACCCACAAAAACAGAGACATTGTCTACATGATAACAATTACAGCTTCAGATAACAGAGGCAGACTTAAATGGACCCAAATGAAGGAATCTAATGGTTGACAGGTTAAATGCTGGAAAAGGTTTAACATTCAAAGACCGATCTCTAAGCTACACTGAAAGAGGGGGCTTTAGTGGCTGGAGAACAGTTTAGCAGTGGAGTGCTTGCTAGCATGCTTGGGAACCCAGATTAGATGCCTAGCACCACACCTCGGCAAAGAAACTGCTGCTACCTTTCGCCAAGGAGCACAAGGGAAAAAGAACAGGGAAGTCTGAGATGCAGATCAGCCGGTGACCACCTGCGGCGACCCCTAGTTTTGATACTTAGCAGAAGGAAGGAAGGAAGGAAGGAAGGAAGGAAGGAAGGAAGGAAGGAAGAGAAGGAGGTAGGGAGGGAGCAAAGATGAGAGCCACAAGTATATATTAAATATACACTTTTTTTTCTCCTTTTTTTTTTGTGCTGGTGACTGAGCTAGTATATACCCTGCCTCAAATATTTAAAGTATCCCAAATCTTAAGACAGTATTTCCCCCAAAAAATATAACGAATTCCACGTAAGCAGTTTCCATTTTTAAATAAAACCAAGGGTCAAAGAACAAAGAGTTCCGACGAGGAAAAGTTGAATCATGCTGTTTTAACAAAAACACTACTGCCAGCAGGAAATACAGAGGCTCCAAATTCTGTGCTGTGAAAAGGGAGAGGGGTGGAGATCTATCTGACCCTAGAACGACACTCACAGGCAGCCGTTCTGCTAAAAGAATCTTACTTAAATGTCCTAACCTTCACATTGCAACGGCTCGAGAAAAAGCCAACTGTGTCTTCTGACTTCACCCAACCAATTCCCTTTATTTCCTGTCGATGCCCGTTAAGATTCCTCCCCCCAAAAGATGTTTCCAATGCTTTTTCGGAGGTTAAGCTTGCCACGGCTGTACGGTAAGCAAGGAGGGCTGCTGGAAAGTAAAGAAAGAAAAGCCTGTGGCCGGATGGACAGCGAGCTAGGGGAAGAGAAGAATGTGGGGTGAGGCCGCGCGCACCGAGATCAAAGTGCGGGGAGACGCAAACCTCCGGCCCGTGGGCGAGCCGTGAAAGCACTTTCACTTTCCAACTTCCTGCCACTATGACAAGTCAAAACTGTTCCCCTCCGTCCCACCCAGGCAACAAAAACTGTTGCCACCATCCGCCCAAGGGACTTCGCACGACCCACCGTGGTGCGAGGAGCACAGAGAGGGCCCGCTCCTGCGAGCACCTGAGCGCCGCGGAGCAGCTCCCAAGGAGAGCGCGCCGCCTGGCCCCGCCCACCCGCCGCCAAGCCCCACCCACCCGCCGCCAAGCCCCGCCCACCCGCCGCCGCCGGGAGCACTTCCTGCCGCGCCCGCAGCCCCTGCCCGGCCGGAGCCGAGCCAGGCTTGGGGGCGATGGCGCGAGACCCCGGCGGGGCGTGGGCGTGCCGCTCACCAGGCAGGATGCGGTGCCAGACTCTGCCGCCAACCGATCCTCACGCTAGGAACTCAAGGATGGCGCGGCGACAGCGGCGGCCCCCGCGCCAGGGCCCGAGGAGGCGGCGGCGGCCGAGCCGAGCCAGCCGCGTGCCTGCAGCCGCCCGCATCTCCCGCCGCCACCGGTCTCGAGCCCCGCCCTCCGCCCTCGCACACGCGGCCGGGGCGGCGATGTGGCTAGTGGGGCTGCCACTCGCCCGGCGCGCGCTCGACGTTCTTCACTGCGGCCGGGCCCTCCTGTCGTTCCGCGGCCTCCGCCACTCTCAAACCCCCCCGGCAGCGCCGGGGCCCTTCCTCCACGCCGCAGCCTCGCGTCACTTCCGGGGGCGGGGCCAAGCCCCGAAGCTAGTGCTTTGTTTCTGGCCCCGGGCTCGGGTACCTACTCCTTTAGGCGGTTCTGTGCACTCGCTTCCGGGGCTCCAGCTCTGCGGGGCATTCGTCCTTCCCAGCAGCCCCAGAACTCGGCCTGGGGCTAGGGCTGTAGTGGCGGAGCTGACGTGTAAGGGCGACGCCCTCTGGGTTACCCGGCCATCTACCACCACTTGATCAATAATATCATTGACAAATGGTCTCTTTGGTGGTGTGGGAAAAGCTTTCCGGTTTACCAGCTTCGCTCGTTCCAGAACTTTAAGTGATGTTTGGTTTTTCGAGACAGGGTTTCTCCGTGTAACAGTCCTAGTTGTCCTGGACTCACTTTGTAGACCAGGCTGGCCTCGAACTCACAGAAATCCACCTGCCTCTGCCTCCCAAGTGCTAGGATTAAAGCCACCACACCCGGCTCGACTTTTTTTTTTTTTTTTTTTTTTTGGTTTGGTTGTTTGTTTTTTATTTATTTTTGAGGCAGCATTTCAACATGTAACTCTGGTAGGTCTGAACGTATGAGATCCGTCTGCCTCTATTCCCCCAAATACTGGGATTACAGATGTATACGGACGTGCACCAGTATGCCAGGCCTAAGTAACTTTCCCTAAGTCCAAACACCCAGTTCATCATCTGTAAAGTGACTCAGAGAACCTAAGGACCAAAGGGGGTACAGAAATCACCACCAAATTCACAGGTTCACAATATGGTTCTCAGTATGTTCGAACCCTAAAGGCTGAAGAGGTTGAGAGTTCCAGTCTAGTTTGAATTTGCATACTGAGACCTGAGTCTCCCTGCCCCACCAAATAAATGAGTGTTATTTATTTAGGCTTTTGAGACAGTTTGTGTAGTTCAGGGTGCCATGGCATTGACTATACAGCTCATTTTGGCCTTGAATGCTCACCAGTCCTGACTCAGCATCTCGAGTGCTGGGATGTTAAGCATAAGCGGATCATACAAATTTAGTTTGTTTTTGGAAAACGGTGTCATGAAGTCCAAACTGAGATTGACTTTGAACTTCCTCCACCTCCCAAGTGATGAGATTACAGGCTTTCAACACCATACCCCAGTTTCAAATATATAATTGCTGAAAGTATATCAGTGTGATTTTATTTTTTTATTTTTTTAAATTTATTTATTTATTATGTATACAGTGTTCTGTCTGCAGGTGTATCTGCAGGCCAGAAGAGGGCACCAGATTTCATTATGGATGGTTGTGAGCCACCATGTGGTTGCTGGGAATTGAACTCATGACCTCTGGAAGAGCAGCCAGTGCTCTTAACCGCTGAGCCATCACTCCAGCCCGTGATTTTATTTATTTTTTTTTAAACTTTTTTTTTTTTTTTTTTTTGGTTTTTCGAGACAGGGTTTCTCTGTTTAACAGCTCTGGCTGTCCTGGAATCGCTTTGTAGACCAGGCTGGCCTTGAACTCGCAAAGATCCGCCTGCCTCTGCCTCCCAAGTGCTGGGATTAAAGGCGTGCGCCACCACCGCCCAGCTCCGTGATTTTATTTTTATGATAGTTTTATTCTTTGAGAATTTCATACATGATACAATGTATTTCAATCATACCCTCTCTCACCCCTCCAACTACTCTCATCTCCCTATGTACCCCTCTCAACTTCCTGTCCACTTTTTTGTTGTTTGTTAAATAAACCACAGAGTCCAATTAGGGTTGCCCATATATGCATTGGTATGAGGCCATCCACTCGAGCATGGTCAGCTACTGGGGACCCATCCCAAGAAAACTGACCCATTCTCCTAGTAGCCATCAAAGGCCAATAGCCCTTCAGCTAGTGGTGGGTCTCTATGACCTATTGATACTGGGATGTACAAGAGCTGTTTGCTTGTCATGTCCCAAAGAGTACAGTCATCCCAGACCTCTGACTCTTACACTCATTCCACCTCCTCTTCCTCAATGTTCCCTGAGTCTGGTGGAGGTGGCATGATATAGATGTCCCGTTTATGGCAGAGTTCTTTGGACTTTGATCAGTTGTGACTCTGTATTATCTGGTATCTTGACAAAAAGAAGCTTGTCTGATGAGGGCTGAGAGTCGCACTAATCTATTGGTTTAATGATAAGTATTTACAAGGCAGTCTGACACTATGTCCAGTTAGTAAAATAGTAGTAGTAGATTCACTTCTAAGCCTATGAGCTCCCTCGCTCCTGGATCTTGGCCAAATTTAAAGTACCAGGCACGAGTTACCTCCTATAGAGTGGAATTTAAACCCAACCAGAGAGTAGTTGGTTGCTCCCATAATACTTATGGCACTATTGCACCCATGGGCACATCTTGCCAAGCCAGTTGTTACTGTGGCTCACAGGTTTCACAGCTGGGTGTTACTTCCTCAGAAACCTGTATAGTACCTTCTAGTATTATGAAAGCTAGTCAACAAGGAGGAAACTTCCTGGTCAGTACCTCCCCAAGGAAGCCAGAAGGTGTCACATTCCATATCCCCTGGAGCTGGAGTTACAGGCAGTTGTAAACTACCCACATGTGTGCTGAGAACCTAGCTCAGGTCCACTGGAAGAGCAACGTGCACTCTTAACCACTGGGCCATCAGGGCTATAATTCTCAAGGAACCAAGTCACATGCGGTACAGAAAACTACTTGAAACAGCAGCCAAAAGGATGTAGGGCCATTAGTAAGCTGTGATTGCTGAACAAAACTCTGAAGAAATAGATTGTGATCTTCTATTTAACAGGTTGCCAGACAGGTCAGTGTCTGAATTACTGGTTTTCCTGGCGGCTTGCTAGCTGTGTCCCTTTCAGTAAGCAGCTTAACTTCTCTTAACTTTTTAGTTTATGCATATTATCAGAAGATGGTAGTGTACAGCGTTACTGAGAAAAGTAAATGAAGGACATGATTTCAGGTTGCTACAAAACAGACACTTAGTAAATGGTGATGTCATTTCTTTTTACCTATCACTTCTCCCCTACAGTTGAACTCATGGTAAAATAATTGAGCACAAATCCCTTTGAGAACTTTTGGAAGGTAATCATTACTTCCTGTGTCTCCAACCTTTCCCTTAATACCAGGTAACTAAAACACACAGAGGTAACTAAGCCTGTAAGATCAATTTGACTGAAAGCTATAGTTTTTCAAAACTAATTTTGAGGCTAAGTGTGGTGGCACATGGCTCTAATCCCAGCACTCAGGAGGCAGAGGCAGGAGAACCACAAATTCGAGACCAGCCTGTTCTTCATAATGAGTTCCAGACTAGCCAGGGCCACATAGGGAATCCCTGTCTCACAACAGTAACCAAAACAAACCCACAACCTAATTTGGGCAAGCTAGGCATGATGGTGCATGCCTATAATCCCAGAAGCAGAGGCAGAAGGACTGCAAGACTGAGGCAACGTTTGCTTTAAGAGAGAGTTCTAGGCTAATCTGGGCTACACAGCAAGACTTGTCTAAACAGACCTAAAAATGAAAAAGGATTTTTTTATTAAAGGACATAAACATATTTTCATTCAGAAATAAGTGTTTAGGTTTAGTGTAGTGGTACACAGTTGTAAAGTTAACTACTTGGGAATCTGAGGCAGGAGGATTACAGGTTAGAGGCTTGTCTGGGAGATGTAGTTGAGACACTGTCTCAAAATAAATCCTTTTCAAGGAGTATGTAGCTTAGTGGTAGAGCAAACATTTGACGTGATTGAGGCCCTGTGTGTGTATGTGTGTGTAACCATTTTGACATATAATTTTTTTCCTTTAACAACTTCTTAGAAGCTAAAAGGGAAAATAAGAATTTTTAAGGCAGACTGTTTGGATATACATACCCATTGGAAATATTCAAAGAAGTTTGATTTAAGACATTTAAAGTACCACAGCAAGAACAGTGAAGGAGTGTGGAGCCTACAGATGTTCCTGCTGTGCCTGAACCAACAGGAAACATCTGGTCCAGCCTGGGGCAGGATGTTGTGTCACAGCCTTTTACACTGAGCTTGTAGTACTATCAATTACAATGTATTTTTGGAAAAAGCCTGCTTTGGGAGTTCTGACATTAGTCATAGGACGTCTGTCTGTTTTTAAATTGACTTTTTTTTTTTTTTAATGCAGTACGTGTTGTCAGCAGAGAAACTGGAGAAAAGTGAATTTCCAGTCAGAGAATTAGAAGTTGGGGAACTCAGTAATGTACCTGATTTCCCCACTCAGGAATCTGTAGAGATTCTTGACAGTTCCTCACAAGACACATGGGTCTTGTGCTTCTGCTAAACCTCATTGTGATTGGTTAACCATAATTGCTGCTGTTTTTTTGTTGTTGTTGTTACCTGTTTTGGCCATTTTCCACCACTGATGTGTGTTCCACCTTAGCCGAAGCTACTCAGGATCACCTCAGTCCAAAAGTATTTAATGTCACTAGAACATTAAATGTTTTGCCCCACCCCTCAATTGTTTGCCATTGCAGCCATCCCAGCCTAGGGACCAATCCTTGGTTTACCTCTCCTATCCCAGAAACACCCAGTCAGGGCCATTCTTCTCAAGATGGCATCCATTCCCTTGTTTCTATGTCACTGCCCTGTTGTTACCCCCAGTTAGTCTCCTTCTTTTCTAAAGAAATGTCCCCTGATTCTGACTGACAGAAGTCAACATGAGGCTGGGTGTGGTGACACACTCCTTTAATTGGAAGCAGATGGATCTCTCTGAGTTCAAGGGCAGCTTGGTCTACAAAGAGCTCCAAGCCAGCCAGGGCTACATAATAAGACCCTCTCTCAAAAAAACAAAACAACAAAGTTGTCATTTAGTTGCTGGCAATGTCTTTAAGTCAGAGGGGTACCAGCACCACCAGGAGAGAAGTTCAAAGCAAATTCATTTCTGCATGAACCACACATAAGAATAAAGACCAGAGATCCCTGGTCTCTCCCTCTGGGTTCCCTACACTCAGAGCTTGATCCTCCTGAGAGAATGCTTGTGATACCCTTTCTGGATATCCCTCTCAACTTACTTAAAAATAAAAGAGACTCAGCTGGTTCACAACTACAACGCTAGTACCTGGGAGGTAGAGGCAGGAGGATCAGGAGTTGAAGGTCAGCCTCAGCTACATAGTGAGTTTGAGGCCAGCCTGGCCATCATAAGATCCAAAAGGAAAATAAAAGGAAGGGGTGGGGAGAGAAAGAGGGAGAGAGGAGAGGCTCATACCTTTCACTTATTGGTTGTGATGATCAGAGTAAAAGGAAAAGTTAGTTGATAAAATCGTGCTTATTAAATCCTTGTAAGTCCTTATTAAATGACCGTATAGATATTGTATGTGTGTGAGTTAAATCTTTGAAGAAAAGTTACTATTGAAGATAAATGCTGAGTGTTTGTAAGTTGAACCTGGTGGGTGGCATCTGCAAATCCCATAGCCAGGTCCAAAACTTTGCCAAGAAAGACCAATAAAATGGTTTAGAGATCTCTTTCACCAGCATTACTGGGGCAAAGAAGTTTCCTCCTTGTTAAGATAATTCAGAAAGTATTCAGGGTTCAGAGAAATTCCCCATAGAAAAGTTCTTTAACAAGTATTGTGGCCCTAGACTATGAGGTAATCCCGTACACCATCCTCCAGCCCATGGTATGCATCATCTGCGGAGGACTTGACAAGACATGAGTTACCACAGTTACTTGCCTGGGGCATAGCCATGACCTAAGACTAATTGCCTCACAAACACAGCTAGGAATAGAACATCATAAGATTTGAATTCTGGTGTCTACACCCAGTCTGCTTGCTTCTTCCCCCACTATTTTTTTTTTTAAAGATTTATTTATTATGTATACAGTGTTCTGTCTGCAGGTATATCTGCAGGCCAGAAGAGGGCACCAGACCTCACCATGGATGGCCGTGAGCCACCATGTGGTTGCTGGGAACTGAACTCATGACCTCTGGAAGAGCAGCCAGTGCTCTTAACCACTGAGCCATCTCTCCAGCCCTCCCCCACTATTTTTAATGAAAAAGAATTGTATTAGTCTGATAAATGCGCTTTTCTGGGCTTATAAAAACTGATGTGGAAAAGGGAACTTGCCACTCTGTTTCTAATTGTGCCTTGGAAAAGATGCCCCTTAATGGATAAAAACTCTTGAATTCCAATCTTGATTCATGGTTGAAGATTCTAGCTAGAGAGTGCAACGCTTGCAGGGTTCATATTCCTCTAAATTTTAAACTAGAAGGGTTTCCCCTCTGTAAAACTTTTTGAACAGATTATTTTATTTTTTATGTGTATGAGTGTTTTGCCTGCATATATGCCCATGTACCATGTGCAATGACTGGTCCCCAAGGAAGCCAAAAGAGGGTATTGGATCCCCTACGACTGGAATAGCAGATGGTTGTGAGCCACCGTGGGGGTGCTGAGAATTGTACCCAGGTCCTCTGTAAGAACAGCCAATGCTCTTAACCACTGAGCCAGCTCCCCTGCTCACATCTTGTATATATTAAAAGCATCACTGTAAAGCTTTTCTTCTTCAGTTAGAATTCATTTGCTCAGCAGTTAAGAGCAATTGCTTCTCTTCCAGAGGACCTGAGTTCAGCTCCCAGCATCCAAGTCAGGAGGTTCACACTGTCTGTAAATCCAGCTCCAAGTTATCAGATGCCTCTGGCCTCCACAGGCACCTGTACTCACATGCACATCCCTACACACATACACAGAATTTGAAATTAATCAGAATGCATATTTTTTTAAAGTAAAAGGTATTCGAGAACCACCATGATAGGACATTTTGCTGCCACCACAGATGACACTCAGATCAGTTCTTTTTTGTAGGAATTTTCCTTCTCGGACTGTTGTCATGGCTGTGCTATGCCAGAAATATAAGCAAACATACTTGTATCTTCCCCACAATATCAGAATTTATTGGGCAACAATAAATTCACAAGGTTCAGCAGTTGCAATGACAGCATTTGTCATATAATCCACCTGCCTTAGCAGCCTGGCTGAAGTGAACGCAACATTTAAGGTCATATATTCCAATCTTAATTACTAATACCAACTCTCATATCACACGGCACACAGTAAATACACTATGTATCTATGTGCATATATATGGATTACAGTATGACTAAAAGTTAAAGAGGCTGCATGAGAGTTAAGGCAAAAGGTTTCAGAAGTGGGCTGAGAGAGACAGCCTGTATTGAGGAGAAAAGAATCTAGAAAGGGGGCTGTGGATAAAGCTTCTGGAGTCAGATTTGAGAGCTAAGCTGGGGAGTTCATCTTCAAGGCAGAATTAAGTGAAAGATGATGTGTTACTGTTTTCTATTGCTGTGAAGAGACACCATGACCATGGCAACTCCTATTTAAAAAAAATTTTTTTAAGTGGGTCTTCCTTACAGATTATCCATTATCAGCATAGTGGGAACCATGGTGCCACACAGGCAGAAATGGTGCTGGAGAAGTAGCTGGGCATTCTAAATCCAGCAAGCAGCTGGAAGAAAGAGACACTGGGCCGAGCTTGAGCCTTTGAAACCCTGAAGCCTGCCCCCAGACACACTTTCTCCAAAAAGGCCACACTCACTCTGAGACCACACCTTCTAATCCCTCTCAAGTAGTGCCATTCCCTGATGACCAAGCATTCAAATATGAGCCTACTTCAGGGGAGGGGTGACACATTCTCACTCAAACCACCACAGACAGGAAACAGCAGGTCAGGTCTAAGTCTAGGCAAGTGATCAGATGGACAGGCCAGAAGTCAACTCAGCCTTGTCAGTCAACAGGAGGGGACCCCGCTAAGCTGACACTCCAGGGACAATTGGGGAGTTCCAGATCCTTGGCACACGCAGACGATGAATAGGGCTAGGCTATCACAATGCTAGGTGTCCCCCACTTTACAGGGTCCAGATGAGGGGGTTACAACCTTTCCTTGGTCCGGTAGGTCTGTGAAATTCCAGGACCTGGTTTCCCTGATGCAAGGCTTCAGCTCTTCCTCTTTCTCAAAATGGAGTCAAAAGCTTGTAAATTGTTTTCAGCATTTCTCTTGGTCCTGATGTCATGGGCAAAGGATTCAGCTGAGGATCCAAAGCAGATGAGGGGCCAAGCACAGCTTGAAACAGGTGAGCATTACCGGGAAGGTAAGAGAGGAAGGGTCTGGAGGGCGGAAAATCACTGCCTCTCACTGCCTTAAATACTATTTCCTGAAAGTGGAGGTGTTTGCAACACTTGCTACTAATTCAGAATCCAGAATACTGCCTGTCTGCACTTCCCTTCTGTATCTATGCAAGAGAACTTAGCTTGTGAATGTGTACCCAGCTCAGTGACCTAGCCAGACCTTCCTTCTTCTCACTGAAGGAAGAGCTTCTGAAAGCTAACCTCAGCCTCTGTATTAGTTACTTTTCTATCGTCTGATAAAACACCATGACCAAGGCAACTTATAGAAGAGTTTATTTGGGCTTATGGCTCCAGAGAGTCCACCACGGTGGGGAAATGACAAGCATGGTGGCTGTGGCAGGATGTCCATGTCTTGAACTGCAAGCACAAAGCAGAGTGTGGACTAGTACGAGTGTGAATTCTCAAACACCATACCCCAGTGACAGAAAGGAAGGCCCCTAACCCTCCCAAACAGTATCCCCAGCTGGGAGCCGAGTGCTCATAGTCTAAGATTATGGGGACACTTATCATTCAAACCACTCTACTCCCAACCTACACAAAAAAAGTTGAATCCACAAAGTTGTTACGTGTGCTGTGGCATGTGCACGCACACACACACAAATTATAAATGCATACTTTCTCAAAAAGAAATTAACTTTATTGTGGTGTACAAATCCCACTCTTACCCCATAAATAGTGCAATTTTATATATCAATCAAAGCCTAAAAAATATGCTATCATAATAACCACAAAGATTAGGGGAGAAAGTGCCCTTCTTTTTGAAGGCTCAATATTCCAAGCCCCAGTCTTACAATACGCCTGTTTCTTCTGCCTAGATTTTTTTTTCCAGTGCTGAGCTTGATCATATAGTGCCTTAGGCATGGTCACCAGCGCTCTCCCACTGAGCTATATTCCTAATCTATTTCCACTCTCACTACATTGCCCATTTTGGCCTTGAATTTGGGAGCCTCCTGCATTAGCTCCTTAGCAGCTAGGATTACAGGCCTCAGCCCTCAGGCTCAGTTAGTTTTTTATAATTTGTTTTTAGGCAGAGTCTCAATGTGTTGGCCTGGCTGGCCTGGAACTTGCTATGTAGACCAGGATGGCCTTGAACTCACAGACATTGCCTGCCTCGCCTGCTGTGACATTACACCTGGCTTCAGCCTGATGTAAAAGCAAACAAACAGAAACAACAACAGCAAAGGCACATACAACTGATAAGTTCTCCAGCAACAGCCTCCTAGTCCTGCAAACTCTACCAGCTAAGCTGTCCCCAGTTTCCAAAATGTCATTCATTCATTTATTGGTTTCTCGAGACAGGGTTTCTCTGTATAACAGCCCTGGCTGTCCTGGACTCACTTTGTAGACCAGGCTGGCCTTGAACTCACAGAGATCCGCCTGCCTCTGCCTCCCAAGTGCTGGGATTAAAGGCGTGCGCCACCACCGCCCGGCCCAAAATGTCATTTTTTAAAAGGAGGTGACACTAATGCAAGCAGTGTATTTTCAGAAAATTTCTGAATTAAGCTCCGAGGCAGCAGCTACAACCATTCACTCCCCCAGATGTGTACGTACAGTTTAACTTCCCAAGGACTGGAGGAACACAGGCTGGGGCCCACAGAGACGGAAGTGGGGTAATAATGGCTTGTTTGCTCTGTGCCGTCCTAGCACAGCTCTCACTGTCTCAGGAGCCTCTTTCCATCCTTTTGAAGGAAGTACCATAGAGTCTGTCTGAAACCCACCGCAGGGATGGCTGAGAAGATGGGGTCTACCCCCGGGGTTCCCCCAACTCATGTGCTTTCCCTCACCAAAATGGCTCTTTATGGCTGGAGGTGTGGCTCAGTGACAATTTGTCTGGTATGTGTGAGGTTGGGGGTTCTGAAAACTTCGAAGGGGCAAACATTTCATCTAGTTGTTTAGGTTTCCATAAAGAGCAAAGTCAGCACATTATTTCCCCAGAATGTTGGCATTTGAAGTCTTTTTTTTTTTTTTTTTTGGTTTTTTCGAGACAGGGTTTCTCTGTGTATCCTTGGCTGTCCTGGACTCACTTTGTAGACCAGGCTGGCCTCGAACTCACAAAGATCCGCCTACCTCTGCCTCCCAAGTGCTGGGATTAAAGGCATGCGCCACCACCGCCTGGCCTTGAAATCTTTTTTTTTTTTTTTTTTTCAAGACAGGGTTTCTCTGTGTAGTTCTGGTTGTCCTGGACTCATTCTTACAGACTGAGTCCTAATCTGGCCTTGAACTCACAGAGATCCACCTGCCTCTGCCTCCCAAGTGCTGTGATTAAAGGCATGTGCCACCACGTCTGGCCATTACGGACAGCTGTGAATTGCCTTGTGGGTGCTGGGATTTGAACCGGGTCCTTTGGAAGAGCAGCCAGTGCTCTTAACCGCTGAGCCATCACTCCAGCCCTGAAGTCTTTTTTTCTTTCTTTCTTTCTTTTTTTAATTATGTGTGTTTGTGCATCTTCTGGCCTGAAGAGACCTGAAGAGGCTAGAAGAGGGTGTCAGGTCTCCTGGAGCTGGAGTTGCAGGTGGTTGTGAGTCACCTGGCATGGGTGCTGGGAAGTGAACTCAAGTCAATCACTCTTAACTACTGAGTTGTCCCTGCAGCTCCTGAACTTACAGTCTTGATCTCCAAATAAGGAAAGAGGTACGACTGGTCCAAACCATCTGCAATTGAGGTGAGATTACATCCGACCTTCAACATCTCTGACTCCAGCTGACTGGCTGTTGTGAGTACAGGGAGCCCTGAGCTACCTACATAGCTGTACTACACAATTAGGGCTCTCTAGAGAAACAGAACCGCGTGCGTGTGTGCGTGCGTGCGTGTGTGTATAGTGTAGAAATCTCCCATATGTTGGTTGTGATGGCACATATCTGTTATCTCACAGCACGGAAGAAGATATGGAGGGAGGAAGATCACTGCAATTTCCAGGCCCAATGACTACATAATGAAATAATGTCTCAAAAACTTCAAAAAGGAGGACGGAGGTTGGAGAGATGGCTTAGAGGTTAAGAGCACTGACTGCTCTCCCAGAGGTCCTGAGTTCAATTCCCAGCCACATGGTGGCTCACAACCATCTACAATGAGATCTGGTGCCCTCTTCTGACCTGCAGGCAACACACCTCAATACAGAACATTGTATACATAATAATAAAATAAAATAAAATAAAATAAAAATAAATTTAAAAAAAAAGAGGACGATATGGAAGGAAAGAGGAAGGAAATTTATAATAAAGAATTGTGGATTTGGGCGGGGAGATGACTCAGGGTTTAAGTGTCTTTGCTGCTCTTTCAGGAGACACAGGTTTACGTATCCATAGGGCAGCACAGCCATTGTAACTTCAGTTCCGATGGATCTGGTGCCCTCTACTGGCCCTCATGAGCACTGCATGCATGTAGTACACATACAGGCAAAATATTCACAAAAAATAAAAATAAATAGTAAATTTTTTTTAAAGCTGGGTCATAATGGGACACACCTTTAATCCCAGAACTCAGGAGGCAGAGGGAGGTGGATCTCTGAGTTTGAGGCCAGCCTGGTCTACAGAGCAAGTTTCAGGACACACAGGGCTATACAGAGAGACCCTATGTATATGTGTATGTAGTGGGGGTGTTGAAGGAATTGGTTTATTAGGGAGCTGGGAAGATGGCTTAGTTGTTGAAATGCTTGCCATGCAAACATAAATACCTGAGTTCAGATGCCTCAAAGCCATATAAAATTAGTGTGCAACAGTGTGCGTCTCTAATTCCAGCACTGTAGAGCAGGGTCCTGGGAGCTCAATGGCCAAATCAATGAATTCCAGGTTCAATGAGAGATGCTTTCTTTGAGACATTTGAAGAAATGCTCAACATCCTTAATCATCAGAGAATTGCAACTCAAGACGACTCTAAGATTCCATCTCACACCTGTCAGAATGGCTAAGATCAAAAACTCAAATGACAGCACATGCTGGCGAGGTTGTGGAGAAAGGGGAACCCTACTCCATTGCTGGTGGGAGTGCAAACTTGTACAACCACTATGGAAATCAGTCTGGCGATATCTTAGAAAACTTGGAATAGCTCTACCTCAAGATCCAGCCATACCACTTCTGGTATCCACCCTAACGATTCCTCACCAAACCACAAGGACATATTTTCATCTATGTTCATAGCAGCCTTATTTGTAATAGCTAGAAACTGGCAACAACCCAGATGTCTCTCAATTGAGGAATGGATTTAAAAAAAAAAAAAACTGTTACATCTACACAATGGAATACTACTCAGCTATCAGAAACAAGGAAATCATGCAATTTGTAGCCAAATGGATGGAACTACAGAAGCTCATCTCATCCTGAGTGAGCTAACCCAGACTCAGAAGGATGCACATGGCATCTATTCACTTATAATTGTATTTTAGCCATATAGTACAGGATAACTATCCTACAACCAACACACCAAAAGGAACAGGAACATAGACTTTGTTACCTATTAATGGGACAATTTGCCGTGGGAGTGCTACCATGTAGGCCCCCAGTGCAAGAGGAAGCTCTCAGCCCTCATATGCCTGTAGAACTGAGAGGGGCTGATATGTGGGGACACTCCATATCGGAGGGCTGGGATGAGTGGGAGAAGGATGAGGGGGTGGGAAGGTGGAACCGGGAAGGGTGGAAGGAGGGCGCTGTGATGGAGATGTAACTTGAAGTAATAAATAAACAACAAAGAATAAGATGGAGAGAAATAGACGCTAGTGGAAGACAACCCCATGCTTACCTCAGTCCATTTCATGTACAAAGGTACACACAAAGACACACAGAAGGACACACACATACGCACATTCAGAAATCAGATCACAAAATTATGAAGGCTGACAAATCCTCAAATCTGCGTTTTTCCAAAGCTGGAGCCTCCTCGGGAGAGCAGCGGTGTAGTTCCAGTAGCGTCCTACAGCTTAAGACTCCAGACACCAATGACCAGGTCAAGGGAGTCCGGCAGGGGGCGTTCCTTTGTGTTCAGTGGAAGTCTCGGCCCATTCATGCCTTTAGCTGATTGGCTGAGACTCACTCACATTAAGAAGGGCAATCTGCAGAGGGTGGGAGGGTAGAGTTGGGAGGAGAAGAGGAAGGGGCCTGTGAACGGGATGCTAAAATGAATAAATAAATTTATTTTAAAAAATGAAGAGCAATCTGCTGTACTTGGCTGCTAGATAAATACCTAGTTTCAGTGAGCCAAAATACCTCACTGAAACACTGAGAACATTTTTTTGACCAAATATCTGGATATTCCATTCAGACACATAAAATAAATCATCATATTCGTGTGGGAGGGTGTGGGTGTGTATATGGTACAGGCATGTGACTCTGTGGCTGTAGGCACCTCTGCTGCGGTGGGTGTGCTCAGCCAGAGGCCAAAGGAGGACGTCAGTTACATTCCTCTGCTGCTCTCTACTATGTTGCTTTGAGGCAGGGTCTCTCTCTAAACTTGAAGCTCACCATTTAGGCCAGGCTGGATGACAAATGAGTTCTTGTAATCTGACTATCTGTGCTTCCCAGTGCCAGGTTTATAGGCATGTGCAGCCATGCCTGGCTTTTACATTGGTGCCTAGGATTCACTCTCAGGTAATCACACTTGTAAAGCATGCTTATACGCACTGAGTCACCTTCCCCCATCTCACCGTAATATTCTTAGAGGCAGGTGATGATCACTTACAAGGTCTGATCTTGGTTGTGAGCAAGGGAGCTGCCAGATGGGTAAGTTCCTGGGACTCTGGATACAAAGTCAAGGGTGTCTGGTATCTGGGTAATTTATCCCAACCCCTGTCCATAGCCCATGATTTCTTCCTACTACTCTTCACATCTTTTCTTTTTTTTTTTTAAAGATTTATTTATTTATTATTATGTATACAATGTTCTGAATTGAAGTATGTATGTATGCCTGCATGCCAGAAGAGGGCACCAGATCTCATTCTAGATGGTTATGAACCACAATGTGGTTGCTGGGAATTGAACTCAGGACCTCTGGAAGAGCAGCCAGTGTTCTTAACCTCTGAGCCATCTCTCCAGCCCACTCTTTTTTTCTTTTTTCTTTTCCTTTTTTTTTTTTTAGAGACAGGGTTTCTCTGTTTAACACAGCCCTGGCTGTCCTGGACTCGATTTGTAGACCAGGCTGGCCTTGAACTTACAGAGATCTGCCTGCCTTTGCCTCTCGAGTGCTGGGATTAAAAGCATGCGCCGGGCTGGAGAGGTGGCTCAGAGGTTAAGAGCACTGGCTCTTCTTCCAGAGGTCCTGAGTTCAATTCCCAGCAACCACATGGTGGCTCACAGCCATCTACATTGAAATCTGCTGCCCAGGCATATATGTAGAGCAAATACTGTATACATAATAAATAAATAAATAAATAAATGTTTAAAAAAAAAAAAAAAAAAAGCATGCGCCACCATGCCCGGCCTGTTCATTTTTTATATTAAGAAAAATATAAGGCAGTTTTAGAAAAACATTACCCATATAATTCATATATACTTCTAAAATAAGCAGTTCTCTCTGTAGTACACCAAAACAAAAGCCACAAATCCTTTTTTGAAAAAATGTGAAACACTTATCACTCCCACAGTTCGTTTCCCCTTCTCCCTGGGTTTCACTTTCTGTGGTTTGTTACCCACAGTCAACCACAATTCAAAAACATGAATGGGTTTGTGAGTTCGAGGCCAGCCTGGTCTACAAAAGTGAGTCCAGGACAGCCAGGGCTACACAGAGAAACCCTGTCTCTAAAAAACAAAACAAAAAAAAAACAAAAAAACATGAATGGGATATTCTAGAAACAGATAATTTGGAAGAGTTTTTGCCTACTTTTCCGATGGGTGTGAAGAAGTCTTGTGTTGTCCTGCCCCCATCTCACCTGAGACAAGCCTTTGTCCAGAGTTTCCACAAAGTATATGCTACCTGCCTGTGGGAGCGGAGACCACATCCACACAACTTTTATTGTGGGATACAGTTACAATTGCTCTATTTTATTAGATAACTTTATCGCTGTCACTGTGCCTAACTTAGGAATTAAACTTCACATATAATATGTATTTGGGAAAAGAGGACATATACTGTACTGGTTTGATACTACCTGCAGTTTCAGGAATGCACTGGGGCTCTCATACACATCTACTGTGAATAAGGGAGCTGTTATATTACTGAATTTGGTCTGAAGGTCAGGAAAACCCACAATAAACCATGTGCTCATGCGAAGGCTAAGGCAGCCCTCAGCATTAGTCTGGGCGGCTGATAGGAGTGTCAAGCTGAGGGTGCCCTTCTTGTTCAGCATTTCATGGGTCCATTCATTGTGTTTGCTCAATCATGCATCCAGCCATGCACGCGCATATTAACAGCCTCCTGTGTGTAAATACAGGGCTGGATGTGGAGCTACACAGCAATGACTGAGATGCCAGCTTCTCAGTGGAAGAGATCTGTAGGGAGCAGATGGCAGGTTTCTGCTCGGGCTTCCGCTCTCATTTTAGCATTACTTCCCCCAGGAAGTCTTCCTGGTCTCCACAGCCCCATCTCAGCCTGCCTTAGGGACCATCTATTCACTCAGCTAGACCTGTGCCATTGCCACACCTTTGTCACTCATTCTTGTAACAGTGTCTGTGAACATCCTCCATTGCAGACATCCAAGAAGGTAAGGACTACATCCTTGTCCTCACCTTGTCACATGGCTTAACAAATTTTTGTGCTAAAAATAGATGATTATATTAGACAAGCTTCTGCCAGCCAACTTCATGAATACCATAGCGGTGTATGATACAGGCAGATAAAAAAAGGAGTGAACAACTTCAGGGAGCCAAACAAGGAGGTGGTCTGGCTGACAGCTGGAGAATAGCACAACTTCTGGGGGCAGAGGCAAGGCAGAGGAGTTTCCCCAGAAAGAATGTAGTAAGTGTGAAGGCACAGAGGAGCCAACGAGCAAAATTTGCTTGAGTGGCAGGAAACGGCTCATTGTGGTCAGGGCAGGGTTTGAGTTAGGGAAGTGGGTTAATGTGTGAAAGCAATAGATGGAGCCATATGAAACCCATCTGGCTTGTGTGTATGTGCAGAGTACGAGTCACTAGCCAAGGGGGTATGCCTGTGATCCCAGCACTAGAAAGGTAGGAGAAGGAGGAATACAACTTCAAAGTCAACTTTGGATGCTCATTGAACTTGGGGCCAGCCTGGGATCAATGAGAAATGCTGTCTTAAAAGGATAAAGAAGAGCCGGTCGTGGTGGTTCACGCCTTTAATCCCAGCACTTGGGAGGCAGAGGCAGGCGGATCTCTGTGAGTTCGAGGCCAGCCTGGTCTACAAAGCAAGTCCAGGACAGCCAGGGCTGTTACACAGAGAAACCCTGTCTCGAAAAACCAAAAAAAAAAAAAAAAAAAAAAAGGATAAAGAAGGGCTGGAGAGGTGGCTCAGAAGTTAAGAGCACTGGCTGTTCTTCCCAAGGTCCTGAGTTCAATTCCCAGCAACCACATGGTGGCTCACAGCCATCTACATTGAGATCTGCCTGGGCATATATGTAGAGCAAATACTGTATACATAATAAACAAATAAAAAATGTTTTTAAAAAAAGGATAAAGAAGAGGAGGGAGAGGAGTCGTGTGAAGTGTCTTAAAAGTCCTTCACTCACCATGGTCAGCCAGCCATAAGGTAATCCACATGAGGGATATAGGGATGTAGAATCAAGGTCTTGCTATGTAGTTCAGGCTGCTCTAATAGTTTTTCAATTTTATGTGTATGGATACTTGCAAATATGTCTCTGTACCATGCGCATGGCTAGTACCTTCTGGAAGCCAGAAGAGGGCATCAGATGCCCTGGAACTGGAGTTACACACCATTGTGAGCCACCATGTGGGTGCTGGGAATCAAACCTGTGCCTTCTGGAAGGGCACCCAGCCCAGTGTGTTTACCCTCTCGGCCCTCTCTAGTCCTATTGGGCTAGTAGCTTTACTGATGCATGAAGACTGAGTGAATACTCATACTAACAACAGAAGCATTCACATATTTCACAGTTCATTAAGTAGGAAAAAAAAACCCTCTACACTTGTTTTTTTTTGTTTGTTTGTTTGTTTTTTTTTTTGAGACTAAGTTTCTCTGTGTAGCCCTGGTTGTTCTGGAACTCGCTCTGTAGACCAGGCTGGCCTTGAACTCAGAGATGCACCTGCCTCAACCTCCAGAGTGCTGGGATTAAAGGAGTTCACCACCACCACCCAGCTGGATAAAGACTTTTATCTGGGCTTGTTTGTTTGTTTGAGACAGGGCTTTGCTTTACAGCCCAGCTGGCCTCTGGAGTTCAGTTCTCCTGCCTCAGTCCTTTGAGTGCTGGGATTTGCATGCATGTGCTACAGATCTTTATTCCTGTTCTAAAACATTTTCCTATATCAGTGGTGTCCCCTACTCCCCTCAACTTCATGGTGGCATTGGCTGCCAGTGAGAAAAGAGTATACTAGACATGGCTTGCTTTCCCTTTGGGAAGACTGAGGTCATGAAAGAAACACTTCAGAGTCTATTTTAAAAGAGCACATGTTGGGGTTGGAGCAATGCCTCAACAGTTAAGAGCATCGGCTGCTCTTCCAGAGGAATCAGGTTCAATTCCCATACGACAACATGGCAGCTCTCAACTGTCTGTAACTCGAGTTCCAAGGGATCTGATAACCTCTTCTGGCCTCCACCGGCACCAGTCATGTACATGGTACACAGATGTACATGCAGACAGAACACCCATACATATAATTAAAAACTGAAAAAAGCACACATGGACTTCATTCTTTAGAAAGGAATCTATAGATATGCACTGCCAATCGTTTGTTCTGGGTTAACCTTCAGTCTCGATGTCATCCAAACACTGGCCTAGGAAGAAATGCAAGAATCAGAGGCCTTGCTGTGTGCCAGCTCTCCCCTGCTACAGAGAGGAGACGGTAAGGAAAGTAAGCATATCCCAAATCCCAGAGACGAGACTGACTGCCTAACCTGAAGGGCAACACTAAATTTTGGAATGGCTGACAGACTGATCACCCTCCCTATATAATCTTCTAGTAAGGATGAGTTGGAAGACAGATATTACAGACACCAATCTACTGTCTTCTTAGATTTTGGCCCTCTGGATGAGGCATGGTTTAAAGATTGAATTCCTAGCTGGGCGGTGGTGGTGCACACCTTTAATCCCAGCACTTGGGAGGCAGAGGCAGGCGGATCTCTGGAGTTCGAGGCCAGCCTGATCTACAAAGGGAGTCCAGGACAGCCAGAGCTGTTATACAGAGAAATCTTGTCTCGAAAAACCAAAAAAAAAAAAAAAAATTGAATTCCTGATAGATTGATTTGTTTTTTCCCTGACAGAGTAACTATGGATCCCACCCTCTGCCCCCTCTCCCACCTATCCTACTCCTCTGGAGTGGGGTGCCCCTACATATCCATATCAGCCCCCCTCAGTTCAGCAGTCATATATATGAGGGCTAAGAGCTTCCTCTTGCACTGGGGGCCTACATGGTAGCACCCCTAGGGCAAAGTGTTCTACTAACAGGTAACAAAGTCCATGTTCCTGTTCCTTTTGGTGTGTTGGTTTTAGGATAGTTATCCTGTACTATATGACTAAACTCCAATTATAAGTGAATAGATGCCATGTGCATCCTTCTGAGTCTGGATTAGCTCACTCAGGATGAGCTTCTCTAGTTCCATCCATTTGGCTGCAAATTGCATGATTTCCTTGTTTCTGATGGCTGAGTAGTATTCCATTATGTAAATGTACTACACTTTTTTGTTTGTTTGTTTTTTGTTTTTTATCCATTCATCAGCTGAGGGACATCTGGGTGTTTCCAGTTTCTAACTATTACAAATAAGACTGCTATGAACATAGATGAAGAGGTGTCCTTGTGGTTTGGTGAGGAATCGTTTGGATGTAATGCGGACATTTTGGTTCTCTCCTCTCTCCTCTCTCTCTGCATGCATGCGCTTTCTTTCTCTGCCCCTCCCCCCTTTCTGTCTCTCTGTTTGCATGGCGACTTCACTGACCCCTTCTTATGAGGTCGGTGAACCCGCCAAGTGCTGCCCCAGTAACCTGCCTGCATACTTTAATTTGGCTTGAAGTGGCAGAAAATACCTGTCAGTGTTCACCGTCACTGCTCGGCTAAATTCCTGATTTCTACCCATGTCAGGGTGCACAGGTGGTTAGAGCCTCACAGAGCAAGAACAGCATCTTAAAAAAACAAACAAACAAACAAACAAAAAGATTTATTTATTTATTTTATGTGTGGGTGCTTTATCTGCATGAACATCTGCAACCAGAAGAGGGCATCAGATCACATTGTGGATGGTTGTGAATTGCCATGTGGTTGGTGGGAATTGAACTCAGGACCTCCGGAAGAGGAGCCAGTACTCTTAACCGCTGAGCCATCTCTCCAGCCCAAGAACAGCATCTTATGCTGCCCTACAGTTCCTGGCATCTTAGAGCCTACCAGGTCCTCAGTGAGCAGCAATGGCTGCCCGACCTTCTGCATTGCAGCAAGGTGGGGGGGGGGCTTTTAAAGGTTCTATTCACTTTTTAAAAAAACTACCTTCTAAACATTTAATATTAGATCTGAAGAAAGTGTATAAGAGATTGCAGAGGCTTTCTGCACATATATCATATCTTCTGGAAGCTTGGGCTGACCCACAACTCTCTATCCTCCTGCTTCTACCTCCCAAGTGCTAGGATTTTGGGTATATGCCTTGTACCTGGCTCATGGAGCCTCTGACCCCCCTCAGGATTTTACCCTCATGACTCTTCATGGCTGAGTCACCTCCTACAGGCCCACCTCCAGTGCACTGGCCTAGGTATATCTTCCTGAGCCATCCACTCTAGTCAGGGATCACTGCAATAAAATACCAAGAAGTCTATAGCCTGTAGTTCATGGGCTAGCCTTCCCAGAATCCAAGTGCCTCCATGAACAGGCAATTGCCGCTGGCCAGCCCAGGGATCACAGAAGGTTCAGCACATAGGAAGTGAGAACAATGACTTAATTAAAAACTGCCAGCACTCAGGAGGCAGAGGCAGGCGGATCTCGGTGAGTTCGAGGCGGTCTACAAAGCAAGTCCAGGACAGCCAGGGCTGTTACATAGAGAAACCCTGTCTCGAAAAACAAAAATAAATAAATAAATAAATAAAAACTGCCATATGAGGGGGCTGTAAATTTGCCAGAGTCTATAGAGATAAAGTTCAATTTATCAACACCCCAAGTACACACGCATGGCCATTTGCACAAGGCCAAGTTCCAGCAAGAGCAAGCAGATGTCAAGCAACATTGTTCAGGTCATATCAAGCTGTTTCTAAATATGCAGGGTGATCTGGTTATTGGATATCTGAAAGTTACAGTTCCAAACAGCCCTTCAGTCAATAGTGACAGGACCACCAGGGCCACTGTAGTAGAGCCTGGCCCTGGAAACCAAGGACTTTTCACACAGTGGTGTGTTTTTTTTTTGGGGGGGGGGGGTTACCTGAGGCTCTGCAGAGAGGCCCAGAGGGCCAAAATGGCCCGAAGTATATGGAAGATGAGACATCATATGCCCAGTCATCCCCAACCCCTTCTCCACTTCCCCAAGTCACTCTGTCCCTTATCTGAAAAATAGGTGGGCCCAACAGGCAGGGGAAGCTATGTCAGTCTGGACTCTCCTCCTCCATCCACAAGAAACCACATTCTCCCCTCCTTTAAACTAGGTCTGGGAGTTGGAGAGATGACTCAGAGGTTAAGAGCACTGGCTGCTCTTCCAGAGGTCCTGAGTTCAATTCCCAGCAACCACATGGTGGCTCACAATCATCTATAAAGAAATTTGGTGCCCTCTTCTGGCCTGCAGGCAAAACTGCAGACAGAACACTATACATTAAAAAAATAATAATAAATAAAATAAATCTTTAAACTAGGTCTGCACCTGCTGTCCACCAACTGCCTGACTCATCTCTACATTAGAGTTAGCCCAGCTTTTTCCTCTTCGCCCCCATGAAATGTACCCTTGGGACCCAAGCTTGCAAGTCACAACAAGGTTAGCTCGTGCCTGAGACCACATCCTGCCTGGTTGCCATAGTCCCCTTCTTTCTGCTTCACTGCCCTCCCTATTTCTCAGTAAGCTGGGAGTTAGTGTATGTTGTGTGAGGCATGTGGTGTGGTTCAAGGCTACAGAAGCCCTCAGAAGCCAGTAGGAGAGGGCGACATGTCCCAGGTATTCAGAACTTGTGCCGAAATGCTGCCCTTTGCCTAAGTGTCCTGCTTCCTAAGGACTCATCCATTGTAAACCCTGCTGAGAAGGGAGGACTCGGGAGAGAAACAATCATTGGCTCTAAGGGTTGGGTTCTGAGCTGATAGATGGCCAGCCTTGGTGATAACTGACCAACCAATGGTTCTTTTCTTCCTTACCCCACCCCACCACCTTTAACTCAACACACGCATACCTGCACACACGCACATACATACGCAGGCGGGCACATGCACTCAAAGCCTCTGGGCCAGGCCTTCAGTTCTCTGTCAGTGTGGGGAGAAAGGTAGATAAGATACATGTGTATCTTATGGAAAAAAGGTAGATACATGTGTAGATGAAAGTTATCATCTTGAACTTGAATCAGAAGTCATGATATATTTGTATTTTTTAAGTGTCTAAAACATAAGGGTATATATCTCCAGGGATAGAATGCTTGCCTAGCATGTGAAAGACCCTGGGTTCAATCCCCAGTGCTACCACAAACTTTTTTTTTAATATATGGAACTGGAGAGAGCTCAATAGTTAAGAACACCGTTTGCTCTTCCTGGGGGACTCAGGTTTGATTCCCAGAACCTGCAGAACAGTTCACAATTAGCTGTGACTCTGGTTCCTAGAGAGATATGACACCATCTTCGGGCCTCTGCTGGCACAGCAGACATGTATCAGATGGATATACATGTGGGCAAAACACATGAATCTTTTTTGTTTTGAGACAGGGTTTCTCTGTGTAGCCCTGGCTGTCCCGGAACTCACTCTGTATTCCATGTTGGCCTCGAACTCAGAGATCCACCTGTCTCTGCCTCCCAAGTACTAGGATTAAAGGCGTGTGCCACCACACCTGGCTAACACAAAAATCTTAAAAATAAAATGGATATTATTAGTCAGCCATGGTGGCTCCCACCTGTAATCCCAGAATTTTAGAAGTGGAGGTGGGAAGATCAAGAGTTCACAGGCAGCCTTGGATACAGAGTTAGACCCTGTCTCAAGCAAACAAAAACATTTTCAGCTTTGTTCACTGAAATGGCCCTACAGACCAACTTAGTCATAGCAAACATCCCCAATGCCTGTGGTGATATTTATGGTCCCAGTGGCAATTACAGTCACCATTTCCATGAAAAGAAGAATTAGCTCATGCTAGGTCTTCAAGAGGAGCTTAAATGCCAGCGTGTGCTAGAATGTAAACAAACATCCGAAGCCTGTTTGGGACTGTGTCTTAAAGGTTGTGACACCAACTTGAAGAGGCTCCTAGACTAGATGGAGACAGCTTGTACTTGAATAAGGACCAAAATGTAACAAACTGGTTTAAATCCATGGAAAGAAAAACTTGTCGTACTAGGGGATGATAAAGAATGTGGGTTTTTTTGTTTTGTTTTGTTTTTTGTTTAGATTTTTATTTATTATGTATAGTGTTCTGGCTGCATGCATGCCTGCAGGCCAGAAGAGGGCACCAGATTTCATTATGGATGGTTGTGAGCCATCATGTGGTTTTGGGAATTGAACTCAGGACCTCTGGAAGAGCAGCCAGTGCTCTTAACCTCTGAGCCATCTCTCCAGCCCAAGAATGTGTTCTTTTCAATAACAAAACAGTAGCTACAAGGAAGGAGCCAGGCACTGGTTGAAGAAGGGACACAGGATCATTCTGTTACCATCACAGTAAAATATGGGCTGTGTCCTCACAAAATTCAGTCCCCCAGATACGAAATTCAGAGTGCCAGCATGTTATCACATGCTTACAATAAAAATATGAAGCCGGGCGTTGGTGGCGCACGCCTTTAATCCCAGCACTTGGGAGGCAGAGGTAGGCAGATCTCTGTGAGTTCGAGGCCAGCCTGGTCTACAAAGTGAGTCTAGGACAGCCAGAGCTGTTATACAGAGAAACCCTGTCTCGAAAAACCAAAAAAAAAAAATGAGGGGATGGGGATTGGAATGTAAAATCAACAAAAAAATAATTTAAAAAATGTTAAAGAAAATATGATATATAATAACCTCAGTTGTATAAGGAACATAGAAAACATAAAGATATTTTGTGTTTAGGTCCTTGTCTCATCTCTAAGATGCTTCATTTTATATATCCAAATACTCTAAAATCTAAAAGGAGAGCAAAGAAATCAGAAACACTTGTGATCCCAAGAATACTGGATAAAGGACACTCAAACAGTAATTCTATGTATAGATATCAGTGATTCATCACTAACATCGAACAAGAGAGACAGCTGGGGCTGTAGCTCTGACAGCTCGTGTTTCCTTTATGGAGGTGCAGAAATCAACTCGGTGTTCTTACAAAAACAAACCAGATCTCTGACTTTAAACACCAGTTTGCAGATAGCACAAGGTCAATAAGAACACGTAAGGCCTGGAAATGTGGCTGAGTCGCTAGCGTGTTTGCCTAGCACACACAAAGCTCCAGTCCTACACAAGCAGCCATGGTGGCAAACATCTGTAATGCTGCCAGCACTCAAGAGATGGAAAGAAGAGGATCAGAAAGAAGTTCACAGTCAGGCAGGTGGAGTGGCTTGTCAGAGAGGCCAGTTTGGGCTACATGAGTCTCTGTCTCAAACAAAAATATGAATCACTACGGGAATGCACATGTCTCCAGCATAAGCCCTCCCAGTTTATTTAACAAATTTCTAAGAAAGAACAAAACAAAACAGAAGCAGTAACTATGAATTACAAGACTTCAGAGACAGAACGTGAGATTGACAACATGAAAGAGAAAACTTTTTTTTTTTCCAGAGCTGGGGAGAGGACTCAGTGACTAAGAGCAAGCATGAGGCCCTGAGTTCAAATCCTTGGCACTAACATACAAAGCCAGGCATGGCTGCCTGTGCCTGTAAGCCCAGCATTGGGAAGTTGGGAAGGGGAGACAGGCAGATTAGGCAAAATGGTGAGATTTGGATTCAGTTTTCACCCTACTTGAGCCAGAGGGTACTGGTGCATGCCTTTAATCCCAGCACTCAGGAGGCGGAGGTAGAGGCAGGTGAGCCTACACACATGCACACACATGGAGGGAGAGCAAAAGATAGACTGAAAGAGAAAGAGACAAAAACAGAGACAGACACAGAGAGAGGTTGAAGCATGTAATTTAACAAGTAAGCTAGTTGTTTACTGTTAAACTGAGATCTAGGCAATGATCACCAGGGGCTTGGAGAGGAGAGGAAAGGACAAGAGACAGGAAGGGAGGGAAGGGGAGGGGAGGGGAGCAGAGGGGGCTTAGATGGAAGGTTGGTTCAAAACTCTAACAGATCAGCTGACACCACCTGAATCCACTAATCAAATATATATATATATATATATATATACCCAAAACCAAAACAAACTGGGGTGGCAAGACATTATATACCCTATGGAGGGTGCTTCAGGAAGGACCACCTGTGATACAGTCTTACCAAAATAAACCCCGAATCTAATTAAGCCTCTACCTTATTAGCAGCTTATAGGGGTGGGCCAAAATCTACACTGCTGAAATCCTGCCTCCGAGTGCCAGTTGTACTCCTAGCAGCCTTGCTGTAAATGCTCCATTTTCTGTGACCCCCCCCTTTTGAAAAAGAAAACTGTGCTTAAGACGCTTTCCTTGGTCCCATATGATAGTCCATGGCTCCACCTGCTGGCCATGAGTGGGAACCGAGGCTGCCAAGAGTCCCCAGGAACAGAGTGAGGTTGATTTTAGAACCCTTCCCACTCGGAAAAGACAAACACACACTAGGTAAACATATAGGAAGCTTTTAATTTCATCATCATAAACATTATACTCTGATTTATCACATACAGTATAAAATATTTACTCTGCTAAATAAATAAGACATAACATTATTGCAATCAGCACTGAACCCCCCCTAGACAGAGCTCCTTGGCTCTGGGAGGGTTCTCCTGAGTTTGTGTGACATTCCCCAGGCTGTGACAGATACGTCCCAGAGGTTGAGATGAGCGGAGGCCTAAGGAACCACACTTGTGCTTAGGGGTCAAAAAGCCATGGTCATGGAGCCAGTGGATAGAGTTGGAAGGACAATCTCTTCATGGGCCCAGTCCCATGAGCAGTGGGGAGTCAGGGAGCCAAGATGGGTCAAGAGAAAATTTGGATTTGGTATACTGTGGAGACTTTGAGCCCCATTCCACTTTCCCTCAATGCCCAGCCTGAGTAGAGACATTTCATGGCTGTCAATTAGGATGAATAGATTACCCAAAATACTGGACTGGGCAGCTTTGGGAGCACATCTATCACCCTAGAAGAGGAATCTGGCAACATCTAGCACAGTGATCAGCTATTTTAGGGGAACCAGTTCTTGGGGATCCCACCCTACTCAACTCCTAGGCACAACACAAAAAGGCTGGGAATGAATTTCCTTCTCATTTGTTAAATAAATAAATTAAATACTTAAAGGCCCGTGTGTCTCCACGATGGCAACACAGGGGCCGACAAGCTGAGCCATTTCCTGAAACAGGTAGGGGTGGGGGACTCAGCAGAAAGGCAGTGCTGTGGATTATGGGATTTCACCTTGCCTACTAGGGCTCCTCCTTCCAACCTCCACCCTGTGGAACCCTGTGGAGGAGCGGTTCCTAGGAGAAACACCCAAGCAAGAGCAACAGTGACGGAATCTTGGAAGGAAGTTCGTTCAAGTCTCCCAAATCTTCCCTCTGGTGACTCAACCAGGAGGTTAGCTGTTAACTTGGAGCCTTGGTAAAGCACCTGTACAAACCTGCATTTGCGTCCCTGCAGAATTTCAGACGATGCCCACATGGGGGAGCTGCCAGCAGGCCAGCCAGACCCCGAAGCTGGAGCCAGAAGCCCAGGTGCCTATCTGTACCACTATACACCTGACTGCCTTAGGGTGGCAGCAGAGAGCTACACCGTTTAGGCAACCACAGACCTGGAGAGGCCAGCTCTGCGGCCCCCTAGGGCTAAGACCTGTGTGGCAAACCCCCTCTGGGCCTCGCAGCATTCTACACAGAGTATTTGGCCAAGTCGCTCTTATCAAATACCACCTGTGTAGCAAAGTAAATGGCGACCAGACCCAAGCCCGCAGCTGATACCATATAGGCAGTGACAGAGTGGCTGAACTGGACAATGGAGCCCATGAGCAAGGATGGAGCCACCTGGGACAGCAGGAAGGCACTGTCCAGGATGGCAAGGTCCAGGCAAATGCCCCGTCCAGTGACAACCTTGGCCTCGGGTGGCTCGCCCACCACCACTCGCATGGAGACATCGCAGGCAGACGCCCCACAGAGAGCAGGTGGAGGCGCCAGGATGCCGCTGCTGCCAGGGCCAACATGGCCATTGGGGAAGGGAGCTCCTGGCTTAGGGCCTGGCAAGAAGCTGGTTGTCTGGCTGTCCTCACTGCTACCACCTCCAGCATCCCCTCGGTATTTGGGCAGGAACACCTGAATGCGGGGCAAAAAGGAAACAAAGATAGGTGTGTATCCAGGTGCAGGGATCACAGATAAGAGAACGGGTCCTCAGTGCCTCTAATCCAGGGGCTATAAGACACCCATGAACTGGTGACTTTCAGGGGGAAAAAAAATCTGAAAACTGGGGACATGTTACTTGATGTGGATGTAAGCAGACCCCCTTAACTCTGATTGGGGGAAAGGAGCAAATTTGAAGCCCGAAGTCTACTCTAGCTTTTCTTTTTTTTTTGGTTTTTCGAGACAGGGTTTCTCTGAATATCTCTGGCTGTCCTGGACTCGCTTTGTAGACCAGGCTGGCCTCGAACTCACAAAGATCCGCCTGCCTCTGCCTCCCAAGTGCTGGGATTAAAGGCGTGCGCCACCACCGCCCAGCTACTCTAGCTTTTCTTAGAACAGGTAAGAAGTCAGGCAACTCAGATCCACAGGTGAAAAAAAGCGGAGAACCCTCTAGAGAAGATAGGAAGAATGGGACAGACAGAAGCAAGACAGAACAACAGAGGAACAAAACCTGACGGAGACACCTGTGAGGTCCCACATCCCACACAAGCTACCTCAACCCCTGCACCCCCTTTTTCTACTGGGCCATAAGGAAGTCTTCACTGTCCTGCCCCTCTAGAGTCCAGGCCCTGGGCAGAGATGCTATCCAAGGTGAGCTCACTGTCCTGGCCTTTGGTTGGGGAGAGTCCAGAAATTGGGCCTGCAGAAGGGAGAGGCAGCAGGAAGGCCTTTTTGGTGACCTCCACAGCCCAGCTACCTGACCCTGAAGCTTCTCAGTTCCTTCCTTTAGGCTGCCTGAGACCAGAGAGCACATACTTGTCTGACCACTGCCCCACAACCCTAAGCCCCAAAGGCCTGGGGACTCTTACTGAAGGACAAGACAAGGTTTTACCCCACACTGGTCCTTGTGCCAGGCAGTATCTAGCACAGAAGGCTGATGGGGGATGGAAGCTCCCAGGCAACGCCAGAGAGACCCACAATTTGTTAACTCATCTCATAGCTCAGTAAGTGGTAAAGGACAGTCGGACAGTATGCAGGACTGCACCTGTCCCCAGCTGCTGCCCCTAAAGACCTTTTTTCCTACCTGCCACCCAAGGAAAGACCAGTAAGGCTGGATACTGGAGAAGTCCCCGGAACAGATATGTTCCTTGGTACAGAGAGGGAAGCTAGTTCTGGTATAACCACAGTTGTTCGTTCAAGTCTCGTCTTCAGACAGCAGCTTCTAAAGCCCCAGCTCAGAGCTCCATGAGAGCCAACAGAAGGGACCAGGTTCCTATGACCAGCCTATCCTACCCCATCCTTGCAAATTGCTGCCAAGCAAACCACTACTATTAGCTGTGGCCAGGCTAGGTCTTTCCTAACTCTGAAAACTCTAGTAGGGAAAGTCTGTAATCCCTCCCCTAAGCTGCAACAAATTGTGCTCTTTCAGGTAGTGTTTTGAGTCCAGGTCCTTATGTTCAGTGAAGACAGTAAAGGGGACAAGGCAAGCATGCTGTTTAGGTCAGGAAGCTTTGCAAGGAAGAGAGCCTTCTGCAGGGGCTGGTTCATGTGGGCTGAAAAGGAGCCAGGCCCCCAGTTTATTGATCAGACAAACCAAGTCAGTAAGTATGTCAATCTCAGATATGCACTGAGGGGGTTGAGGAAGAGGACATAAGCAGAGGAGGAAGGCAGGGAGAGGCAGGAGTGGGTGGGGGACAGAGAGACACACAGAGAAGATTCAAAGGTAAACTAGAAAGAGGGGTGGGAAGAAGCCTTCTCCATCTTGCAGCAACCAGAATACAGACGGATCATATTGCCTCTCTGAGTGGATAGCTAAGGCCAGGGTATTCCCACTGCCATCTGCTGCATCCACAAGCCAGGGACCCACACTCTACCTCTGGATACCAAAATTCAGCCCACAACTTCCGCTGTATGCTTATTCTCCAGGATTCTAGGGAGGGACTCGGCACTTCCTGCAATCAACCACTCAAGTGCTTTCTAGTTCTAAAGCCAGGAAGTCATTCCTAGAATCTAATCTATACTTCTCCGGAGGCTATAACCTCTGGCCCCGAGAGGTCTTCTCTGGTCAGAGAAAGTCAAGCGTCTTCCAACACCTCTTGTCAGCCACATTCTCATGCCGCACCCACCCCTGCACCTGGCCAGTGGGAGTACCTGCTTCTCACGGTGGTAGAGGGAGGCAAGCGTGTAAGGCAGGATCTGCAAGGCCGAGAAGGTGAACCCGGTGAGGGCAGCTGAGGCTGTCACTACGGCCACGCTGTGGGACAGGCAGGTGGCAGCGGCGGCCACAGGGAAGGTCATCACACTGGCCAGATAGACTGACCGTGTGCCAAACTTCTGTACCAGCTTGTCCATGATCAGGGAGAACAACAGGGAGATGGCACACTGCAGGAAGAGCCCCAGGCTGCCCATTCGGACGCCTGCAGGTAAGAAAGAAGTGGGGTAAGGACCCTACACAGTCTGAGGGAGCCAGAGAACATGGGCATCTGCTTCCCAACGCCCTCCCTACCTGCCCACAACAACGGGATTTGGATTGTGAGAGGGCTGCTGTTGACTAAGGGCAGAGGAAGGTGTTCTGAGGAAGGGGTACAAGGTGTGTAAGGGAGGAAGGGGTGAGGATCACAGGAGGGCTCCACAACGGCTCTAAGACAGCTCTGTGAAATGCCTGAGGTAGAAGGCATGGTGAGTTACTGGGGAGGTAAGCAGCAAGCACAAGGTCCAACAAACCTAGAAGCCGTACTGAGACTACAAGGAGAGCGGCTCCGCCCATGAGCTGCTTGCACACAGATGGATCCTTCTTCCTTTACTGACAGGCAGCTGGGGCCCAGGGTACAGTCACCAGCCCAAGCCCAGGCTTTGAGCATCTCCCAGGCCTGGCCTGGCCTCCTCAGAGCACCCACCACAGGAGCTTCCCTTGGTGCTAAAGACGTACCTTCATCATAGTGCCTCCGGGCCTCGGTGCCTGGCTGGGCTCTGGGTACACCCTGGTACAGCCCCTCTCCCACGAAGTCCGTGTAGAACAGCGTGAAAGTCATGAGTGCCATCCAGCTGCACAGCTCAGCCACAAAGAGCTGGCGCAGGGTGCGTGGCATGCGGCAGCAGAGCTGGTGCAGCCCGGGAAATAGGGCACCCAGATTCCGGAAAGCCAGCCCAGCATGGCATGGGCAGCAGCGGCGTGACACGGAGGGGACCAGCAACCCTTCTGCTGGCTCAGGTGGACCCAGTACTCCCTCCTCTGCCACAAACAGAGTGGCTGCCATGCAGGTGAGAAAGATGAACGTGAGCAGGCCAAAGAGACATTCTTCCTGAGTGCCCAGGTATGGGGCCAGAGCGCTGGTGTCCCAGTCAATGGCTGGTAAGAGGTAGCCCAGACAACCCCCAAGGCTGATCATGAAGGCATAGACAGAGAAGGCTTGGCGGCAGTGGTCTGGGTCCCGGAAGAGGTCGGAGAGTAAGGCCTCAAGTGGAGTGAAGCACACTTGGCCACAAAAGTCCAGCAGCCCCACTCCCAGGATCAGCAGGGCCAACTCCAGGGGCCTGGTATCTGGGCACAGCAACCCTGCCAGCCAGCCAGCCCTCGGGATGAGAAAGAGGCTTAGCAGAACACCCAGGGACAGAACCCAGATGAAGGGCCTCCGGCGGCCATAACGCCCACGCCACTGGTCACTGGCCGAGCCTAGGAGTGGAACAGAAACCAGGCCCAGCACTGGACCAATGCCTGCAAGGACAGATAGCACAAATCAGTGACCAAGACAAAGGGACAAAAGGAAAGAGCTAACTCTTTGAAAAGGAGGACACAACAACATGTCACAGTGAGGCAAGCTCCCACACTCAGCCTTCGCAGAGCCTCTGCTCCTCTCAGCGTAGGCATCATAAGCACCTTGTTTTCCGATGAGGGAACGGTGGCAGGCGGCAGGCACACCACACCTCTGAAGCAATATGTAAGCAAAAACTCAGGTCTGCTGCAGGTTAGAAGCAGGGTTTCAACAGCAGCAAGACGCCAGAGCCTGCATCCTCACATTCTTTTTTGTTTTTTTTTTTTTTTGGTAGGTTTTTTGAGACGGGGTTTCTCTGTGTATCCATGACTGTCCTGGACTCACTTTGTAGGCCAGGCTGGCCTCAAACTCGCAAAGATCCACCTGCCTTTGCCTCCCAAGTGCTGGAATTAAAAGCGTGCGCCACCACCACCCGGCTGCATCCTCACATTCTTGAAGGAGGGGAGACACAGGGTAGCCACTTGCCTTCTGTGGCTCTGGCTGAGTCTGTTCACAGCCATCAGAAAGAAGCCTGCACCGCCTGCCCTATGCCCAGGAAGAGGATCCTGACAGGGCAACCATGGTGAAGTCCCAGCTCTACTGATCAGCAGACATACCAGCTGGGTTAAATAAGACAAAATAGGCTTTCCTTTTCCTCATGGGTAAGGTGGTCTGACCCCAAGGACGGCATGCGGGGCGGGGGTGGGGGGGGTTGTACATGAGATCAGGTAATGCCTCCCACCCGGCAGCACCACCTTCTGGACCACTCCGCCCCTCCCTCCAGGGGAGAGAGCTGCTGCCTATGGCCCAGGTGTATGTATGAACTAGAGCCAAGAGACAAGTAAGGTGGAGTGACTCACCCAACACCATGGTCATGAACTTCTCCTCTACCCCCACTTCCAGCAGAAGGGGTGGCACATAGGTAATGCCAGCAGCCAGGCACACCTCCAGGCCAAAGGTCAGCAAGTTGACCAGCAGGAGCTGGGCTTTCCGATGCCGTAGCAGACGGCTGGCCCACAGCCTCTGGATCATGATGGACAGGGCAGGTAAGGCTCCAGGGACCATTCACATACTCCACAGTTGCTTTGGCTCAGCCCAGCCGTGACTTCTCCTCCTTGCTACCACCAACTTCCTAGGGTTCAGCCAGGCTCCCATGTTGGCCAGCCCTTTGGTGACAATGCAGCATCTCGTCCCACACTAAACACGTTGCAGTCTAGTGCCTTGATGGGGACACATCTCATCAGTCAAATCCTAGAAGGGCAGGACGGCCACATGAAATGTTGAGTCTCGGGCACCAGGTCTCCAAGATTTGCTTCGCGCTCTCTATGCTCACTGTCAAGAGGCTCATGTTAATATTAGTCTAGCATTGATGTACTTATTAAGAGAAATGACATTTGAACCTCAGCACATCCCAAAGCCAAGTAGATGTCAGTTACTCTCTTCTGAAGCATCTCTACAGCTGCCCTCTTTTGGGGGGAGGGACACTCAGGACTGTTTCAAGGTGTCCCTGAACGCCCTCTGCTAGGCCAAGTTCATTCTCTTTTCTCTCCAACTTCCCAAGCCATTCAATTCTTGTTAAAAGTGACAGTTGTGGGGCTGAGAGGGGCCGAGAGGTGGCTCGGCAGTTAAAGTGTTCCCTGTGCAAACATGAGGCTGAGTTGGGATTCCCAGCAGCTCTTCAGCTGGGCATGGTTGTGCATATCTGTATCCCAGGGCTGGGAGGCAGACACAGGAGGATCCCAGGGACATCCGTGAAGCTTAGTGGGTGAGCCCAGCTTCAGTGGGAGATCCAGTTTCAGAAAATAAGGTGGTGAATAATAAGAGAGGACATTTGATTATCAGTCTCTAAACACAGAGGCATATACACATGAACTGAACATACACACACACACACACACTTCTAGTCGGGGGTTGGGGTGGCTCAGTTGGCAAAGTGCCTGATACAAAGACATAAGGATTTGCATTCGGATCCCCAGCACCATATAAAAGCCAGTGTGGCTGCACTTCCCCATAGCACCAGTGCTGGGGTGGAGTCCGGCAGATGGCTGCAACTCATCAACCAGCCAGGCTAGTCAACTGGTAAGCTCCAGGTTCTGTGATAGATCCTTTTCTCAAAATATAAAACAGAGCGTCAAAGAAGACATCCACTAGCTGACCTCTGGCCTTCACCCACACAAGTTCACAGAGCACGCACATAAATATTTACTTTTTTTAAAAGTAAAATAATGGCCGGGCGTGGTGGTGCACGCCTTTAATCCCAGCACTCGGGAGGCAGAGGCAGGTGGATCTCTGTGAGTTCAAGGCTGGCTTGGTCTACAAAGTGAGTCCAGGACAGCCAGAGATACACAGAGAAACCCTGTACCAAAAAAAAAAAAAAAAAAAAAAAAAAAACAATGAAGTGGCAATTCCTATTCTCTGCCTCCTGGCCCTGAGCCATTTCACACTGTAACCCCTGTGTTCCAGGACAGAGACAAGAGGGGAGAGGGTACAGTTCCTTAAGTGGGGGTTCAGCCTGTCTCTGAGACAGTGTTCCTCTTCGTGAGCCTAAGCCCGAGAATCTCTCCCTTGAGTTTTCTCTCAAGTTCATTTGTTCACAGGAGGCAGGGGACAGGCCAATCCACATAGTAGTTCCCAACTGTCACAAGCAGCTGGGACAATTCCTAAACCTCACCCTCACAGGGCATGAGGCTAGATAGATCCCAGCAGTATGTATTAATTGGTGGCATCTGAAATGATGCCATCACTTGACCCCCAGCCTCCACCCACACAAACACGCTTAGACAGCACAGCCTCATCATAGCTACTGGGTCCACTGGGTAAGTAACCTCTAGGTCCTGCTTCCTGACAACGGCACCACTGCTGACCACTATGCACACTGTGAAAGTGGGGCATGCTGGGGTATCCCTACAATTCCAGCATTTGCAATACTGAATGAAGCAGCAGGATCATCAACTCAAGGCCAACCTGAACTACACAGTGAGCCCCTATATTGAACAGAGGGGAAGGTGTGACTTAGCGTCTAACATATGTAAAGCCGTGGGTTCAATCCTGCAGCACTACAAACACACACACACAGGGCTGGGGAATTTTTCAAATCAGCATCAGAGTGTACTAAGAGATTAGGGGACTGAGGGCAGGCCCTGATGAGAAAATCTAAGAGCCTACTAACCTTCATTTATCCCAAAAGAAAAGCAGGAGACAAAACTTGCCACTACACCCCACCAGGGCACCTTCCCGCTCCTCACCAACCAACCCCATAAGTGTTGCTGAAAAGTAGGGGGAGGGTTGGGGAGGCTGCAGCTCCCTCCAGATATCCCCTTTGCTAGCTTCACCAGCTCATGGTAAAAGGCAATTTTATCTTGTCCACTAACACCAGCCCCTTGGGCCTCTGGGGCCCTGCATGTTGCAGAGCATGTCGTAGGTGCCAAGCTGTACCTCAGAGAGACCTGGGCGCCACCTACCTGAGTAAGAACCTGTCCATCCATATTGACCCTCCGAGGCTCTGCTGCCCAAAAGACCAGGAAACACAGGACTTGAGATAAATCTGGGCACTTGAGAACTCCCTCCTCGAAGTCCCTACACTTTGTTAAGGGGTGGGGCTTACAAAAGGGTGGCATAAGAAAGAAGATAAAATACTGACCCACATGGTCCTGAAGCTGGAGGCACTGGACAGACATGAGTTTTAGCTGGGCTACTCTAGGTTCAACTTGGCCCTCCTCGTTCCCTATTGACCCAGAGGGAATGCTTCCCAGCCTAGAGGGGCAGGTTCTGGGCCAAAAGACTTCTCCATATTCTACTCCCCACCCTCGGTCTGGGAGGGACTGGAGCTCTCACCTGCAATGGGTTTAAGGAAGGGACCAGGTCCTCCTTGAGCAAACAGAGACTTTGCCAGACCCAGCCTCACCCATAAACCTGCCCTCATTCTCCAAGCTCTGTTTTCTGCAGTCAGGTCAATCCACCTGCCTTCCCTTCCTATTGACAGCTCTCCCTCAGTCCTCTAGGCACTTTTGTGAGTGGGGACCTCGTAGGCCCCAGGAAAACAGACAGAAGTATTTTCCCCATCCTCCTATAGCCCAGGCAGCTTCTGAGCTACGGTGCTTTTCTCCACCCCTTAGAGATTTTCTACTTGGTACCTGGGGTGTGCACATAAAATTCATAGAAATGAGTGGGCGGAAGGTAGGCAGGTTCCAGGCCTCTCTACTTCAGTTGCCGGGCCTGCCTTCCTTCTTTTCATACCTACTCTGACCTGGAGGTCCAGACACTCTTGAGAGCCCAGCTTTTCTGAGCACAGAATTATTCAAGGAATTCCATCTCCTCAAAGAACATCCTCCCTAAGGCCTTGCTTTCTTATCCTCAATCTCCCACTCTGCTCAACAGCCTCTCTGCCCCAGGTCTGGCAACCTTATCACAGACCCCCATGCACCGACTCCAGCCGACAGAATTACCCAAAGGGCCCTTTGTCCTGGGTACAGAGACAGAAGCCCAGTCCCATTCTGGCTGCAGTGACAGAGTGTGCTCTCATCAAATCTGGAAAGGGACAGATTACGGTTGCCCATTCTAGTCTGGGCTCCCTCATCCTCCTGGAGTCAATGAACACGCAGGGTAGGGAGACAGGGACTAATTCCCCTTGTTCCCTTCCAGTCTCAGAGACTTTCACATTCTAGCCCCTCTACTTCTGGAAAGCACTTGGTCTGGCAAGACAGAAGATCAACCAGCAAAGCCAGCCTCAGACTGCTCACCTGGAGAGGGAGGACAGGAAGGGGGGGAGCAGAGGAAGGCTGACCAGGTCAAGCATGAGCAGCCTTGCAGGTACGGAAGTGCTTCTCAAGCTTCAAATTCTCCCCTCCTCCGTGGGTTCTCACGATAGCTAGAAAGCTAGAAGAAACCATAGGACCCTTCCGGGAGCCCTCTGCTAAAAGATTCATCCTTTCTCAACCCTTTGCAGACAGGAGCTAAAGCCTGACACCGGGGTTATCAGTGAACCTGGACTCTATACAGTTCTGGGAACCTCAAGATGTAGCGCTAAGCCCCAGGGCAGGCAACTCTTTGACACCCACCCAGCAAGCCTAGGGACCCAGGAAATGTGTCTGCAAAGGAATGAATGGATGGGGCAGAGGTGGGTGTTTAAGGGAAAGAAAACTTATGTCTTTCTCCCAAGCATACCTAAGACATGCCTAGCCAGAACGCCAGTGAGGGGCCCAGATAGATCCTACTGCTCCAGAGTGCTTCCACTTCAACCCCAGCAGGTAGCCTACGAAAGTGAAACTGAGTCACGGAGGAAACAAACTTGGCCTGAACTTTGTCTGAAACTCAAAAGACAAGCATGGAGACCAGCCCAGGAAAGTGAGCCAAGTAAGCGTGCTCCTTCATCGCTCAGAAAGGGAAGGGAGGACCAGAGGCCACATAAAGAGGCCTTTGAGGGCTTTCAAAGGGGCTCCTGCCACCCCACAAGGCCGAGGTGGAGCAGGGGGAGCAGATACCCTCTGCTGACAGAGGCCACAGCCAGCAGAGTCTGGGGACAGGCCCCGCCCTGCCACTGTCAGACAGCAATTCTATGGCCTCTTTATGCATGGCAGAGTCCCCACACCCGGCCCAGGCACATCAAACGGCCTCAGCCCCCACCCTGACCCCGCAGGCTGGGCGACCCTGTGTCCTCCCTTCACGCTCACAAAGAAGGCTGCTTTCTCACTGGCTGGGTTCCTCTGGAAAATCAGAACAGGCTCGCCTCACTATCCTTCACCACAACCCACTGTCCTTCCCAGAGGGAGAAACCTGGTAGGGGGTGTCTTGCATCAGGACACAGCCAAAGAAAGGGGTTGATCACCCCAGTTCAACTTCCCTGACCCACTCCAGGCAAGGCTAGAGAGGAAAGGAGTGGGGACCCCTTGCTCCTCCAAAGTGGACTGGATTCAGTGCTTTGTTCCAAGCTGAGCAGAGCCTCTAGGCTGACAGAAGATGATCCTCTGGGGTAGGAGTGCCCCAGTGCAAGAATCCCTACTGCCTATACCTTGCCTCAGTCTCAGGAGACCAAGGCTGTGATGTGACTGTGTCTTGCCTAATAAAACTTGGCAAACTGGGCTCCTTCCTACAGTGCAGCTGGATCCTCGTGGTAGCGCCATAAGGAAACTTGGGGACACCTGAAAACAAACACACAAACAAACAACGGTCCCCATGAGGCATTGAGCTTGCTCTTTTAGAAACCTGTCTTACAGACCTTGCACAGGCACTGTGGGCATTTCTACCTGGGCTGCTGGGAGAGGGGATGCAGCTCGGGAGGGTTTCTGTTTATCCCTTGTCCCATCCAAGAAACACTCAGCAGTGACTACACAAACAGCACCAATTCACAGGCATCTGAGGACCCCCCCCCGCCCGCCCCCGACAAAGCAACCTCTCCACTTTGAGGGAATCCTGACAAAGAATGGGGCTGGGCAGAAGGAAAAGGGACTCAGCCCCACCCCAGTGCAGGTTCCCTAGCTCTTGCCTCCCCCATGGCTCGGAGGCCAGGGATTTAGAGTTCACCCTGCTGAGCTAGCTGTCTTTTCTTTCCTCAGACTGGAAGCCTTCTGCTTAGCAGCTTGTCAGAGAGAGTGAGGGGCTGCAGGCCGGGACACAAAGGGGGATTAGGGAGAAACCTCTGGGCCTGCGGAGTAATCCATCAAACTCTCCCCTGCTGCCAGCTCCGGCCCCTTCCCACTCAGCTCCCCTTCCAGCTGCTACTGGCCCCCCACCTCCTCCCGCTCCAGAGAGTCCTGTCACAACCGGGCAGCAAAGAGAATCCCAGGCCCTGGGGGGGCAGCGGGGGCACACCAGAGACACTGGGAAAAGGGCAACGGCTCCCTCCCCCCACTCACTCGAAATGTGTGAAAACCCAACAGGTGGCAGTGGCTTGGAGGAAAGTTGCTTTTGTTGCCCGGTCTAAGAGCCCTGTGCAGCTTCAGGAAGGAAACAAATGCTAGAGACTGGGGGAAGGGGAGGGACAGGGACAAGAGGCAGTCCCTGGAGCCAGCAGCGATCTCCCCTCCCCTCACCTCTCCAATCTAGTGACAGGGACTCTGGGGCTGGCCAGAACCTCACCTTAGCCAGCGGTCAGTTCTAGCCAGTCTAAACTGAGGCTGAAGTACCCCCCACCCCAGGTCTCCGGGTCTGCCCCAGTGACAGTCAACGTACACGTGCATTTTGTTTCCAGGCACCTGGGCCTCCCAACCAGACTTCATTGCTGACAACAGCTGCCACCCAAGGTCACTCTGTGTTTGCCCTCCCTACCAGGACAGGCGGCAGTCTTCTATCAGGAACCCTCTCCTAACCAGCCCTGAGGCTAGAAACCTGACCATGGCTATCCTTAACCTTGGGCAGGTTCCACGGTGTTCTAGCTTTTGGGGGGTCAGCTGAATAGACCCGGGTCTGATGCCTGCTTCAGTCTGTCTGGAACTTGACCTACTGACCCTTAGTTTCCACAACTACAGTTCATAATTGCAGTCGGTGGCCTGGGTGCCTGCTACATGCACCCCCCCCCCCAATCAGTTTACTGTGCCAGCCACTGGGTGATAGGGGTACAATTAGGACGCCCATTTCTCAAAGGGAGCTTAACACCACTGGCTTTGAGCTGCAGGTAGGGTTCAGTGGGACAGTGCTTGCCCATTTCTCAAAGGGAGCTTAACACCACTGGCTTTGAGCTGCAGGTAGGGTTCAGTGGGACAGTGCTTGCCTAGCAGGCAGAATGTTCTGGAATTCCATCCTTAGCACCATAAAAAAAACAAACCTACAAACCACAGCTTAGAAGCCATGTAGTATGTAAGGAAAAGGATATGAAGGGCTTTTGGTGGGGGGAACCCAGGAGGGGCTCTCTCCTGTCCTAACGCAGTGGTTAGAAAGATCAATCCTGCCCTTCTCAGCTTGGTCTATGAGGCCTCTTACCAGATCCCAGCAGCCCCTGGTGGCAAGAGGAATGCCAAGAATGTAAGCGCCTTCTCAGGTGCTGGCCCCAACAGGTGAGCCGAGGTCAATGGCACAGATCTGCTGCGGGGCGGAAAGCTGTCTCGTGGTTACTAGACAGTTGTTTCCACACACAGGGTGGCCCTATCAACTGCCCAGGGGGGGTATTTAGAACATGCCAGAAGCTTGGTAGACCTTGTTTTGTTTTGTTTTTTTCAGACAGGGTTTCTTTGTGTAGGCCTGGCTGTCCTGGAACTCGCTCGGTACACCAGGCTGGCCTGGAACTCACAGAGATCATCCCCCTGCCTCTGCCTCCAAAGTGCTGGAATTAAAGGCGTGCGCCACCATGCCCAGAGCTTGGCACACCTCTTAACAAAGGTCTACCATACGGAGTATTTCACAAGAAGGAAATGTTAATTCGGAGATTTTGGTTGTGAGCCTAGCCTTTAATGGCTGAGCCATCTCTCCAGCCCTTAATTCGGAGAATTTAATTAACACTTCCAATGTTGAGAAACTAAAACCAGGAAATTTGCAACCATTCGAAAACTCTGGGAAACACTTTGAACTGGGAGCCAGAAGGATTCAGTCCTCTTTTGGCCACACTGTGTAACCCAGGGAAGCCACGGCACCACCCTAGGACTCAGTTTCCACACTGTAACACGAGAGCTAATCTAGCTAATGTCTAAGGTGTACAGTTTGGTGACTGAGCACCTGTCCTGTGCCTCCAGTAGGTAGGGTGATCTCATGGACAAGGCCACAGGGTGTTAGGGAGGGGCTTGTCACAGTGGCCAGTCTTCACCAATGACTCAGGGAGATCCAGTAGGGAAGAGTCCCCAGGCTGCACTTACCCCTTCAGGCCTGTCTGTGCCAAGGTCAGAAGTCACCTGAAATGCAGCCCAGTAAGCAGGAGACAGAACGCTCTCTTCCTCCCTCCCTCCTGGAGCTGGACTCTGTTCCTGACAGAAATTAATAACTAAATTCTTTTTTTTTTTTTTTTTGGTTTTTGGTGCCCTTCTCTGTGTATCCTTGGCTGTCCTGGACTCACTTTGTAGACCAGGCTGGCCTCGAACTCACAAAGATCCGCCTGCCTCTGCCTCCCAAGTGCTGGGATTAAAGGCGTGCGCCACCACCGCCCGGCTCAATAACTAAATTCTTTCTCTTCTTGGTCCACAATAAATACAGAGCACAAAAAAATACATAAATAAATAAATAATCCCAAAGTCCTCCACAGAGGAGGAAAGGAACCATGGGGAGTAACGGGGATCTTGGAACAGTCTCTAGGCCACCAGGACATTCCCTCCCACTCTTCCAGAGCCTCTGCAAAGTGAAACTTCAACAGCCTTTCTCTCAGTGAACTTGACACCTGTCACTCAGCCATGCCAGCCTCGGCAGCTCTTTCCATGGTGCACACAGCCAATCCAAGCCCTCCTCCTTAGCCTCGCCTCTCTCTGGAGGTGAGGTACACAGGAAAGAGGCCAGGGCACTGAACATTTAGGTCAAATCCATAGCTGAGCCAGGCCCTGGGTGGAGTGTTCCAACAGAGTGCCGGCCCAGTTCTGGATGGCTGGCCTGCCTACAGGGGTTCCAAATCTAATGGCCTCTATCTGCCCAGACATACGCAGGTCTTTGACCAGCCTATCTGTAATGAGAGGGCTCTGGGTCAGCCAGCTCTGTGGAAGTGTATCAAAGATGAGGAACACACCTGTAAATCCTAACATTAGTGAGGCTGAGGCAGGAGGACTATGGGTTTGTGACCAGCCTGGGAAGCATGGCAAGACTGTTTCAAAAGAGATAACAAAAAACTAGACAGGTATGGTAAGACATTTTTAGTCCCAGCAGAGGCATGTGGATCCCCACAAGTTCAAGGCCAGCTTAGACTTTACAGTGAATTCTAGACCAGCTAGGTCTACACAGAAAGACCCTGCAGGCTGAGGGCCTAGTTCAGTGGAGAGAATTCATAGAGTTTACATAAGGCATTGGTTTGACCCTAAGCCCAGAAATAACAAAAAACAAAACAGTTACTCAGGTGAACAAGGTAAGAGACCAAAAAAGAGACTATTAAGATGCCAGTTTAGGCTGGGTGTGGAGGCACAGGCCTTTAATCCCAGCACTCGCACTTGGGAGGCAGAGGCAGGGGGATCTCTGTGAGTTCAAAACTAGCCTGGTCTACAAACTGAGTACAGGACAGCCAGCAGGGATACACAGAAAAACCCTGTCTCAAAAAACAAAAACAAAACAAAACAAAAAAACAAAAACAAGAAGAAGAAGAAGAAATCAGTGTATCCATCCCTGCAGGAAGTATATCTCAACATGCAACCTAAGTATCCCTAAAGAAATGTGAAAGAGCCCTAAAATGTGCCCATCAGTACTCTTTGAGCCACAATTGTTTACCACCCCTCCACAACAGTGAAAGTCCTGGGGAACAGAAATAACGGATTACAGACAGCTCTAATTAGCAGGAGAGAGAAGCACACAGTGTACATACAATCAATGTGCAGCAGGGTGGTTCAAGACACAGGCCAGCAAGTGGGGGGCATGGCAGCGGTGTAGTAGTCAAGGCTTCTTGGAGGAAGTGGACATGTGGCTGAGTCATGAAAGGTAAGCAGGTGCTACACAGAAAGGGCACACAGCCCCTAGAGCATGGGATTTCCAAACACATCCACCCCTCCTACTGGCCCCTTTCCAGTGAGGTATACAGGAAAGAACTTGAGAACCAAAGCCACACACTGGGTTCTGATCTCAGATCCGGCTCTCAGATCTGTGTGTCCCAGATGGTCACACCTCTTTGGGCCCAAGACGGGAATTCACTGGCGCTTGACTGGTTTTTGCTTCCAGCTACTTCCCCTTCCCGAACAGCCTCTGCCCTTCACCTGAACCCTCTCTGGCTCAAGTCCCACACCTAATCCTCCAGGGCTCCCTGAACCCCAAAATGTCATGTTCTCTCTCTCTTCCCCAACTCTCTGCTACACTAAGGCACAAGGTTAGATTCTGCATTTGGTCCTCAGTCTCCTGTTTGCCGCTTTCCCATGGCACCCTCCCCGTGTAGTCCAGACAGAAGCAGAGCAGAAGCCCAGGTCCTGATGTCCAGTAGGCAGGCCAAGACAGGAATCGTTTGATTGGACCAAGGGGCCCAGGAGTCAGCCAGGGACACTCTCAGGTATCTGGGTGCACAGATCTCCAGGGACAGGAGCTGGGACTCTACAATGGCTACATCCCTAAGTGACTAACCGCTCCTAGCTGGGACACTATTTGCTAGCTCAAAGTACACTTGTGATTAGAGACTTGGGGTATTGACAGCACTCTGGGGTGAGGGAGGAACTGCTGTTAGGGGCTGGCTGGTCCTCAGGGAATCCCATCTGGCTGGGCATTTAGCCTGGCCTCGATTTGAGATAGGAGTTGCTTCTGATCTTCTTCATGCTGGCTTGTCCCAGAGACCCAGAGAAAGTGATTTCCAGGGTTAAGGGAACAAGAACAAACATCTTTTGAGCATCTGTCTGGTTTATGCAGGTTCCGCTGACATACACATTGCATCTAATTCCCACCACAGCCTTGCAGGGTGAACAGAACCTCCGTTTTACAGACAGCGAAATAAAGCCAGCAGCGTAAGCAGGGGGACATCTCCAGCCTTAGAATTAAAAAGGCTCCCCACCCTAGTCACTCAGTGAAGAAAGAAGAAACACAGACCAATGGCAGAAAACAGGATTAAACAGGTAATTCTGGTCAAAGATCAGGATACCGATAGGGCTCTGTCTCTAGCCCCTGCCCCCAGGCAGCAACACTCTATACACCAGACAAGGCTCAGCTCTATTGCAGAGAGTCAAATGGCATCAGCATTTGAGACACTGGGCCTGGTACCAACTGGTCCAGCCTCCACACAGTGTCCAGCAAACAGGGCCACTGGTTTTTCAAAGGAAGTTAGGCTGGGAGGGTTGGGGAATCTAACTCAGTGACAGAACACATGCTTATAAAGCTAGGCTAAGCTTTCCTTGAGGACACCAAAGAGGCATATGAAGGCCCCCACCCCACCCCCTGCAAGGCTGGAGAGAGAAGACAGAGAGGAGTCCTCACTTCAGGGCACCTCCCTACACAGTCTTCCTAAAATAACATGTAGCCTTTCCATATAGAAGGCTCTTAACCTTTCAGGGCATATATTCACCTCCTGTGCCTCTCAGTACCCTCCCCCAGCCTGTGAGTATACTCTTGGGAGGGAGGCAAGCAGCAGTTTTTGCACTAATCATAAAACACATCAGGAAGTACAGAGAGGGGAAGCGATCAAGAGGTCCACCCCATCTTGGTTTGTTCTTTGCACTGGAACCAAAATCCAATTGCAAATGTGTTACTCGTGGCCTACGTATGGTTGGTTACATACGGTGGCGGTGCCTGTCTAGGAAACCAGTTTCCAAGTTAATCCACAATGATTGTCTCCACTGTTACCAAACAGCAGCAGCTGGCAGTCATCAAGCTCTCCATAAGCAGTTGCTCCGCATAGAGGTTTACCTGCAGCAGTCTCCTTACCCCCAAAATCCTGGAAGACAGGTCCTAGTATGTTTACAGAGGAGAAGACAGAATCAGGAGACTGATAACTTACTTTAGAGGAAACGGGATTTTGATCTACTTGGTAGAGCCAGGTCTCTTAGCTACTTAAACTTCTCAAAACGTAGGAGACCTTGTCCCCAAAGAAGTAAACCTAGAATAGTCTCTTTAAAATAAAAAAATAATAGCTGGGCGTGGTGGTGCACACCTTTAATCCCAGCATTTGGGAGCCAGAGGCAGGCTCTTTGTGAGTTCAAAGTCAGCCTGGTCTACAAAGCCCAGTCCAGGACAACCAGGGCTCTGTTGCACAGAGAAACCCTGTCTCGAAAAACAAAAATAAATAAATAGATAAAGCAGGGCCCATGCTGTACATGATGGTATGCACCCATAATCCCAGCCTTGACCTCCAAGGGAGGTCAAGATAGAGTTGTGAGTTCAAGAGCAGCCTGAGCTACATAGACATTGATTGTCTCAAAAAAACAGGCAGCAGAGCCCCCAGAGTCTAGGACCAGCTGCTACAGACCCTCCATCCAGATACAGGTGATAAATATAGTAGTTAAAACTAACACTTATTGAGCATTTACTACGTTTCAGACATAGAACAACATGGGTTTGTTTTGAGGGGATCATGTTTTGTTTTTTTGTTTTAGACAGAGTCTCATATAATCAGGCTGGTCTGGAACTCATTATGTAGCCAAGACTGGCCTTGAGCGCCTAATCTGCTTGCTTCTGCCTCTGCAGTGTGCTGAGATTACAGGTGTAGGCCACCTCACTGGGCTAAAGACACACAGTTAGGTTCCATATGTGCTATTTAAAGGAAACACAGTTACATTCTGTATGTGTTATTTAAAGAAGTTATACTTTTAGACTGTGTATATCTTTGCTAGTGCTGTTTGCATTTGTTGTAATTAACTTAAATAACAAAGCTGCACAGAGGGTATGATGATTATCATCATTGTCCCCATTTTGCAGCAAGGTTGAAAAGGTAACACAACTTCCAGACAAGTGGAGCACAGCCAGTGGACCAGAACAGGCAACAGAAAAGCTGCCTTTTGGGCAGCCTGTATTCTCATCCCTGAAGTGCTTCAAGGTTTTAATAGTCCAGAGGTTACCAGCAGAAATCAGTCTTACTTCCAGTGACCTCGGACCATTCCTCTCCACCTTCCTGCCTTTCTCTCTGGGGGCTCTGCGCCAAGGCTCAGTTCCAGCTTGGGACCAGTACACTGAGCAACCCTGAACCAGGAGGGACTGGGGGGATTTCACCCTCTACTCCAAAAACACATAGGAAAGCTCCCCTCGGCAAAGACCCCAACTGGGGCCAGTATGTCCACAGCTGTATTTTTATCTTTAGATTCATCCAGTGAGTCAAGCTCCATTTTCTGGGCACTTTTTAAAAAGTACAGTCTTGTTTCCAGGACAGCCCTGGAGCTGGGGCGGGCGGGAGGGAGATAAGGGAGGAATGAGGGGATGAAATGGATCCAACAGAAGGGCCAGAGGCTTCAAATTATGTCCCACTCAGTCCCTAGGACATGGTGTCCTGTGGGGTTCCTTGGGTTCATGTCCAGCATATAGCCTGTGGGCCTTCCTCTTCCCTGCTCCATATGTCACACTGTTCCCCACGCCTTTGAGCCCACACTGAAGCTGCACACACTGGGAAAGCTGCACACTCAGGGGTGGCCCGCCCTTCATGCCTAGGAAACAGAGGCTAGAAACCTCAACGGCTTCACCATCACTCCTGAGTAGTTTCCAGGAGCCCAGCAAGAGCCATTCTGAGCCACATCTACGCCATGCCGGCCATGCCCGTCTGCAAGACCCTAGCTGGGGGCTACTCAAAGTCCAGCTTAGCTAAGGTAGAGTCTGTCACAGCTGAACATCAAGTTCTCTTCAGGTACCCACCGGGCCAAACTCTCCCTACCTCTCACTCAGACTCCTGGGGGGAAGGAAGGGGGGGGGAAGAGGAAGCACTGGGCACTCCGTGGCCTTGGACGAGTCAAGTGCGTGTCATGAAGGAGGGGGCTGAGTCGAAGGTCAAGGGATAGAGCGGTCACACGGTTCCCTGGGGGAGCGGAGAATAGGGAAGGGCTGAGCTTGCAGGCTCCCAGGGCTTCTCCTCTGGGCGTGCTGCCGCCCGCCTAGCACTTTCTCGCGCGATAGGGTACTCCCCATCCCCACCTGAGCCTCGGGACATAGGAGCCACAGCCGGCTCTGCTTTCCCCTCCGCAGGTGGGTAACGGAGGCAGAGAAGACGGGCACAGGATCGCACATGTACACATACACTCACTACTCCAGCCTCAATTCCACCAATGCCTTGCTCCAATTCTAGGGTCAAGAGAGCTGGGTCCCCCTTCTGTCTCCGACCACGGCGCCCGGCTGACGGCCCCTTCCAGGGCTCCCCTAAGTGTGGACCGCTGCGCGCCTGGTGACTCATCTGCCCCTTTCGGGAGAAGCCCAGACAAGGGAGGAAATAAACGCAACTTTCCAAAGAAAACTCTGTAGCGGGAGGCTGCAGCAGGGGCAGCCGGCCCTCAGCGGGCCTGGCCCGGGACTCCACGGCTCCAATCCCGCCCTCCGCGCGCGCGGCCCGAGAGAGCGGGCGCCACAGCACCGCGCTCCGGGAGGAAGCGCACTCGGCGGGGACGCGAGCGGGTGCCCGCTCTGGGCACCGGGCCGCCAGGAGCCGCGCCCTCCCCGCGAGCCTCCGCTCGCGCAGGGCCGGGACGCCACGGCGCGGCCCCATCCCGCGGGACGCAGAACGCCACCGCGGAGCACGGCCACCCGTGCGCTCCTTCCTCACCGGGACCGGTCCCTCCCTCCCCCCCTACCTGGCCCGGCGCGCGGCTGTCACCTGGGGCTGGCTGGCGCGTGCGAGCTCGGACCCTTGCTTCCCCAGCGCGCGCCAGCGGGCGGCTTTTAAATCTCCAGGTTACTCGGTGGGGGGCAGAGAGCATGCGCGCTGGGGCTGCCAGGAGGGGGGCGGGGCGAGGCGAGTCGGAGGTGGGGGGTGCTGGGAGGGGATGGATGGGTGGGGCCGTTCCCCAAGGGAGGAAGAGTGCGGGAGGTGGAGAAGCAAGTCTCCTTTCTGGTCGCGGCCGGACGGGCAGCCCCCGCGTGGCTCCTGGGATGCCCTGTCATTATCGAGGGCCGTACACCGCCCCCTCTGCCGCTCGCCACCGAAACGTTTAGGTAAAAACTACCCGGCTCGACGGGGTACCTCTCTCCGCTCCCCGAGCCAATCTACGACCATTGCCCGCGCGTGCCATTCTGGACGTCCTGCTGTCCAGGCCCGGCTGCAATCCACCCGCCCTGGACCATGCCTCGAAAGGATCTCTCACGTTCTGCGAGTTACCCTTCCTGCTCTCAGAAAGCTAACTCTGCTGCTCAAAGACAAACAAACCTCCAATTCTTTCTTTCTTTCTTTCTTTCTTTCTTTCTTTCATCTTTCTTTCTTTCTCTCTCTCTTCTTCTTCTTCTTCTTCCTTCTTCTTCTTCTTCTTCTTCTTCTTCTTCTTCTTCTTCTTCTTCTTCTTCTTCTTCTTCTTCTTC
>CAJQZJ010034265.1:3453743-3465062 GCA_907164525.1 Lophiomys imhausi
TCTTCTTCTTCTTCTTCTTCTTCTTCTTCTTCTTCTTCTTCTTCTTCCACTTGTGTGTGTGTATACGGAAGGAGAGGTGATAAATTGTCACCAAAATATTCCCAGTCATGCCGGGCGGTGGTGGCGCACGCCTTTAATCCCAGCACTTGGGAGGCAGAGGCAGGCGGATCTTTGTGAGTTCGAGGCCAGCCTGGTCTACAAAGCGAGTCCAGGACAGCCAGAGATATTCAGAGAAACCCTGTCTCGAAAAACCAAAAAAAAAAAAAAATATTCCCAGTCAAAGCTTGCAAAATGCCTTAACTAACAGGAAACCAGTGCAGGTGGGAGGCTGATGACTGCAGTCCCAGGCTGACACCAGGATTGGGGTTAGGAGCTTGATTGTGTTTCTTTCATCCGTGGGATTTTGTAAGGTGGAGAGAAATTCATGTAGGTGACTTGTTGACTTCAATACCACATGCATGACGTTTTTGCAGATTTTTTTTTGTGGTGCACGAGACAAGACTCAACTAATCATACAAATATTAGAAGGAGCCGGGCGTAGTGGCGCACGCCTTTAATCCCAGCACTCTCGGGAGGCAGAGGCAGGTGGATCTCTGTGAGTTCGAGGCCAGCCTGGTCTACAAAGCGAGTCCAGGACATTCAGGGCTACACAGAGAAACCCTGTCTCGAAAAACCAAAAAAAAAAAAAAAAAAAAAAAGAGGGAAATGTTGCATTGCCAATATGTGTTGTATGCTGGGCTGAGGATTATTTTCATTGTCTCAGTATGAATATGTCATTATTCTCTCAGCAAGATAGGTATAACAAATGCTCACCTATCTGAACATTTATGTATTAAGTGTGTGTAATGTCTCAATGAGATGAAGTCCACAGGAAGATGTGTGCAGGTTTATTTACATTCACATACTACACCATGCTATCTTGACACCTTGAGATGGACCGGGTATCCATAGGGTTCTGGGGCCATCTGCACTACAAAGTCCCAGGAGATGCTTTTGATAGGGAGGACCTGGCTGGCCTTAGGTCGGAACTGGCCATTGTGGTGCTGTTAGAGGAGACAGTCAGCTGCTTCCCAAAGCCATCCCCGTGTAGGAGGATGAGGACAGAATAAAAAGGGAGATATCAAAGGGAAAGGGAGAGATGGGGTAGTGGAGAAGTGCGTACAGGGGCAAGCAGAACACAAAAATGTCAAAAGTCTACATTCTGAGTCATTAAGTTTAACTTGAAAGCCATCTGGGCATAGCCTCCCTGAGAACACATGAACCTCCATCTCTAACTGGGACTCTCTGGCTTTCCAACATTTTTAGCATATTTATTTGTGGCCAACAGAGAGCCCAGGGTGGAGTTCTGGGGACTATGGGGGAGCCAGTGTCCCCTTTGCCCCAGGAGAAAGGGCAGGAGTCATGGGGAATGCCAAGTCAGGTGGAAAATTACAGGAGTCCGGAAAGAGTGGACAGTGGTATTTTCCAGGCTTGGGAAAGGACAGCGGGAGCAAGAGTATTGTCCCACCTCAGAGGACTGGGAGTCCTCTCTCTTGCCTGTGCTTCATTCCTTGCTAGGGGCATATCTATATGTCTTATGCTGGGTGACCCAGAGAAGAGGGGGAAGGGCTCCAGAGAGGTATGAAATCCAAGACCATTCCCCAGCAGCCTGCCACCTGAACTGAGACACACTCCCAACAAAGGCACTTCCTTCCCAAGCCACAGGGTTGTGTTTAGTGCTTTGGGCCAACCTGCTCCAAAATCCATTCCCGCTTCTTCCTCCTCCTGTCATAATGATACTAGTTAGCCAGTGTGCCAGGAACTGTTTCTAAGTGCTTAGGACAACCCACACCATGAATATCACTTACAGAAACTAAGGCAGTTTCTCAGTTTAATTTCTTTTTCCCCAGCTCTCCAGTCGCAGTCCTTCTGCTGCAGAAACAAGGTGGAAGCAGGAGTCTCTCATTTAGCTCTGATTATAACTTCAGCGCTCAGAGGAATTCGTCACACCTGTAGTCCTCCCTGCCACACTTCGGCCTTCTGCGTAAAATGACTTCTCTGGGTCTCAATTCTCCACTAAGTCAGCTATACGAAAATCATCACAACCCCTTTCCTTCCTCTCTTCTCCCTCCCCCATTGCTCACATGTGCACACACATACTAAAACCTTACTCCCTAGCCACTTCCCATTTATAGGAAATGGGGGATGATGTGAGATGTAAGGCCATCCTTGGGGAACTGCTAATAGTCTGGCTGGATATTGGAGAAACCAACGATGCTGGCAAAATGCATTAACAGCTTCTGCCCCACCCCCTCCTCATCTTCTCCCCATTATCCTTGGGCTCAGAGCAAGCAACTTCCTTTCTAGGAAGATAAGATACCTAGCTGAGAGTGGTTGGCTTTGCTGACAGGGTTGAGAAGCCAGGAAGCACCTACAGTTCCTTCTATGTCTTCTCTCTTCTCCCCAACTGCATAATCCAAAGACTATGGCCATTTCACTCTGTCTTTGCTTCTTTTCCTGCCTGCCTCGGGGTGAGAGTGATAGGTCTTTTGAATCAGAAGGGCCTGCAACAGGGTCAAATCCATGCTGGCAAGTTGGAAGAAAAACTGTGTCCCCCAGGGTTCCTGGGAATTTTCTTACAAAAAAAAAAAAAAAAAATAGCCAGAGATATGTGTTTCACCAGCATGTAAGAGAAGTTGTCTCATTATTCTTTATAGTAGCAAAAGGCTAGAAACAAAGTATCGAATAACAAGTCCCTGGTTCAGGAAAGTCTGGCAAGTCCACACAATGGAATGCTTTGCTACCATTAAAAATAATGACAGGCAAATAGTGGGTGCCTGTAATCACAGCATTCCAGAGGCAAAAGCAAGAGGGTCATGAGTTTGAGGCACCCTGGGCTACAATAGCAAGATCTTATCTTTATGATCTAGAATTAGTCCAATGTTTAAAAAATGTTTTTAAAATTATATTTGCATAAGAAATGATTTTTTTTTTTTTTGGTTTTTTCGAGACAGGGTTTCTCTGTGTAGCCCTGGCTGTCCTGGACTCACTTTTGTAGACCAGGCTGGCCTCGAACTCACAAAGATCCACCTGCCTCTGCCTCCCAAGTGCTGGGATTAAAGGCGTGCGCCACCACCGCCCGGCAGAAATGATTTTTTTAAAAGATGTAGCAAAAAATGCAAATACTGAGTTTTGGGTTTTGTTCAGTAGATTTTTTTTTAATTTGACAGGGACTTTTCAGTATCTCTAAGTTGTTTTGTTTTTAAATAGCTAGATGTGGTGGTACACACCTTTAATCCTAGCACTTGAGATGCAAAGGCAGGTAGATCTCTATGAATTCACATGTGCGTGCCTGTTTGAGTGATCATGCGGTGGGGGGGTACTTCTATACTTATGCATCAGGAGACCAGAGGGTGACTATCTTTCCTACCTTATTTTTTATTTTTTAAATTTTTTTGAGACAGAGTCCCACTGAATCTAGAGTTCATCAATTGACTAGACTATCTGGGCCAGCAAGAGCCCCACGGTCCTCCTATCTCTCTGGCTACTAGCTCTGGGATTACACACATACACTGCCATGCCTGGGCTTTGTTTTGTTTTGTTGCTTTTGTTTTTTAATTTTTTATTTAATTATTTATTTTTATTTCATGTGCCTTGGAGTTTGGATCCTCTGGAACTGGAGTTACAGACAGTTGTGAGCTGCCATGTGGGTGCTGGGAATTGAACCTCTGTCCTTTGGAAGAGCAGCCAGTGCTCCTAACCACAGAGCCATCTCTCTAGCCCCTTGTTTGTTTTTTGAAACAAGAACTTACTTTATAGCTCAGGTTGGCCTTGAACTTGAGACCTTTCTGTCTTTGACTCTGTAGTGTGTTTCACAAAGGCCAGCTTGATAAACATGCATTTATTTGTTTATGTGTGCACATGAGCATGCATGCATGTGCTAGAGTGTGTGTGTGTGTGTGTGTGTGTGTGTGTGTGAGAGAGAGAGAGAGAGAAGACAACTTGCAGAAGTTGGTTCTCTCCTTCCATCATGGGGGTTCTGGGGATCAAACTCAGAGTATTAAGCGTGGCCTTTACCCTATTGCTGGTCCAATAAATGTTCATTTTAAATGGCAAAAATAAAATGAAATGAGGGAAGGAGGAAAAAAAAAGAGAATTGAGTGGTCAGCCTCTGCCACCTGTGTCCAAAGGGCTAGAGGTGGGCAGACCAGGACATCCAGGGCTGAGCAACAGTGCCTGATAAGGGCTCCACGGTGAGCCGAGAATCCAGGAGGAGCACCCTTTGGAAAGGGTGAGTGAAGTGCAACCAGGAAGGTTGCACAGCCGGGACCAGGCCTCCCAGCACTGAGCATGTCAAGCTTCAGGATGTTATGAAAATAAAAGAGTAGGAAATGGAAATCATGACAGAACCAGATGGCTCGTCTTCCCTCTCCAACCCAGCTCAAGGATGCCCGTGGCCTCTGGGTCTTGGGGTCACTATGCTCCACCCTAACTGCTGTCACAGGCCAAAGAGCCTTCCAGTTGTTGGCAAATGAGGTCTTCCCCACGTAGCTTGGGACACAACAACAGGCTCGCTCTTCAAGGCACTTTTCTGGAAAAGCCCTCCTCAGAGAATGTTCCAGACCCCTTCTATGAGGGACCTGTCTTCTGCATTGAGACTTCCTTGTTGAAGCTGGTGTACCCTCCTTCGCTGAGCAGGCCCCAGGGAATCTTCAAGAACCAGGGGCCTCCCCAGCTGCAGCTTCAAGAAGCAGGGGCAGAGTCTGTAGGGGGACAGCCAAGGGATGTAACGGAGGAGCTCCATACTGAACCCATTCCTGCTGCAGGAAACTCTTGGCTTTTGCGTGAACAAAGCCAATATCTAGAAGCAGCTTCAGAGGGTAAGATCGGAGACATGGGGAGCCAAGCAGAGCCAGCTTTTTAAGAGATCTAGAGGGAGGGAGAGGAAATTCACCTAGAGGCAAGGCTACACAGAGAGTGAGTCAAGGATACACAGAGAAACCCTGTCTCGAAAAAGAAAAAAAAAAGTGAAAGTCATGCTCATGCTGCCCCTAGGGTTATCTCAATCTGCCTGAGAGGGTCAGATGAAGGATGCTTTTAACAAGTGAAACATACTTGGGCTCAAAGCAGGCATAGCTGTTCTGTCTTTGGTGTGGATTCCTAAATTTTGGTGCCATGCTGAGATGGAGAACAGCTGGGATTAGTTTCCACCTGTGGAGATAACAGTCAGCCCCGGGGGGCTGAAAGTGGTATCCAGAGGTGTCTCAGCCATATGTCCACAACCACAAACTCCACAGGCTCCACAGCAAGCCTGGGTGTGAAGATAATCCTTCCTTAGTGGACCAGTCAGGGAAGTGGGCAGAGAAGGGAGACACTGGGTTTCTAGGGTGCTGGGGGGCGGTGACCACTTGGTCCTGTTTGTGCTTCACATGGCGTCCTCTGAAGCTCATGGATGCTTCTCAAGGCATCCTGGGTTTGGTTCTCACAGTCTAAAGTAGGCAGGTGTCATGATTACAGTTGGGAAAACTGAGGACAAGGAACTTGCCTAAGGTTGTAGAGCTGAGGGGAGTGAGAGCCCAAGGCTCCTTACTTGAGTGTGGCTAGACAGCCTTGAGTGGCCTGTCCTGCAATATGGGGGCTGGCTCAGATGGCTCCAGCATTAGCTCTGTACCCAGCCATGTGACAGCAGCGGCAGGCCCAGACAGAGCCCACACCAGCTGAGGGTCACAGAGGGATTTGATTTTGCTGTTAGCTGTGACTCTGGTCTATAGGGTAGGAGAAGCAGAGGGGTCAAGCAAGGGGCAGGAGGGTACAACCTGAAGCCCTGGGCTCACATTGAACAGCATGAACAGAAGGGTCTATGGAGAAGTCATCTAAGCTAATCAGTGTTTCCATGGCATTTGCTCAGCCAGTGTACTAAGTGGAAACTGAAAGCCAGAAAAACATTGGAACCACAGCAAGTAAGGTGAGTCTGGCCGGCAGAGGGACTTCCTACGGTGTCTCAGCAAGCTATAAAACCTAACTTTGTTCCTCTAAGTGTCCACTCAACCTGAATCCAGTCCAAGTTAACCCAAGGATAGTAAGTAGGCTGGTGAGATGAGCTGGCTACTTCTTAAGGGTCTGAGGATAGTCAGGTTGTTTAGCAAGGGCCAGGAGCTGTATGAGCTAGGCCAGCGCTGAAATGGCTTTGGTAGTATTCACTGCTTCAGCTAGTCCTGAGTGTGTGTGTGTGTGTATGTGTGTGTGTGTGTGTGTGTGTGTGTGTGAGCCAGCAGGGCTGATACCAAGTTAAGTGGCTATAAAGTGATTCTCACGGGTGCTGATGCAATGTTCAAGATAACAAGTGAGCAAGTCATTAATAACCAGGTTCTGAAGTAGCCTCCAGCTGCAGGGTGCACACAGCTTATCTGGCCTCTGGGAAGGAGTGGCACCCTGGGTCCTGGTATCTGGGCAGGGACATGGGCTCCAGAAGTGGTGGTGTGGAAGCCTAAGGGCTCCAGGGCAAGAAAAGGGAATAGAGACAGCCAGCTGCCTTAGTTCAGTGAGACACGGGAAGACAGATGCCCAGACCAGCGCGTGAGACTACATCGGCAGTCATGGACGAGTGGACTTTACCAGGAGCACTGAGAGCATGCTGAGACCAGAGGACACAGAAGATACTAGGTCAGATATGGGGTAGCTGTTCCTCCACCTCCCTCCTCACTTCTTCCAGCTGGCTTCTCTCCTCCTACCCCAGCTTAAGCTCAGGTCCATATTCAATACAGGTACTCTACAAACCTGGTGGGGCATGAAGTCCAGGACAAAAAGTCAGGCCAGCTTGAGCTGGCCTGTCCACAGCCCATACTATATGTTAGGGGCCTGACTTTGCTGAAATAGATGCACTCTTCAGTAAGATTCAGATGGGGGTATCTGCCCCACAGGCTGAAGGGACAGGGTGTCACTGGCATGCAGGACGGAGCACTCTACAGGAATCCCACTTTCCTGTCTCTGGGACCCTATCAGCAGCTCCATGCCATCCATGGCTTGCCTGTGTCGTCACTGCCCACAATGCTTGTGAACATGGCACCACATTCAGATCGCCTGTGTCAGCCCTTGCCATTGGTCCCTTGCAGCTCTGAGAGGCGGGCAAAGGGTATCTCTTCTTGCTTTACAGGATGAGAATCCTGCACTGGAGAGCAACTGACTTGCTAAGGGCTATGTGGACAGAATGGCAGCTCTGGCTGGAACTCCCAGCGCTGGCTCCCTTTGCACTGGGCTCTCCTGACTCACATGGGCACTTCCAGAACCTTCACAATGGTCTCAGGCATCAAAGATGACAGAGATGCCACCTGCAGCCCATGTCGTCACCCCCTCTCTCCGCTGCCCAACCCTGGGAAGCAGAGAACTAGGCTTGCGGAAGCCAAAACCCACCCTATCGTATTCCTAACGGCCTCTGGGCTTAAACAGGAAGCCAGGGCCCTATCAGAGATGTAGGCAACCACCCGGGAGGGGGCCCAATGGGGAGGTGAGGAGCCCTGCCTGTGAGCCTGCACAACCCAAGATAGGTTGTCCCCAACCTCAACCTCTTGGGGACAGAGGCGCCCTTCCTGCTGAGGAAAACTCTGCTGTTTAGTTTAGTTTTGTTTTTTTTTTAAACAAGCTGATGGGACCCGAGTCATGCTGATGTAATGAGCATGAATCCCCTTCGTCTACCCAGACAGCATGAGCAGAAAGATTGTAGCTCATTTAGTGAATGCTCCTCCTGTCTGGGCTTCTTGGTTTTCAAAGTGGCTTTTGTGTGCAACATGTCATTTGGTTCTTACAATGACCTTGAGAGACAGGTGTTATTATGGGGCGGAAATGTAAACTCAGAGGAGCAGTGAATGACTTGCCTGAGTCACAGAGCCTCTAGTCCAGGAGCCCGACCTTGCCCTCTTCTTCTCAATCTCGGTCCTTCTCTAAGGAAAGCACCCCAACGTGAGGCAGGACCATACACTATATCTCTGCTCCCCAAAGAGCCTTTAGGAAAGGAACCTGTTTCTTCCCTAGAGGAAGCAATGCTGTGGGGATTCCGGCCTTGTGTCCCGGACTCCTCAGGTGTGGTGGAAGCTCAGAGAGGAAGAGGGAGGCATGCAGAGGGTAGGGTATGCGACTGCCCAGGCCTCGCTGCCACCCTGTGTCCTCCTCACCTGCTCGGCAGCTAGCCTCTTCCTGCTCTCCCAATCTGTTCCTTGGCACCTTGGCTTGAGCCAGGCCAGAGCTGTTGAGTGCATGTTGCATTTTGATTCATGTCCCTTCCTACTGTGGCTGTGAGTGGGTGCCACCCTCTGTCCCAACAAGGCCGTAGAGCAGCTTCCCTCCATGTCCTGGTCTCATCTCCCTCAGGCCCGGCGTCTCTATCACATGGAGGAGAGAGAGAGAGAGAGAGAGAGAGAGAGAGAGAGAGAGAGAGAGACAAAGAGAGAGAGAGAGAGACAAAGAGAGAGAGACAGAGAGAGGCCTGTTATTAAGAGCCTACTTCCCACCTCCCTGAAACCACCATTTCTCTTGTCCTCTCTAAGAATAATTCAACAGACTCTCACAGGCTGTCTCCCACACAGGCTGTAAAGCAGAGGGTGGGACAGTGTCTAGGAGGACAGAGGGCACACAGGGTAACTCCCTGGCTTAGGTCACCTTTGTCTTAAAGAGTTGATGTCTCAAAGAAGCGGAGCCGCTTTGATTGCAACAGTCCCCACCCACTGGAGAGAAGGGGGCCATGGTGGCAGGCAGGTCTCCCTCAGATAGCACTATGGAGCTCCCCACCCCGCAAAGGTCTGGTCGGGATGCTGCGGCTGCAGCTGCCACCGCTTCTCCTCCTTCTCCTCTTTCAGTTTTTCAAGACTGGGTTTCTTAATATGTAGACCTGGCTGTCCTAGAACTCACTCTGTAGACCAGGATCCTGGGTGCTGGGATTAAAAGTGAGGGCTGAACTTCCCAAGCATGCAACAGAGCCCTGGATAGGGACTAGTTCCCTGAAGCCATCCTGTCCCTCCCTTATTACTGTCACACAGACTCTTAGACAGACGCCTGACTTTTTTTGCTACATTTCTGTAAACAGCCAGACAGATATTTTAGGGCCACATGGTCTCCATAACTTCTTGCCTCTGCTTATAGTGCAAAAGAAGCCACAGATATCAGTGAACGTGATGCTGAGTCTAGTGAGATGTTACCCATGGACACTGCAGTTTGGGCTCCATGTGCCCCGATGTAATCTCTCCCCCTAAGTGCTGCGGATGAAACTAAGGGCCTTGTCCTAGCCAGGAAAGGCTTGGACCCAGTGAGCCACACACCCACCCTATCCTCCTTTGATTTTCTTTTTAACCACTTAGAAATGCAAAAAACCAAGCCAGGCGGTGGTGGCGCACGCCTTTAATCCCAGCACTTGGGAGGCAGAGGCAGGCGGATCTTTGTGAGTTCGAGGCCAGCCTGGTCTACAAAGCGAGTCCAGGACAGCCAGAGATATTCTGAGAAACCCTGTCTCGAAAAAAACCAAAAAAAAAAAAAAAGAAATGCAAAAAACCAGGGCTAGAGACATAGCCTAACAGTTAAGAGCACTGGCTGCTCTTGCAGAGGGTCTAGGTTAGGTTCCCAGCACCCACATGGTGGCTAACAACTGTCTGTAACTCCAGTTCCAGGGGATCCAATGTCTTCTGGCCTCCATGGGCACCAGGCATGCACATGGTGAACATTCATACATTCGAGCAAAACCCTTATACACACAAAACAAATAAATCTGGAAAAACAAAACAAAACAACTATTCTTTCCTTGTGGACCATAGAACCGCAATAGTAAGTAGCCTGGCCTCAGACTGTGGAGAGTGGTTTTTGTGTCCCCACCCTGCCACCACCCTAACAGAGTGCCTGCCTTCCGGTGGCCAGCTTCCTTTCGAAAGTGGAAAGAATGACAGATTAAAGGAATGAAGATGAGCTTCGCAGCCAGCAACCGGAAGCTGCTCCACTGTCTTCGCAGGAGTACATGGACTTATGGTGAAGCCAAAGTGTATTCCACACCTATTTTGTTCTTTCAAATAATCCTCACATTCTCACCACCCTCTCACAAAAGCCACATGGTGGCAACATCTACTGAGCTAAATTCAAAGTAGCCCCGCCTCTCTGCCTGGGCTTGCTGGGCCCCTGGTCTTTCAGTCTCTAAGACCCACCTTTTCCCCATAATGTGGGCCTTTCTCAGTCCCAGTGAAATATCAGGGTGCTCCCTTTATCATCCCACAAAATATTTCTTAGACTCTTTTATAATATGGGTGCACACAGGTGAATAGGACAGGTGAAGTTCCTGCTGCTTTGGAGAATATATTCCAAAAAAAATTCACAGACTCACTCCTGACCTCAGATGGTGATGGAGAAAGTCAAATGTGATGATAGGGTGGGGCTTCTGGGGTGGGGCCAAGGAGCAAAAGCCCTTGCGGGTGATGTTTGAGCTGATTCTGAGAAGGTGCCCACCGCTGGGAGTTCTAGCAGGAAAGCCTTATAAGAAAATGGGATTGCAGGTGTGAGTTTCAGGAAGAAATTCAGTCAGAGCAAGAGGAAACAGAAACGGGGTCAAGTAAACTGGCAGAAACCAGACTGTGTGGATCTCACTCTTCTGCAAAAAGAAGTCCCTCTAACGGACACAAAGAGGAGTGACAGGGTTTAATTTACAGTTTTAAAGATCACTTTGGGAGTTATGTATTTGGCAGGGTCGATACAATCTGTGAAAAAATGCTGATGGTGATGATGGTGGTGGTGATGAAGATGATGATGATGCGGTGGTTTGAATGAGAATGGTCCCCATAGGCTCATAGATTTTAATGCTTTGTCATTAAGGAGTAGAACTATTTGAAAGGGTTAGGTGTGGCCTTGTTGGAGGAAGTGTTGTCACTGAGGGCGGGCTTTGAGGTTTCAAAAGCCCACATCAAGCCCAGAGTCTCTCTCTCTTGGCCAGTGGGTCAGGATGTAGCTCACAGCTATTTCTCCAGCAGCATTTCTGACTGTGTACCACCATGCTTCCCACCATAATGATAATGGACTAAATCTCTGGAACTGTAAGCAAGCCCCAATTAACTGTTTTCTTTTATAAGAGTTTTCTTGGCCATGGTGTCTCTTCACTATAACAATAGAATGCTGCCTAAGACACACGGCACTAGTGATGGGGAGCCAAATGGGAGATGGAGCCTGTGGGTTTAAACCCTAGCTGTGCATTTCTTCTCTGCTTTGAGTCATCACCTGGACGCAGAGAAGCATCTCTGCTTTGAGTCATCACCCGGACGCAGAGAAGCGCCTATGTCCACCTAGTTAAGCTCACTGCTTAAACAAGCCTATGCCCCC
>CAJQZJ010034271.1:0-13250 GCA_907164525.1 Lophiomys imhausi
GGGGGGAGTAGGGAGGGGATTGTGATTGAGATGTAACTTGAAGAAATAAAAAATAAATTATTAAAAAAAAAGAAAAAAAAAACAATAAAAAAAAAGAGTACTGGCTTCTCTTGTAGAGGACCCAGGTTCAATTCTAGCACTCACATAGTGGCTCACAACTGTCTATCACTCCAGTGCCAGGGGCTCCGACGCCCTCTTCTGGCCTCTTCAGACACTGCACACATGTGGTGCATAACATACATGCAAAGAAAACCCATACACATAAAATAAAAATAAAATGGGAAAAAAACAGACAAACAAGAAAAACCATAACTACTTGGGTAGCTTCTTGTCATCACCAGCAAATCTTCTGTAGTTTGTGTAATGGAGTCTCTGCTTTCATGTGGCTGGCAGTATGGCAGTCATGGTCACACAAACACAGGAGTAATACGCAGCACTTTGACATCATGGCATCTACATTGCCACTTGGGACAAGGGCTTCCTAGCTCCACCATAACCTTACAGACCCTTGGTTGTACATGTGAGATGTAACTGGTGTTCCCTGCTTAGAGAGGGTCCCATCCAGGGCTCTCCAGAAGTGGAGTACTTCAGACCTCCTGGTCATCATGCATTGGAGACCTCCAGGGATCACACAGAACTGACCAGCAGGGGACAGCACAGTGCTGCAGAGGCTCTCTCTGGGTCTACTGGAACCCTGCAGGGCAGATGGCAGTGCCCCAGAGTTCCAGCCTGACATCAGGGCAGAGTCAAGGCCAGGCTGGTCAAAAGCCCCACAGAAGAGACCCAAGTGGCCGCACCCAGAGCAGCAGGCTTGCAGTCAACAAGGTTTGGTTTTCCTCCATGGTTGGATCAGGTCACTATTAGCTCGACTGGGGACTTCAAGACCTTGTCCTATGAGCCACACCTATTTTTACCCAGCAGAGTCAGCCTACGGGTTAGAGCAGAGGTCTGGTGTTGAGAGTTTCCACCATTGCCACAGGCTGTCAGCTAGGGGACAGTACTCAGCCAGGGACCTCCCCGCTCCAGCTTGCTCCTCTCTTCTTCCTTTCCCCATCCCTAGCCATTCTTCTCTTCCTCTTCCTTTTTCTCTCTGTCTTTTTTCTCAGCTCTTAATCCTCCCCTCCCTTCCCACTCCTGGTCCCTGGTCTCTGCAGGCTCTAGGATCCACACTGCCTGGTTTAAACAAAACAAAACAAACAAAAACCAGCTTCCCTTGGAACCTCAAACTGTCCTCTCTGGGGTGTGTGGTTTTGACACAGCTCAATGTGCAAGTGAGGCAAAGCTTCTGTGCACCATCCTGGGACCCTTCGTCTCTGTTGCACAAGGGAGAACAGGTTGCATCATCTCAGGGCCCCATTCAGTGCACACTCAGCATTATCCCTGAGCTTTCTGTTGCCTCTCAAGGACCTGTCCTCTGGTAGGGACCTGAGGAGTGTGAAGGGTGCTGACCTGCAGAGACCCCCTGCCAAGAGCAAAGTCTAAGATCATCTGATTGATCCTAGCAGGTGGCTGCTTCTGCCTCCTCTACCTCTTCATCTCTCCTTTTTGCCTGTTCACATTAGACCACCGGTCCTTGAAAGCTTTCAGCAGTCCTTTTCAGAGCTGGGGGTTCCCAGGCCTTTTAGTACTTCCAGAGAGCCAAGATGAACAACCCCAAATCCAGGACTCATGGCTGAGCCCAGTAGCCTCAGGCAACTGGGGCACCTTGGCACTCGGTCCTGCTTCAGAAGTGAAACACGGGACAAAGGAAATGAAAATGATCAAATTAAAAAGAGCTTTTATTTAAGAACTCAACACTTGAGGGTTGGAGAGATGTTTCAGCAGTTAAGAACACTAGCTGCTCTTCCAGAGGACCTGAGTTCAATTGCCAACACATACACGGTGGCTAACAACCTTTAGTAACTCTAGTTCCAGAGGGATCTGATGCCCTCTTCTGGCCTTTGTGGGTACTGCACATGTGTGTATGTACATACATGTAGGCAAAACACTCATACACAATAAAATTTTTAAAAATAAATCTCAAAAAAAACCCTCAGTACTTGGGTAACTGTACATAACAAGGATGAATTTGAAGCCAAAAAAGTGCGCACACAATTTTAATGTGATTTATTGCCCAAATTAACCTTCCCATCTCCTGTTTTAACCAAGATCTCAGGCTGATCTGGACTCGCTGCCCTTTTCCTGGACCTGCGTCTCAGATGGCTTCCCAGGCACCCAGGTGAGTCCCATTTATGCCAGTCATTTTTAGCTGACCTCTGTCCCCTGTGGGTTGATCTTCCACACTTTCTCTCTGTGAGGGTCACCTCCTCGTCAGCCGCCCTCTGTGAACTGGGGCTCTGCTCTTTTGCATGAAAAACACTTCTCAATCCTGTGAAGGACAGAAGATGGTGTCTTGACCCAACCCAGTAAGTAGGTTTGCTACTTGACAAAGGAAGCCCAAGGCTGAGAGAACAGTTATAGCTGGTCAGGGGACCTCAGGTAAGAGGTTTGTCCTGGTTTACCTGGGTGGGCTCAAGCCTTTCACCAGGGACCTGACTATGTCATAGAGGCCTATGCCAGTCAGTAGGAATGATCTGGTGTAAGGCTTGGCACACAGCTGGCTTTGAAGATGGAGGGAGGGGCCATGCTCCAAGAAGCTGGGAGAGGCCAGGATAGTAAACCTTGCTAACAATTTGATTTCAGCTGCTGCTGCATACTTACTTACAAGCCCAAAACTATGCAAGAGATAACTTTATGTTGCTGTAAGCCTCTGAGTTTCTGATAATCTGATTTAATAGCCTATAAGGAGGCTTCTCAGTTACCTTTTTCATTGCTGCGACCAAATACCGGAGAAGAAGCAACGGAATGGGGAGAGGGGCTTGTTTAGGCTGGGAGACGGTGTTTGGCTGTGGTGGGTGGAGGTTTGTTTGGGCTGTAGTGGGAGGGGGGTTGTTTGGGCAGGAGGGGAGCTTGTTTGGACTGTAAGGTGGGAGTGGCTTATTCTGGCTGCTGGTTTCAAAGGTGTCAGTGCATGGTTGGGGAGCTGGGCTGTTCCAGGCCTGTGCTGTGTGCTTACATAACACTGCAGCCCTGTGTGATGGAGCCTACTCACGCCATAGTGGGATCCTCTGCGACATTCTCACCGATGGATGTCCTTCCACTAGGCCCCAACTCCAGTAGCACCACATGTGGGGACTAAGGCTTTATAAATGAGCCTGTGGGGCATTCTAAACCTCAGTGGAGGCATAGGTGACTAACGTGCTCTCCATTTTGCAGAGAAAGAAGCTGAGGCTCTGAGAGGGTAGGGAAGCTATCCAGAGTCACAAAGCACAGAGGTCGCAGGATTTCATGCAAATTGTGGCCAGGGTGCCTGTGCATGGGTCAGCTGAGCACACTAGGCCTGGGTTCAATCTTGCACCACACACAGGCCTGATCTGGAAGAAGTCACGGTTTTTACCAAACCCTGAGCAAAACTCAAACCCAGTGGCATAAAGCTCCAATAAGAAACAAGCTTAACAGGTGGGTTTGAAGGGGAAGGAATTGTTTTAAAGTGCACATGTCTTAGTCTAAGATCCCTGAAAAGGCCTCCATGCTCCTGGCTGGCTTAGTACTGCTGGACTTTCCCCGATTCCTTCCTATTCCCTATCTCCCTCAGTCTCCTCTCACAATCAAGACTATTCTCTCCATCCTGCAGAGGGGATTTCAGTCCCACTCTGGTTCCTCCTTTTACCAGTCGCCCCTCCTGAGAAGGTCCTGGTCTGGTCAGTTCTGGAAAAGCTCTGACCCCCAGGGGTTATTGTTTCCAACACACTCTGGGTTCTCCTAAGAGGACCTGTAATGCGGCCTGCTCTCTCCACCTCTCCTTTTCTCACTGAAGGACGTTCTGGGGATGAGGAGCATGAGAATAAACCCAGGTTGCATCTCCCTGATGCTAGGCTCACACCATCTACCCAGTGACTTTGGAAAGAAGAAAGGAGGCTGCAGCAATAGGGCCCCCTTGTAAGCTGGAGTAAGGACATGACTCACATCACAGGCAAGCTACCCCTTCATTCCCTAAGGCATGAGGCTGCCAAGGGTAGTCCCAGAATCAGTCTTCAGTCAAGGACAGGCTTGGAAAGACTGGGGTTAGGCCCTGGGGTTCTGTTGCAGGGACCTGTCACTCTCAAGTGTGCCTCTTGTCCCTGAGTACTAGGTAGAGGAGAGGGTGGTGCCAAGGAGACCCTGGAGTTCTTCCTAGGGTCAGAACTGCCTCCCAAGGAGAGGAGAGCCAGTGCCAGTCAACCAAGACTTCATTCATGCTTAGGTGGGGACATGTCCCAGGTAGCCACTCCTACCTTTCAGTACAGCACCCTTCATTTCAGAAGTATAACAACAGGACTGGCAAGATGGCTCTACCAGGAAAGGTACTTGCCACTGAGCCTGACAGTCTGAGTTCAGTTCCACAGACTGGCATGGTGGGAGGAGAGAGCCAACCTCTGACCCTGACCTCAGCTCCTGCATCAAGGCGTGTGTGTTTGACACCCCCAGCCCCATAACAGTGTAGGGGAAAGTAGAGGGAATAATACTTAAACTGACATGCTTCTGCATGTGCAGGGGGTGGTTGGCAGGCAGAGAAGCCGGGCCCTTTGCATAACATGGCATGATGTTTGCTCAGGGCTTGTAAATCTTCCTGTGCACTTTATGTAATCTCCAGGTTATGTGCATGCCATGGAAGCATTTGCTCTGCTAGATTAGCTACAGAATGACGAGAATTTTAAAATCGGTTGCAGTTTCCTCGAGATGTTTTCAATCTGTGGTTTGTTGAGTCTATGGATATATAGAACTTATGAACACAGAGGCCTGTGTGTCCCCATGGCTGTGCTCTAAGAGACTAGTTAGGTGTGAACTTGGCAGCAGAGAGGAGACAGCTGGGCAGGGTAGGATGTCTGTTGACCCTCACAAGTTCCACAAGTTCTGGACCACAGTGCACTGTGGAGGATGTGATGGGTCCTCTCTCCCAAGCCCTGGGGGGGTCTTACTTTTTGAGAGCAGCCTCGGCTTATCTGTGCCCACCTCTCTTAGAACACCGTTTGCTCTGAACTTGCCCTAACATGGTACGGCCTCTGACTTTGCTTCTGAAAAGACACACAAATGCAGAGACAGATGGCAAGAGACCAATGTCCCAGCCTAGCCCAGGAGACCCAAGGAAACCTCACTGAATGCTGAAGGAAGTGTGCCTGGATCCAACAGGGTTCTGGACCTAAGCCAGCCAGTAGATGTCCAATAGAAGAGACAATGAGACAGAGAAATTTACTGTAAATTACTGAACAGGAAGCTAAGTGACTCAGGATGGTGCTAAGCAGTGAGGAGGGCAGGGATTCTGAGCTCTGTGAGCTGAGAGGCTATGAGCCTTCTTCCGTTTTAACTTTGAAGCCTGCTGGGCAGTTGCCAACAGAGCAGTGTCTCCACGGGTGAGGAGACCAGAAAGTGGCTTCTCTGGGCTTCTCAGGTTCAACATCTGAGATAATTCATCTGTCTCCTTTATGAGGAACCCAGCTAGTTTCTACCTTTCCACTCCATCAGTGTTTCTCCCAGTCCGTTTCGAGCACATATGCGGTTCTGTGACAAGGGAAGGAGTACAGGTATGGGATGGGGGGTGGGGGTGTCCTGGAGAGAATCAATGGACCTCCTCCTGCAAGGACTATCAACGTCCCACATGAAAGGTTGAAATGTCCTGACAAAGCTAGGGAAGGGTGTGGGGCAGAGCCAGTGGGAGAGCTTGTGAGGAGGAGGCTACCAGGCTCAGCCATTTGGACCTCTGGTGAGTTAGAAGGTGTAAACTCAGGTACCACCCCATTTTCTAAAAGAAAAGAGGAGGCTGGGAAAGCAGAGCAGAGGGAAAAGACAAGCTTAGTGCATAGGAGGCCCACAGTTCAAGCTCTAGCATGGGAAATAAAAGTATGGAAATTGGGATTTTTGTCTAAAAGAAAAAGTTTTAAAATCGCTGCAGCACCAAAATAAAGCATTATCTGTGACCTGAACAAGACAAGCCAGGTCTTGACCAACTTCTGTTTGTACCTGCGGTGTGTGCCTATCAATCAGCGCTCAGCAAAGAATTCCTAGAGGAATGAAGGAATGAATAAATGAATGAATAGTTAAATGGATGAATGAGAGAGTAAATGAGAGGCCTGGCAGAACGCCCTGACTCCCGTGGGGCCAGGAGGCCTATGTTTACCCCATATCCTGTGGGAGAACACAATGTCCGCAGGGAGTATGCATGCTGTAGAGGTGCTAAATTGTCATGAACACCAGGGCTGGCCAGCAGCCATCATTAGCTGGGGAGGAGAAGGCCAGCCCTGCCTGTCAGAACCAGGGGCTCTGTTGTCATTCCACTACTCCAGGCAACGACTTCTAGTCTGTGAAACAAACAGACACACAAACCAAAGAGCTGAGGAAAGGAGCCTGTGGTCATGCCATTGACCGCTCTCTGAGCAGCTCTCTCAGCCCATGCCATCAGTGAAAGGCTCAGGTCTGAAAGGTCTGCCTGGACACTGATGCCGCGTCAGAGAGAGAAATCAGCATCAACCTTATCGGCCATCCAGGGCTGTCATTTCAGGCCATCAGACCCTCTGTGGACCCACCTACCAACTAAGAAGATACAAGCTGTGTTTGGAGAATTTCCCACTGGGCATGCCTGTGGGTGCCCACTGTGCCATGGACACACATACTCCTGTGGTATGGGTACACAGCCCATAGCAGGTGTGAACCCCATTGTACCATCATAGGGTGTGTGACAAGCTTCTAAGGAGTGTGTGTGCACAGCTCTGGGTACACACCCTGGCATGCACAAATGCTTCTGAGGAATATGGTGCGTCCCTGAGCATCTATTGTGTATCACCTGCAGTGTTCCTAGACATAGATTTGAGGCTGTGTGTGTCATGCATTCTCTGCTGGGGACACCTCTGTAAAATGGTCTGGGGCCTAGGCCCACAGAGCTCTATAGGCTCCTGGCCTAGTTCACCTCTCTGTCTGCCCCCCTGAATCTCTCAAAGCCAGTCAGTCCCTCAAGTGTCCATAACAGACCAGAAGAGCAGCGACTGGTTCTCCAATTCCAGGCTGGAGGACTGGAGGGCAGCCCTGGGTGGGGAGGTCGCCAGAGCCTGCATTCCTGGCCTGGAGTGCACAGGCTGGAATTTGTACATTCCATTCATAACATTCCCTGAAAGGGAGGAGGCAAAGCCTGAGTTAGTTATTAAGAGGGAATAAGAAAGAAGAGCTTCTTGCGGCTCCAGGCTGTGTGTTCTGCTTGCCCTGGCACAGGCCCCAGTGGCTGAAATGCAAGGAACACGTGAGCTGTGTACAGAGTAACCTGGCGCTGGCCACCTCGTGAGCCTGCTGCCCAGGAGCACCTGCTACTAGCTGGAGCCACCCTCTCCTGAGGATTGGGTGCACAGTCTGAGACTTGGGGACTCTAGAAGGCAAACCTAGGCTCCCTATCTCCCAGGTAGTCCCATGGCAGTGGCTAGGACAAAGGCCAGGGTGTAGTAGGCCCTGGGAGACCAGGACGGGTCAGGACAGCCAGGGCCACCCCTAGGTGACAGAAAGAAACAGAGTAGGATGGTCGCCATTCCTACTTACAGATGAACAAATGCAGACTCTGGGAGAATTCCAGGGGGCCATTCTTTTTCCACGCCAGGTTCCAGAGCAGAAGAGAAGACAAAAGATCAAGAGGACACAGGAAGGAAGGACGCTCCTCACCCCGGATCCAGTTCATGTTTCCTGTTGGCTGGAAATCAGAAACTTCAACAAGACTGATAAAATCAAATTGCCCACAGATAAAGAGTGTTTTCCTAAAGTCATCCCACACAGAATTGCTCAAAACAACTCATGCTGTGTGCTAACTTAGGAAGAGGACATTGTCGACCTTGGGTAACCTTGAGTCTAGCGTATTAGCATTCCCATCATCCCTAAGCTAAAACATGCCACAAACCACTGTAATTTCAGATACACCGAGTAATGACCAGCATAACTCACATTTAAAAACATTTCACCCACCCCACTAGTCTCAGCACTCATGAGGTAGAGGCAGGCTTATGGATGGATATATGGAAGGCCAGCCTTGCCTCTATAGGAAGCCAGTGCGGTTTATAAACATAGTGCATTCCAGGCCACTCAGAGTTACAAAGTGGGACCTTGTCTCAAAACAAAACAAACAGCAACAACAAAAATGAAAATGCATCCCATGCAGTTCCTCAGGAATGCTTAATTGAGAAAGTAAAGGTCTCCTGAGAACTATGAGTCTATTCTGGATCCAAGAACAAATTCTATCTCTGAAACCTGGTGAAACTACTTTGAACACATGGCACTGCAATTCTCAAAGCCACACTTTCCTCACCGGGCTACTTGTGTCATAAATGATATTCCAAAACCACAGCACCCTGCCAATGCACTCAGTGGGTAGATCCACACAACTCCCTGCATCATGGAGTGCTGTCCCCCTGTGGACAGGCTGGCAGATGTCCTGACTTCGGCTCTACAGGCCCTCAGTGCCCACAGGCTCTGGAGGGACTCTTAGAAGCTATTCAAAGTCCAGCAAACAAGAGCAAGCCGAGCCCCTGCCTGTAGCATTCACTCAGCTTGGCACTTTCCCCAGGCGGGCATCCAGCCATCTCCCTGAGCACACATTTTCCTACGTGTCCAAGGTGTGAGAAAAGCAACACTCTTGGGGCTGGGCTCACTGGAAAGGCTTGATTTTAAAGGCTGTGTGTTTTCAACTCGATATGAAGTACATTCTGTAACTCTTGACCAAAATACCAACTGACGTAAAGCAAACTCGGTTACAGAAAAATATTTTGCTTGGAGATGGATCCCTGAATGCTCATGGAGGGTGAAGTGTCTCTTTTCTGGGCTGTGGCAGGAGGGCTGGAAATGGGGAGGGTCAGACAGCACTCCCCAACCCAACATCCCTGCAAAAATGTTACTGCCACAGAAGGATGCAGAAATAAGGAAAACCACAGGGGAAAGGAGCCCTTCCAGCTGAAGAGAGAATTCAGTAAGGTGGCCAGTTACAAAATAAACACACAAAACCCGTGGCTTGCCAAATACCCCAAAATAGCTGTAACAAAATATACTGGGGATAAAAAAGATCCCATTCACCATTCAGCAAGGGATGGGAAATTCCTGGGAGTAAGCTAGGCAAGGAAATACACATAACCCTTACTGAAAAAAATAGAGGATTATTTAGTAAACAGAGAGAGAGGGCCTGGGACAGAGAGGTACATTACAGGAAAAGATGCCCATTTTCCAGCAAGAAGTATTTGACAAGGAAACTAAATCCAGAATTATGTTATCAAAGTTAACATCTTTTGAACATTAAATTTCAGATATGGATACAAGAACAAAATAGGAAATGTGTGTTTCAGCCTCAAGTACAAATGTTAGCACATGAAGACATGGCCTTTCAAGTCTACTGAGGAAGTTCTAGCCATTTTTCCTCCCAATAAACCACTTCTGTTAAGGCTGGGATTGTAGCTCAGTGGTTGAGTGCTTGCCCCGCTCCTATGAGTTCTGGGTTCCAGACCCAGCACTAACAGAGGGGAAAAATGGGCAGATGGCCAGACCCTGAAATGAAATAAAGTTAGATTCCTGTCTCTTGCTCAAATGGATTAAAGATTCAATGCAACATGAAACCATAGAAACATTCAGAGTGTATTTCTGTGGATATTTATATAATCCAGGAGGGAAGAGAGGTTAAACACAACCCAAAGGTTGACACAGTAAGGTAAAAAGTTACTGGATCTGTTCAGAAAAACAACACAAATTTCTGTGTCAATAAACAGGAGTGCATCTCTATATTAAACATGAACTCTGTCAGGGCTGAAGTGATACCTCAGTGTGTAACAGCACTGGCTGTACTTCCAGAGGACCAGGGTTCAATTCCCACTACCCACGTGGCTACTCAACCATCCGTAACTCCAGTTCCAGGGGATCTGTCACCCTCTTCTGGTATCCACGGGCACTATACATCTTATATGCAGGTAAATATACACATATACACAAATAATTAATTAAAATATACTCCATTTAGCAGCCCTTGCTGCAGCCCCCTGACATCAGAAGACAGAATCTGCTGGGTCCATCCAGCCCTGAGGATTCATCTGGTGGGTGAGAACAAAGCTAGAACTCCAGCCTTAATGGGCTTTACAGTCCTTTGGCTCTGGATATCCCCAGAGGCCATCTGTTAAAGGTCCCCAGATTGGTGCTGGTGGGAGGCAGTAGAATCTTTAAAAGGCTGAACCTGACCAGAGATCTTTAGATCCTTGGAGATATGCCCTGGAAAGGGAGAGTCTCTCTTTGACTTCTATGGAGAGGGGAGTTTTGCTCCACTAGGTGCTATTCCTGGATGTGCAGCCCTCCCTCAAAGCAACAGAGTTAGCTTGCCATGGACTGAGACCTTTGAAAATTTGAGCCAAAATAAACCCTTCTTTCTAGCCAACTGTCCTAGTGCTTGTTTTATGATGCAAAGCTGATTAATAAGAGTTGACATCTAGACAGCTTACAACAGACATATAGACTGCCCATTGAAAACCTTGGTCCAAGCACAAGTGAGGGCCTGGGGAGGCAACTCAGTGGGCAAAGTGCCGCCACACAAGTGTGGGGATTGGAATTTGGACCCCCAGCACTCAGGTAAATGTTTAAGTGGGCCTGGAGACCTGCCTATAATTCCAGCCCTAAGAAGGCAAATACAGGGGATCTTTAGAGCAAGCTGGCTAGCTAGACTACCTGAATCAGCGAGCTTGAAATTCATTGAGAGATTCTGCCTCAGTGTACAATGTGGAGAGCAACCATGAGAGATGGTCAATGGTCAACCTCTTGCATCTGCATACACACACACACACACACACACACACACACACGAAAATGAGCCAGGAATGGAGGCTCATTCCTATAGTCACAGCACTCAGATGGCTGCAGTAGAAGGACTGCTTTGAGTTCCAGACCAAACTGTGTGACAGGACAAGATCTTGTTTCAAAAACTCCTGAAAAAAAAAAAAAAAAAAAAAAAAACATGGGAGGCAGAGACAGGTGGAGCTCTGTGAGTCTGAGGCCAGCCTGATCTACAAAGTGAGTCCGGAGTTGTTACACAGAGAAACCCTGTCTCAAAAACAACCCCCCCCCCAAAAAAAAAAAAACACCAAGGCCAACAAAAACCTCCACAAATGCACAGGGTGGGATGGAATAGCATCACAGGTGGTAGGTGGTAATGAACATGAATACTTTTCTAAAGGGAACAATCCATGAGAAGAAGCCTTCTGGAATCTTCTCTGGGACTTGATGTGGCTCCTTTTTAGGAACCTTTTCCTTCTCTGCACTTTTTAAAAAAAACTTGTTCAGCATCCCTCCATCATCCAAGTCAATTTTCTTTTGCTTGTACCATCAACAAAAGGTTGTTAAATATTTTTAAGGATAGTACTAAACAGTGCTATGAAGGAATATGAGGGCGGCATGGATAAGCTGCCTACATTTTAACACGTTATTATTTATTAATTTTAATTATTTTATTAGACAGGGTTTCTCTGTGTATCTCTGGCTGTGTTGAACTCACTTTATAGACCAGGCTACCCTAGAAAACTCACAGAGATCCACCCGCTTCTGCCTCCTGAGTGCTGGGATTAAAAGTGTGTGCCAACACGCCTGGCTGGTTTTTATTTATTTTAAAGTCAGCTAGTAAAAGTACTAGATCTTCACTTAGAGAAAGAAATGTGATTTTTCTTTTAAGTAAATATATTCAAAGAGGATTGATTTGGAGAGTGTGGTTAAACTCATAAAACAGAGGATTCAAGAATATGGGAAGATTCGTGATATGGACAAGGAAAATAAGTGGTTGAGATGTGCTGCTACCAGCAAGGGACAGACTTTGGCAGGTTGTGGTTCAGGCTTCCCAGGGGTTGAGAGACAGGGGTGCTGGCCTGGATGAAAGGGAAGCAGCGAACTGGGGCTGGGATAAAAGCCTTGAGGGACAAGACTGTCACATAGACAGAAACTTGGCTATGGTCATTCCTATGGGGGTAGATTCCCCTGAAAGGCCTGGGGCCCCTGGCGAGGCTAAATAAGGAAAGGACTAGGGATACAGGCTCCCAAGATTCAATCCAACTTTCTTTCTAGCCTTGTGTCCCCAAATGCGGGAACACCAGTAAGCCACTAGCCAGGACTCAGCTTCCTCCTGTATAAAGTATGATTTGAATAACCTGGGAACATTCAGGCATTGAACTCAAGATATAAGGCACCCGAAGCCATGAGTCTCTATTCCTTCCCTCTAGAGTGGCAGTTCTCAACCTGTGAGTTGGGACTACTTTGGGAGGTCACATATCAGATATCCTGCATATTAGATATTTACATTACGATTCATAACAGTAGCAAAATTACAATGTTGTTATGAAGTAGCAACAAAAACATTTTTTATGGTTGGGAGGTCACCACAACATGAGGAGCTGTATTAAAGGGTCACAGCATTAGGAAGGTTGAGAACCTCTGCTCTAAGGCTTTCCACCCTCCTGTACCACAGAGCTAGAGGTACAGGAGTCAGAGGCTACCCTGTCCTCAACTTCCCCGGGGAGTTAGCTGAGTGGCTTCTTCTACCTTGTCCTTTCAGGCCCAAAAGGTGGTGGCTTGTATCTTGCCAGTCTGGGACCTTACTACTTCTTAGCCTTTTGCCTGTTGCTTGTGCCCTGATGACCTTTAGCCCCTTCCCAGAGCTTCTCCCCGGCTTCTACTGGATCTTTTGACTGACCCAAGTTCCACAAGAGCTTTCTCTGTATCTAATAGAGATCTGCTGTGGTTTCTTCTAGAACTTTCTCAGGGCCATCAACCTCTATCTAGTGGCAGAAGATCACTTCAGCCCCAGCATGACCTCTGAACTCTGGGAAGATGACTGTGTCCCTGGGCTGATCTTCATGGCACTGTCTTGGGCAAGATTCATGTCACTCTTGCATGGGAAACTATCCAATGTTCTCTTCCCTTCCCATCCTGCTATGGGAATAGGGGGCCAACCCTCAGTGGCCTGGCAAAGATTCTGCCCATCGTTAAGACAGAACCAGTTTCACTGGAAAGTGATGGGAAGCCCTTGATTATTGCTCTCCTCAAGCTAACAGCCATTTTAACGAGAATAGATGCAACCACTAGAGACCCTCAACAAGACAGGGCTATTTTAGACATTCTCTCACAGAAGAAGGGGCTAGAGAGGTTCATTAGACCCTCACCTGAGATCCCAGCCACTTCTGCTTGTGCCCCCC
>CAJQZJ010034271.1:21842-62463 GCA_907164525.1 Lophiomys imhausi
CCACACATGGAGTCTCACACACTGCTCCCTGCCTCTTTCTCACAGTGGAGTCTCCACACATGGAGTCTCACACACTGCTCCCTGCCTCTTTCTCACAGTGGAGTCTCCACACATGGAGTCTCACACACTGCTCCTTGCCTCTTTCTCACAGTGAGCCCACTTTAGAAAATGCTCATTTGGACCACCAGATAATTTGCAGGAGCAAGACCGAGAGCTCCTCTGCTCCTTCACCTGGCTCCCCTCACAGCAGCCACTTTAAGCCAACAGCTGCTGCCACCACAGCCTAGGAAGTAGTGGGATAGATTTGTCCTGACCACGTGGCCACCAGGGCCCCATTCTGCCCAAGATCAGACCAGGCCCCCACCCAGGCTCTGTTGTCAGGTCTCCCTGGTCCCTGTTGTCAGGTGAGTCATGGCTTCAGCCCTCCCTTAGCTGCCAGGATACCTTTGCTCTGAAAATGATCCCTCAGTCTCCTGACACCTACTCAGATTGACATCATGCATTTTCAGCAGCTCTGAAGAAATGTCCTTCTCACAGTATCATATCAACAGGCACATGATGTCACCAAGCCTTGACCCCAGTGATATCACCCTTGATCTCTCAGTGAGATGGGGCCAGGCCAGGAGCGTCCATTATGAACTTATTTCATAATTACCAAACACTTAGGGGTGACACTCTGGGACCCTACAGAGACACTCCTGCTTATGCTTAGACCTGCTAACATTCCTGCCCACTCCTTGTCTACAGCTACAAATCTGCAGCCTCCTGATGGACAGCTTATTCTTCATTCCCCCCCCCCCATATTTATTAATGGGAACTGCTCAGTGGGGAAGATTTAAACATCAATAATTAAACCACACACCAGCCAGCAGGTCACGGAGGAAGAGCAAAGGCTATTCAGTCACTGTTTAACAGGCAGCTCTCTCTGCTCCTAACCTGACTCTAGGTTGCCTTTGCTCTCGCTGGCTCTGCCCCATTTCTGCTGCTGAGGTCAGCAGCCTGGCCTAGGCTTTGCAGGGCCTTCAGTGCAGCTTCTCCAGAAGCGCGATCCACCTCCTTCCCTCCTTCTGAGCCCCTCTGCTCTTTGTCCTGCCTGAGAGGAGATCTCCTCTCAGAGCTCCTTGACCAGCCCCAAGGCTCCTAGTGCCCCCCAAACACACTCCATCGATTCACACACACACATGCACATACTTGTTTAGAGATAAACATTCACACATCTGTATATAAACATGTACAGGCATGTTTATATAGATGCATTCATTCATAGCTATACACATATATGCACACACACATACATATATGTGTGTTTATGCATACATAGCCATATACATACTCATACATACATATAGAAACAGACATGGCCATATGCATACACACATACACATATGCTTTCAGGCATACATAGACATTCATTCACAGATACAGATACAGACATGCTTACACAATTGAATCTCAGATGTTTGCTCCTGGTAGCAAAAGCTAACAGTGACATCCTGGCCCTTTGCAGCTTGCTTGGTGCTCAGCGCAGTTGGAAGGACAGGTATTATTGCTGGCCTGGTCCCCCAGGAAACCCCTTCTGCTCCCCAGCTGTGTATCCAGGGAGTACTCACTGTACTACTACAATCACACAGGGTCTGGCCCACCCCCACAACCAGCTACCCTTTCCCCCATCCAGAGAGGTGGCCAGCTTCAGATGTCTACCAACCAAAATTGAGGCCTGTGCCCTGACGGAGAGTCTCTGTTTGGCCAAACTTTAGTTGGGTTTCTGAACTGTCTCCAAGACCCATCTATGCACTTGTAAAATGCAACTTCAGCAAGATGAAATGAAGCCAGTTTACCGAGAACCTTGCCCTCTGTGGCTGCTCACCCTCAGTAATGTTCCCTCCACCTCCAGAGGGTATCTTGATCACTTGGCCATGACCAGTATCCCCCTTAATCCTAAAGTCACTTTCCATCTGCTGATTCTAACCTGCTGCCTTCAGGGTGGAGACCAGTGTCTCTTCCTCTTGTCATGGTCCCTGTCCCTAATGCAGTGTCCTTATAACAGGTCTGGCAGAAATGAAGCTATTCTAAAGAGATACTTGTGTCTCTCAATCTGACTGTTGAAACAGTGGGCTCCCCCAACCTGGGAATTTTCACTGGAATCTCATGCTGAGAGAAGGAAAGGGTCCCAGCCAGAGGGGAACTTGTCTGCCAGAAAGAGATTTCTCATGGTCCTCACAGTTTGTCAGACCACCTTACAGAATGAGACTGACACCCAGACCATAATCAGTCAACGGAGGGCAGGACTACATTTTGACCCCCATGCTTAGATGTACACATCCTGGCCTCTGTTTAAACTTCATTGTCACTTCAGGACTGGGAGGGAAGATGGACTTGAGAGGGTTCCTGCCCTGGATCTCTGTTCTCTTCCTCCCTCCCTTCCTTCCTTCCTTCCTTCCTTCCTTCCTTCCTTCCTTCCTTCCTTCCTTCCTTCGTTCTTTTTCTTTTTCGTTTTTTGGTTGGTTGGTTGGTTGGTTTTTTTTTTTTTTTGTTTTGTTTTTTTCAAGACAGGATTTCTTTTTGTAGCCCTGGCTATCCTGAAACTCTCTTTGTAGACCAGGCTGGCCTCAAACTCAGAGATTGGCCTGTCTCTGCCTCCTGAGTGCTGAGATTAAAAGCATGTGCCACCACATCCAGCTGATCTCTGTTCTCTTTCTAATGTGACCACATTAAATAAATCTTCGTTTCTGGCTTTCCACTTTTTTTTTTTTTAATGGGCTTACTGAGGTTAGCTGGATGCATCTGACTTGGGGCACAGGTTGTGACTTCCCAAGTTTAATAACACCCTGAGGAAACTTTCTGATGGTGTCTACACAAGATCACTGTGTCATCTGCCGCACACCACAGGTCAATGGTGCCATCAGCCTGAGCACACATAGTGCGCCTAGCTCTGCTTTCTGTGTGTTAGGTTTGTGTGCATTTGTACTTACCTCATGTTAAATATTTAAACAATATTTATCTCATTCCTGGTTTCCTGAGAGACCTTCCCCACAGGGGCTGGTGCCCAGCCCTTGGGATTCTAGGGATCCTTGGGATTTTGATTAGTTTCTTTGGTGTAGCTTGGATGCTGAGCATTCAGCCAAAAGCTCATATTTTAAAGGGTTGGTTCCAGCTTGGCAGCATGATTAGGAGATAGTAGAAACTGAGAGACAGTGGCAGACCTGAAAGAGCCCTTGAAGGGGACTGAGAGACACCAGTCTCGTCCCCTTTTTGGTTTCCTGGCAAAGGTTAATGCCATTGCTCTGTAGCCAGCTATTGCCATGATGAGCTGTTTTGCAATGAGAACAACTGATCATGGCGCTAAACCTCTGAAATCAAGAGCCAAGATAAACCCTTTATCAGTTTATTATCTCCAGTGTACAGGAAGCCAACAGATGAACCTTCTTCAAAGTCCTGAAAACACAGGAGATGCAGAAAGTTGTCATGAAAGCAGACAGCACCCCCAAACCAGATAATGGATTAGATCTCTTTACTTGATATTGATGTGTTTAAGGTTTTTTAAAATCCTCTTGGTTCAACATTTCTATATCATTTGTGTCCAATTTTTCTAGGTCCCTGTATAAGGTTGAAATCAGATCCCTACTTCTTACCCTAAGCCAAAATAAACTCAAAATGGTACAATGACATTAATCTAAGACCCCAGTGTCTAAAACTATCAGGGAAAAGCAGAAGGAAAAGACTTCAAAATATTGACATAGCAACAATTTTCTGAGAAGGGTTTTGAAAACACAGAAAACAAAACCAAGAGCTGATAAATCAGATTATATCAATTAAACAGCTTTTTCAAACCCAAGGAAATAATCAATGAAGAGACAGTCCATAGAAAGAGAGCAGATCTTTGCCAGATATTCCTAGGATAGAGCACTGATATCCAGAATATATAAAGAACTACAGAAAAAAAAAAAACAGCAAAACAGGTAAGTCAATTAAAAGTGGGCAAATTGCCAGGCGTGGTGTAATCCCACCTCAGGAGGCTGGGGCAAGAAGATTGTGAGTTTTAGGCCAGCCTGGGCTACATTGTGAAACTGTGTCTCATACACACACACACACACACACACACACACACACACACACACAGTGAGGGGGGGTTCTGGAAATATAAAACTCAAGAGGTCAATAAAAACAAACATGCTCAATATCACTAGCCATCAGGAAAATACAAATCAAAATCACAATGAGAGTCTGGACCAAAAGGAACCCTTCCTCAATTCACCACTGGTAGGATATAAAGTAGAACATAATTATTATGGAAAATCATATGGCGAGCCCTCAAAGACTGAAAGTAAAACCATCCTATGATTTGGTTCTCCCGCTTCTGGCTATTTATCCAGAGGAAATGAAGTCAGCATATAAAAGAGGTATCTTTGTATCCATGTGTATTACTGCTCTGCTCACACAGCTAAGCTATGGAGAGAGCAGAGGCACCTGCACACAGATGAATAAAAATGAAGTTATGCTCTATCTAGACAATGGAGTACGTCCAGTGCTAAGGTTTGAATATTGTCCTTGTTTGCTTTCCATGGCTGTGACAAAAACTGGCCAAAAGCAACTTGTAAATGAGTTTGTTTCAACTCTTCAGTTCATGTAGCAGTTCACCACCTAGGGAAATCAAGGCAGGAACCTGGAGGCTTACTCAGCCTGCTTACAACACCCAGGACCACCTGTCCAGGGATGGCACTGCCCATGGTAGGTTAGACTCTCCCACATAAGTCAGCAACTAAAAAATGCCCCCAGAGACTTGTCTGCAGACAAATCTGGTGGGGGTATTTTCTCAGTCCAGGTTCTCTCTCTTCCCCAATGACATCAGCTGTATCAAGTTGACAAACAGACAAACAAACAAACAAAAAAAACCTAACCTGCACAAATATGAAACGTCTTCCCACCGACTCATGTTTTAAGTACTTGGTTTCCATCTGGTGGCACTTTCTTGAGAGGTTTTAAGAACTCTAGGACCTAGCTGGAGGAAGTGGGTCACTCGAGTGTGGCTTGGAAGGTCATACCAGGTCTTTCACCCCTTTCTCTGCTTTCTGTCCACCGTGGTTTGAGCTGCTCTGCCACACAGTGCCTTCTGTGGTGGGTTGAACCCTCTGCCACTGAACTGCTGAGCCAAAAAGAACCTTTCATTAGTTAAGTTCCTGACTTAAGTATTCTGGCCACTGAGAGCAACCAGTGCATTCAACCATACAAAAAGAATGCAATATTCACTTGCAGGAAAAGCATGAACTGGGGAAAAAAAAAGAGCATATTAAGCAAAATAATCCAGATACAAAGACAAATTTGGTGTGTTTCCTCTCGTGAGTAGAAACTTGCTCGTGAGCTGAGTTACCAGGAACTGGGGGTGGGGGCACAGCTGGAGAGGAAGAAGAGCAAGGTCAATGCAAGATATGTGAATATGTGGAACCATCACAGTGAATCTTTCCCCCAGAAGACAAACAATCAAGGCCAGGAAAAGATAAGCCACAGAATTGGGGAAAACACTGTAATTCATGTATCTAGCAAGGCTACAGAGATGACGGTGAGGTTAAGATGGTCAAGACCCCAGACTGCTCTTGCAGAGGTTCTGAGCCTGGTTCCCAGCACCCACATTGGGTGGCTCAATCACTTATAGTTCCAGCTCCAGCCCCAGGGGATCTGATGGGCTCTTGAGGCACCACACACGCACATGGTGGGCATACATAAACACAATCAAATACTCATTAAAGTATTGCTGAAGTCTACACTTGCAAAGTGGTTTATAAAAGAATGTTATGGTTTTGGTTATTAGTCTAGAATTTGAAGAAACGCACACACACACACCAAATTACCAACAGTACTTAAAACAATCAAACAGTTGTTTCCCGAACTGATCCCTATCAACCTTGCATGTAAACATCAACCTTGATCCCCAAAGCCAATTTCCCAAACCCTAGCACAAAACAGGTTAAGCTCCCAACAGCCTTTGACTCAAAGTGGGCAAGTGGGAGTGGGTAAGAGATGAGCCCTGTGGAGGAGGGCTCTCTGCTCCCCAGAGACTGCTTACCCAAGCATCTTATAGGCATCTCAGGCTGGCATCCTGGACAGCTTTCAGAATGGTCACAGGTCCTCCAGGCCAGTGCTCCCTTTCCACTCCCTCCTGGCTTCCTGTAGGCTTTTGGTGGCACACACAGAAGCCAAAGGAGGCAGGTGGAAGTGGGAAGTCTCCTGGAGCTTATTTGGGTGCACATGATGGGTGTGGCCATGAGCAGGCCATGTGGACCTTAGGTAAGCGCCCCTAGATCCCAGGATGAATGAACTGAGAGCCACCTGTGTTGTCTGAGAGATGATTTTGGATTCATGGTATAAGGATATTGGCATTTCATGCCATGCTCAAAATAAGCTACTTGACTTTACTTTCTTCTGTGAACCTCAGTGTTGGCAAAAGCACAGGTTTCGGGTTGAGGAGAAAGCTCAGCAGTTAAGAGCCTCCATTTTGGTATTGCGTGGATATTTGGTTACCTGATTGGTGACAGCTGTTCTCTATAGCCACACATCTTTCTACAGAGTCCAGGGGGGATCTGGGCAGTGCGGATGATGAACAGGGATGCCTGTCGTAAGGTGCTCAGTGTAACATGCTCCCCACCCCCAAACTCCTCCTGCCGTGGAATCAGAGTGGGCTTGTCACTTCTTCTTTTGAACTTGGATGAAGCTTAGTGGCCAGAATTCAGTGAAAGAGGTTGGCCCTGTACCAGGTCGCCACTGTGCTTGTCTCCTTCAGGTGGCTGGCAAAGCTCGGGGTTGGAATGTAGCAGCAAGGAAGCCATGTTAGTCCATGCCAAGCAGCCACATGGTTAGGTCCCGTGGAAGTGTCATGCCCCTCATGGCAGCTGCCAGAAGTGAATGAAGACACCTCTGTTCACAAGGCTCCTGTAGCCTCCAATCTTTCAAGATAGTCAGGCACTGCTGGGCACATGAATGGCTGCAGTGGACACAGCCAACCAGCTTCCTGTGATGCTACTGAACCCTTGGGTGTTCTTGAGAAAGTCAGATGGGTTAAGTTAATAGTTACTCATGCCAGCAGGGGTCACAGGGACCACCTTTGATGTGCTTTTGGGTCGGAGTGTATGTTGAGGCTCTGACCACAGCACCATAGAATCTGTCTTGTACATTTAGCTTCCGATACAGAGCTTTCTGCCTGCTGTATTCTCTGACATTGACGGTCAAGGCCCCAGGGTGAGAGCAGACTGCTGGCGGCTGTCTGGGTACAGCAGCTGCAGAAGAAACAAAACCCCAGCTTTGAGGAAGCTCCAGCTTTTGAAGGACCTGGCCTCAAGTTTGACCAAGCCTGACAGATTACCCTAGCAATGCAGAACAACCAGGAACAGTCCATTTGATGGCTCTTCTCTCCTTGGCCCCATCTTTTACTTTATTTTTTTTTTTTTATCTTTTACTTTATTTGCAAACCCACATTCAACCAATCAGGGCTCAACTGCTTCTCAATAAATTTGACCATCCCAAGGATTCAAGCTAATTTTGCCTAGGAACACAAGGGTGAAGGAAGACTTCAGATCCTTCCTCTTGGCTTTGCTAGTCCCCCTGCTGGTTTCTGCTTCAAGAGTCTTCAGAGACAGACCCAAAGGCTTCCTACACCTGAGGCTTTGGCCCAAGGCAGGGAACTCACTGGAACCAGCCTCTGGGATTCAACTAAAGCAGCAGGCAAGTCTCTCCTACCCTAGCCACCAGAGACTTGCTGGAGACAGGAGACCTACTTCTGCCACTCTTATTGGTGACATTCTTATTGTTCTCCCAGGAACTGCTCTCAGCTGGCACCCTGAAGCCTGCCAAGAACACAGGGGTATGTAGCATCAGCAACCTGTCACCTAGGCTCCCCAAAACCTGCCCTGGGCTTGGAGCTGTACTCATAGAATCTCAGCTGGCATCCTGTTGACACCAAGTGTCTTAGAATTTTTACTATGCAGTCTGCCCACTCCATTCTTGTAGGGAGGGTGAACAAGAACCCAACTAGGCATAGGAGGGAGCCTCCACCCAGTGACCACTTCACCATGAAGGTAAAATTGTGTCATATCCTAGTCCAATCTGACTGGTGTCCTTAGAAAAGGAGATAAGAACAAAGTAACACACACAAACTGTATGATTCCCAAACACCCTGCTCCCACTGGATCTGTTTCCATTCGGGTCTTTATTGCTTCCTTTCTTCTGAGTTCTTCTGATTTCATTTACTTTTCTTTTTTTACTTTCTCAAGGTGAAAGGCGAGAACACTATTGAGCACATTTCTCCAACTCCAGTGTAAACATTTAATGCTCTCAATTTCTCCTACTAATAAGTCATAAAGTTTAACAAAGTTTCACTTAGTTGAGTTTAGAAAACTTGAAATTTTCCTTTTTAATGTTTTGCTTGGACCAGAGAATTGAAAGTGTATTAAGGGGCTAAAGAGAAGTCTCAGCAGTAAGAGTACTGACTGCTCTGGCAGGGTTCAATTCCCAGCACCACATGGTGATCCTAAACTGTCTGTAACTCGGGGGATCCGATGCCCTCTTTGGGCTTTCACAGGCACTGGATACATGTGGAGTGCAGACATACCTTCAGGTGAACACCCATACACACATACATAAAACAAAGTGGGGTGGGGGAGAAAATGTGTTATTTATTTCTCAAATGTATGTGAGTTTTCCAAGTATCTTATAATTTCAGATTTCTGAGTTAGGTCTGTCATGGTCAAAAAGCAGACTCTGTGTGAATGAAGTCCTTTTAAATGAGCCAGGTGTGTTAGTGAATGCTGTTAGTCCCAGGACTTAGGAGGCACTTTCCTTTGAAGGGCTAACTAGCCTGGGGATCTTTGCTCCCTTGGCAAAGAATCCAAAAAAGAAGAAAAATCTAGGGTTGGGGTCTTGATGATCTTTATTAGAGATCATACTGAGGGAAAACAGAAACCAAAACACACTGCATCTGTGGCCCTCCACACCAAAAGTACTGATTTCATGGAAATACAGATGTAACCTAAATCTGTTGGGCAGAACCACCCTCCCACCCCAAAGCCTCCATGATAAACCCTGACTTTATGGGTCTTATGGCAACTTGGCCTTTGATCTTGGTAGGCAATGGCCACTTAAAAAAACACACAGAACTACATACAAGTGTACATGTGTGCAAAGTGGCACACATATACACATGTGCAAACAGCGCACAGCCTGTCCATGCAGCCCAGCACACTGAAGCTCTGGGAATGGGAAGTTGAATGAGTGGGAAGAAGATGAATGTAGGGAGGCTGTCTCTCCCTACAGCCCTGCCCCACCTCCCACCATTGTCTCCCCCACCTACCTGCATTCAATGGCTTCCTGCCTGGATTCAGCAACACAGTGTCTCCCCAACCTACCTTCCTTTTCTTGTCCTCCACTGGGCAGCATTGGCATTCTCCTACAGACCCCAGGTTGCTGGGGACATGCTGTTCTCCCACAGCCCACTGCTTCCTCTGAGAAAGGAGCTCTGGAGGTGGGTTCCTGCCTCCTTGCCATAGCACACACCCAGCCACCCCACTGGTTCTGGAGTACAGGAAGCAACATAGAGAGCCAAGCCCCAGTCCGGCTGGCCCACTCAGGCCCAACCTTGTTCCTGTTCAGATGAGCAGACTCCCAGCCACGAACAGCATCACAGCTTTGATAGTAAGCCACTGTCACTCCGAATACAGAGCTTAGGCAGCTGACTACATGGCTTGGTGACATATATGACCTGTTTCCACATACCTGCCTCAGATCTAGCCATTAACTGGACGTGCACTGAGCCTTCCTTTGATCATTTTTTAAAATTTCCTCATAGTCATACCATGTGGACTCAAAAGATCACCTTGCCTCTTTCCTGTTACTGCCTCTACTATTTTTATCTTATTGTATTACATTAGCAATGTGCCATCATTAGGATATGGTTTGAGTGTGTCATCCAGGGCTTTTTGTGTTGAAATTTAATTCTCATTTCCAGGTTATTAGGAGGGCAGCAATTAAGTAGCCCCACCATCAACTGGTGCTTAGAGGCGGGGACTTGAGTGGTGGTTAGGATTAGATAAGGGCTCAGGGTGGGATGAAGAGATGGCTCATCAGCAATCTTTCAGCCCCTGGTCCTCCTGCAGAGGACCCAGATTCAGTTCTCATCACCCACATGGCAGCTTGCAGTCATCTGTAACTCCAGTTCCAGGGGATCTGAATGTCCCAAGGCATCAGGTATACATGTGGTACACACATATATACATGCAGGCAAAACACTTACACACATAAAAATTTAAAAACCTAAGACAATTTTAGATAAGGGCATGAATCAGATCTCTGGTGAATGGAGATTGAATCTTTATGCCTTTATGAAAAAGAGAGATCCTCCCTCCCAATCCATGTGCATACTCCCTGTCTTCCCAGGTGATATCACCTTGAGTTTGTCAAGTAAAATGTTCATCACCAAATATGGACCCTTGACCATGAGCCACAATGATGAGGCAAAATAAACTACTTTTCTTTATAAAGTACCCTGCCTCCTGTATTTCATTATAGTAATGACAAATGAACTAAGATGCAGAACTTTGCAAACAATGCAGGGATGCATTTATTTGTGCACATGCTGCTGTTTGAAAATGTGGGTAAGTTTGTGAAACTCGGTGTCTTGAACAGCCTGGGAACATCTCAGGGACATGGCAATTGTGTACAGAATGCCTCTCAAGTGGGCAGCAGAGCGAGTATAGCCTCCTGCATACCTAGGCTGCATGTGCAGGAAAATATGCGTTCGCTGGCATGAATAGGGTTTGAAGAGACAATCTGTCCCTCTCTAAGACAGCCAGGGTGGCTGAGGGCAAGGAAGGGAGACAGGAATGTATAAAATGTTTCCCTTATGCACAAGTCAAGGGACCCAAATTGAGAGTCACCAACTCCCACCATGGGCACCCAAAAGAAATGTCCACTTCAGCTGAGGGATGAACATTTAAGGCTGTCTTAGTGTCCAACGACACAAGAGAGAAAGGGCACTGCTCTCAGCTCTCAGTCCTCCCAGGATGGGGATAACTTTGAGGTCCACCTCTATGTGGAAAATGAAAGATGACAGTGAAGGAAGGGTGACAGTCAGCATGGGAGGAGTGCTAGTTCAGGAGCGCAGCCCCCAGGACCTAGCATGGAATGAAGCAGTCACATGACTAGCCTCTTGTCTAGGAAAATGCAAAGGCAACCAACCCAGGGAGTCATGTAAAGCCACTGCAGTTTCAGGCTGTTTTGCTCCCTTGTTACTTGGTCCTTAACAGCAGCGGCTTGTACCAAGGCTTTCGGTGTTCTGGCTGTTGTGAAGTTAATGGCCTGTGAGAGAGCATGGAGAGGCCTGTCTGGCAGCCTTTCCAGGGACTCACTTCTTGCAAATGCCTGTCTAGGAGGACATTTAGGCTCAGTGGCTGGAGAACACTTGCTTTAATGAAACATCAATTTCATTAAATTGGAAGGGTGTGCTGGGCTCACTTAGGACAACTGTCTTGCTACACTCTTTGGCGCAAAAGAGAGACATGAGAGAATTTTCAGGCAGTTAGTTATGAGTAGCAAGGAGAAGACCAGCAGAGGGGCTGATGGTGAACCCCAGGAGAAGGGTGTCTACGCTAAGCTCCAGGTTCTATCTCTAGCTCCATTAACAAAACCCTGGATCTTTCACCATCTTCCAGGCACCATTCTAGCATCTCACCATTTTCATCTTCTCTGTGGCCATGAGGTGGTGCCAGCTTCATCAGCCCCTTTGGAGAGGGGCCCTGCCTCTCTGCACTTCTGTTGACTTCAAGTAGTGGGAATCTGAAGTTCCAAGAAAAGTTCAAGGAGGTTAGCGACAGGAATGAAGAACAAGAGAAGCAACTGCCTGGCAGAGAAGGCCATGGTCATATTCAGAGACCATTCTGAGTTGGATTACATATGCTATGCTGGGAGCACCACACAATGTGTCAGCTAACGATGGGCCATAGATGACATCCCCATCAGATTACAGCACCTACTGAGGTCATCAAAGTGACTCCACTTTGAACACTAAGTAATATTTAGCAGGATACCTTCCCATTGTTAAACCACATACAACTGAATTACATATTATTTTATTGCAATTATATCAATATATGTTATATATTTTATGAGATATTAATACATAGTTAAATTTTAGCATACATGCCACCTTATATTAGTTGTGTATTATTAACTACTTAACAGATTATAATGACAATATATCTTTCATTGTATTTTTTAGATATGTATACCAAGTGAAGCCATTGGAGGCTGTGACAGTGAAAACCTTCAGTAGTGGCCCCCAGAAAGAGTAAAGGTGATGGATTCTGCATGCAATCCTGAATGAGTCACATTTAAAACATGTTTGAGGGCCAGTGAGATGGCTCAGCAGGTAAGGGTGCTTGCTGCCAAGCCTGACCACCTGAGTTCAGTCCCTGGAACTCACCTGGCAAGAGAGAATGACTCCCCAAGGTGTCCTCTGACCTCCATATGTGCAGGATGTCATGTGTACTCTCCACTCAGACCCATATACACACAATAAATAACAGTAAAAAAATAAAATAACAAAACATACTTCTAACAGGGGCTGGAAAAGGGTTCCAACTCACTCTTACTTTGGCAACTGTGTGGGATATCCTCAGCCCACACAGGGGATTTCCAGCCATGCACCCAGACTTCCAGAAAGGCCCACCAAGTCAGGATGGATAAGAGGTGGAAGAGAAGGGGCCTTCTCCCTGGCCATATCACCCCACCATCCCCCATGAGGGGGTTTTTAGGCAGAGAGGACCACCCACCATCCCAGCCAGTCAGAGCTACTCTGTCAAGCACATATCCTAGGAACTCTCTGATGATGGCTTTTCCAAGCACAGCTTGCTGTGGAACCACAGTTAATCTTCCTTTTTCTGTCAAAGTGACATGGCTCCAGTAATGAGGACTGCCTGGGGGCCTAACAAACTTTGTTTTGTGTGGTTGGCATTGATCTGTTTGTTCTAGTCTGACTCAAGCCCCTACTTCTCTACTCTGACCTAGCCTCTTATTTCTTTCTTCCACCTTTCCCACTGTGCTGGGAAAGGGCCAAACAGCTTCCTTCCTACCCCTCCCCCCCAGCAGCACTCACAGGACACTGTCCTCTCCTCCCCCTATAGCCTCTGTGCTCCTTGAACCCTCCTCCGCTCATCTTCATACCTCTCCTTCTAACCTTGTGCTGACCCTTTGATCATGCTCTGGGTCTCTTTGGGTCTCCTGGGAGCCAGGACCATTCCTGCCTTTTTTTTTTTTTTTTTTTTTTTTTTTTAAGAAGATGTTATTTCTAGTCTGTGCGTGAGTACATGTGTCTGTGTTAGTGAGTGTGTGAGTGTGTGTGTAGGTGTATACTGGAGGGTGATTGATCCTGTGGAGCTGGAGTTACAGTTGGTTGTAAGCTGTCATGTGGGTGTTGGGAACTGAACTCTGGTCCTCACGCAGAGCAGTACTGTTGTTAATTGCCGAGCCATCTCTCCAGCCCCCAGTCCCTTCCTTAATCAAAGTGGTGAGGTGCAGGCACATGCTGGATGTCGCTCACTCTGTGCCTTAGAAAGGGTCCCACACAGTTGGCTCCACTGTGTACAGCCTCAGATCAAACAGCACCTACCTGCTTACACCTGGTTCCTGAGTACAATGCCCCTTTCACACCTATGAAGTTCATGGCTGCCCCAGCAGATCTTCCTGCCTGCGCCTCTGACTCCCTTAACCAGTGCAATATATGGAAAGCTAGTTTGTCTCCCCTCCCAGTGGCCCCAGCATGGTCTTGGCTCTTTTCAGGACCAGCTCATGGTGGTACATGAGGCTCTGCTTCCGCTCTGCTCCCAAACCCTATAACTTGTGTGGAAGCTCCTGGCTTCTCTGATTCCAGTTTTCTCTCCTCACAACAAAATCACATTGCCCTTAAATCACATTTGCAGAGCTATGGGAGCCAAACTCAGACAGTGTCTCAAGGATGCTCATCTGCAAACTCCCTGGGAAGGCGAGGGCTGCTAGTACTAGCAGCCAAGGGCCAGGCTGGGCAAGCTGCAACTGTCTATGTCTCAAACCAGTAAGGACCTTGTTTTCTAACCGGAGCATTAGAGCAGAAGCCATGTGGCTACATTCTAGCCACTGGGACATAAGTGGATGTGGCAATGCCTGGGGGCTGGGCAAGAGCACCCCTTACTTGCTTTGCCAGCTGAGCCACCTAGGATGACCCATTACATCCTGGAGGAGCCACATCAGTCTACCCTGCTTCCCTTCAGATGCTTATATAGAAGGATATGGCTGCCTACTTCGTTTAGGCCACAGAATTGGAATTTTGCATTGCAGCAGGCTACTTATGTGCTACCTGCTATTAGCAATGGTCTGACTGTGTGCCTATGGTCAGACACTATATTGGTCACTATGGGTACATCTTGTTTTCTCATTGCTACCTATGAGTTGTATGATGGCTGAGCTTGGTTGTCGATGTGATACACCGGGGAAGGAGCCTTTCACTGGCCTCAGTAGTAACAGCAGCACAGCCTCTCAGCTAATTCAAAGGATCTGGAAGGATCTCATACATCCAGAAACGTGTGGCAAAGCTGCCAGGACCAATCAGAAGTAATGCTTCATGCAAATGAGCTGCGTTTGCACCACCACAGCACAATCCTTCACTCGGAGCCCACCAAGGAAAGGCTCCTCTCTGGTGTGGGTGGAAACACAAGGTAATCTAGAGTTCAGAGAGGCTAGTGATGGGGAGAACATCTCTTACAAGCTGTTTGAAACCACCCTGTGGCTGAGATGTGACTCAGGAGCCTGAAGCTGATCACAGTGCAGTTCCCCAAGATGTCCAGAAGGGCCCATAGAAGCCAGATGCCATGAGGGCGATTGGCCACTGTGTACGGGGCTGGCAGTCCACCGCTTAAGGCAGCCTGGTACCAGTGAAAAGTGTGACAGCTGTCATTTGAGGAGTCAAATCGCTCCAGCCCACAGCAACTCGGTGTATTTAAAAGAAAAACATGAGAAAAGGATTGCTTATCATTAACATTCAGAGCAACTTAACTAGTATTTCGCTGTGTTTTGCTCTTAACCAAAGACTGTGGGGGAGGTTTGGCTCACTTTACCTGTTTCATAATCTTCCAGATTCCTTCCCTATCACAAATAACGGCAGGGCCGCAGGACTATGTCTCCTTCTGCCTTCCCAGCACAGAGAACAGGACAAAGACTTCTCTTCCAGCCACCAAAAGCCCTGAGGACAGAAGGGCACAGTGCAGGCTACACCACTTTCATCCTCTCCTGGCCCCACAGTTTCCCAGACTCCACTCTGCTGAGACATAGACTGGCACTGCCACCTACCACTGAGCATCATGCTACCAGGGACTTTCCCACCAGCCTGTCATGCAGAGTCCAGCTGCAATCTGGAGTAGCAGAAACCCACCCAAAGCGGCAGCATGGAGAGGTTGCGTGAGGGAGACTGCAGTAATCCTAAACCCTCTGTGTTGTGTCCTACCTCAGTCTCCCCTGCAGTACAGGGGTGAGAATACAGGACTTGGGTGAGGATCCTGGGAGCCCATAGTGACTTACCACCCCCTCCCCCCAACTCCTTGCCCCAAGACGGCTCACAGTCAAGCTGGATAGAATAACCAGGCTGTTGGTAATGGACTGATAAGGGAAGGAGCATGTCCATCCATCCTTGGCCATGGTGCATGTGGACATGGTTTATTCCTTTCCTCAGTGCCACCAATGTGACCATAAACAGACCTCCCCTCTGTCCCTGAAGTGTTCCTAGTATCTGTGGTTGCGTTGATTGTTTAATGATGAAGAGAAATTATGCTAGCACAGCTGGAAATCAATGTCTCATTTCCCCAGGGCCTGTTTGTCCTCAGAAGGTATATGCGGTCACAGGCAGAGGTCACAAGCTGGTTAGATGGGATGTCCATCCTCTAATCAGATGTACTGGTCACACATGAATGATCAATGACTGCCAGCTCTCACTGGACAGGACAGCTTAGCTGGTCTACCCCAACCCAGACAGGTCAGTGGCCTCCTCATTCTGAGACTCACACCACATGATAGAGGTTTCCATCTCTCTGCTGGAAACCTACCTGCCAGCTGCCTCCAGCTCTCTGAGGGATTCCCGGGAAGCCCATGCCCAGCCAGCATCCAGTTATTTTAGTGGGGTCAATAGAAAAGGTCAACTTCTAGAAGGTTCTTACCTTACACAATGTGTAGATGAACCAGGAAGGTCTTCCTGCAGTGCACCCCACACCAGCTGAGCTGCTGAGGTGGCTTGCTCTGGGTACCTCCATGGGGTCATTCCCTGTTGTCTGCTCCTACTGATCCTAGAGACCAGCCTGTAGAGGACTTGTGCCCAGATCCAAACCTGACAGTAGAACCCCATGGCAGAAACCTCAGGGAGTTGGGGAGGCAGAAGTGACCTAAGTCCACCCCCAGCCTGGAGAAGATTCCTAAGATGTCAGAGTCACAGTGAAGGGGGGAGACATTACAGCCACTCTCCTGGGAAGGCCGAGAGAACATATGATAATGGCCTCAGCACACAGAAGTGCCCAGCAAAGCTCTCAAATGGCAATGACTTGCTGGCCTGAGATTGTTTCTTTCTTTCTTTTTTTTTTCCCCCCTTTAGTTTTTTTGAGACAGGGTTTCTCTGTGTAACAGCTCTGACTGTCCTGGACTCACTTCGTAGACCAGGGTGGCCTCGAACTCACAGTGATCCACCTGCCTCTACCTCCCAAGTGCTGGGATTAAAGGCGAGCGCCACCACACCCGGCGAGATTGTTTCTACAGGTGACACTAGAACATGGACTGGAGAGAGGAAAGTCCACATAGGGATCTGGAAGGAGCAGAGTTCCAGAATCATCCCCGTATCCCAGGCCAGTGGAGGAATCCAGGGCCAAAGAATGGTTGAGTTCTTTTTTTTTTTTCTTTTTATTGGCAAAGTAAATATATTTTTATGAAGGACCAAAGAAAATATACATAATTGTAACATATGTACACCAACTTTATAGAATTTTTTTAATTTCAAATTTACACAAAGGTCAGCGTGTTATTAAAAGATATTTTATGTAGATGCATAACTATGTACAGTTTATTTACATACATTCATAGGATGTGAAATAGACCTATCAAAACAAGCTAGTTCAATTGGTACTAATTTCTAGACCTGATGAGGAATGCAAATCTAAGTCAGGATGGGAGGCGCTAGCTAGTTGCTTTCCATCCACCAGGCCTGTTCCCTTCTCCTCCCACAACCAGGAGGCTGGTGTCCAGGGAAGAGTGAGCCAGGCTGGGTACAGATGGATTTGGCTCCATTTGTCTTGCATTTAAGCACATGCATTATGACCTAGAGTGAGGGTGGCCATCCTCCTGGACCCTCAAAAGTCTCTTGCATATGGTGGTCCTCAGACCACAGTGCAGCCCTACACTTTTGACCTACTTCCTTTTCCCAGTATGGCTTCCTCTGGGAACTATTTCGACACAGCCAGAACACTTCTTCCCCAGCAATAATGTTGGCTTTGGCCCAGGTAGGGAGCCCAATGGGAGAAGGGCAAGGAACCCCCCAAACAGTGCTTCCAGCTGGCAGGAAGGCACAAAGGCACAAGGGCACAGGCTTGCCTGGGCCACCTGGGCCACCAGGGAACCAGCACCCAGGGACCCTGGGGACTCTAGGTCCTCCCCGGAAAGGCAGCCGTGGTGGCTCTGGGTCGCACCTCCTAAGATTCAGAAGGGGGCCTGGTAATATTGTCACATCCTTCTGAAGGAGGAAATAAGTTATTGCATTTAAAGGCAAAATGTGGGGCCGGGGGAGGGCGAGGCAGCCATTGCGCTCAGTTGATGGCACGCCCTGCACGGCTGCTCCGTGGGAAGCGATGCACCTTGATGTGTTTGGAGAGGTGGTCACTCCGAGCAAATTTCTTCTCGCACACAGGACACTGGTACGGCTTCACACCTGAGTGAGATCGCCGGTGCCGTGACAACTCATCTGAGCGGGAAAACCTGTGAGACACGGTGGTCAGCCAGGCGAGGTCAGTGTGGGCAATGCACCACGAGTGACCTCAAAGCCAGTGCCACAGCCTTTCCAGCACTGGGTGGAGGAAGAGGGAGGGCATAGTGGGCCAGGCAAAGCCAGGCTGGATCTTAACATTTTAGACCACCTGTGTAGCCATCCAAGGAGTTTCTGGCAAGCCCCAGTGACCCCAAGACCTCCCAGAGGCCAAGAGTCAAGGACCACGAGATACACAGGTTTGCTCTCCTGGCCAGGGCCTGCTTCTCACAGTATCTGGCTACTGTTCCACATGGTAAGGGATCTAAGGCTGTTAGCCATCTGAGAGTCACCCCCCAACAGTCACTCAGTTGCCAAGTTCTGGAGGAGGGGACCCCTGAAGGACCTGTGAAGACCAGCCAGAGGTGACACAGGGCCAGCAAGGGGAGCTGACTCCTCAGGCCACAGGAGTACCTGGCACCTCTGCTTCTGTTGCAACAAGGAAGGACCTTAGACTTGTGTCTGTCCGGTCCTTGCACCCTGCAGATCTAGACATGGGGCATTCTGAGAGGCCTCCAAATATGCCTCCATGGCATTCCTAAGCATTTAAATGGCTTTCTTGGACATCCCTCTCTCAGCCACTGCAGGCCTGGGGACAGACAGGAACCAGAGCCAGGACAAGATGCCCAAGCTGTCAATAACTTCAGGGGAGCCAGAGACAGGCGAATCTCTGTGAGTTTGAGGCCAGCCTGGTCTACAAAGTGAGTCTAGGACAGCCAGGGCTACACAGAGAAACCCTGTTTTGGAAACCAAAAACAAACCAAAACCCAACCAAACAAAAAACCTCCAGGGACCCTGAGACCCTCTCCATTTGGCTCCTGTTAAACAACAGGATCCCAGGACTTCACTAACCCACCATTACATATTTGGTTCCTCTGTGCCCTGCCTATGCAGACATTTTCTCCATCCTTCTTGCCACAATCACTTGCACACTCCATCTTCTCCTCAGAGTTTTCCTCAGGAGCCTGCATCCTATCCTTGACTCTCACAGCACTTTATCTTTCCTTTTGTGGTTGCTGGATAATCAAAGCCTGGACATGCTAGACAAGTGTTCCAACCCTGAGCAACACCTTCTGCCCCATGGCATTTAAAAATCAGTTTCAACATCTTGTTGATGCTCTTCTGACAGTATCAGCTCCAGGAAGGAGAGCACACTCTTGGTTCTCTGTGCTCAGGAGGTATACTTAAATGGAGGGGACACAGCTGACACCTCAGGATGAAAAAGTACTGTCACACACTGTTCACTGCACATACTCTCAGGAACACAGAGGAGCCCCAGGCCTAGCACTGGACTTCTAGACAGGGGCCACTTGATGATGCAGAATAAGTGGACAGCAGACATATCACACTCTGTTGTCAGGGGCTATGGCTATCTCAATTCTGATTCTGTAGTGGACCACACTGACCTCAGCCTGGGAAACACAGGAGGAATAGTGGCAAAGACAGCAGGCAGGGCTCACGATACAGAGGACCTCAGTCACCTGTGCTGCTGGCAATGCAGGTAGAGCTACTGTACAAGCGGCTGCCCTACAGCCTGGCCTCAGGGGACCTGGCACAGGGATGTGCCTCAGAGGACCATCCAACTAGATGGAACTCACAGTGATGTGAACTGAGACAGAACACCTGAGGCCAGAACAGAGCCTCCCCCATCCCTCCACCCCGCCCCGGCCTGTCTGCTCTTGCCTCTCAGCTTCCTCTGCCTGGCTTAGTAGTGCTATTACCAGGACCCTGTGTCATACAGCAGGAGCTAGATACACAGCCTCTCTCAAGAAAGAACAGGCTTCAGAGCCCCCACCCCAACAGTCCTGAGCATCCTGGGCCTCAGTTTCCTCCCTCACTTCCTGCATGCCTTCCAGGAAACGGGTAGCAGTCCTCTGATTACATGACACCCTGAGAGGGACAGGTAGCTGAGAGGCAGCCATGCCAGAGAACAAGCTGTCCTCATTCCAGAGCCCCTCTCTGCTGCCACAGCCTCTTGGTACCTGACAGGACTATCCTTATAACTGAGCTAAAGATGACTCCTGCCTCTGTTAGGCAGAACATAGCCTTGGGACAGGCCTTGGAAGGTTACCAAGCTTGTTAACCCTCTGTTTCCCTACCTCAAGACAGCAACGGCAGACCTATCTCAGGGGTCCATGACAGACACTGAGGCTTCAGACGTGCCAATTGTTTAAGAACTGTGAACTCCTATTGAATGCAGGGAGTAGAGCACAGGGCCTGCCTGGTACATGGCAAAGGCCTGGTACCTGACATCTGTGGGGCAGGCTCATGATTCCTGCTACTGGGTCACAGGGCAGAGGCACAGGGGCCACCAGTAATGCCGGCATGAGAGCTGGGTGAGACATCAGTTGCCATCTGTCAGAAAGCCATTGTCAACAGTCAGATCTCAGAAGCTATAGCCCCTAAGGTTATGTGTGCAGTGCATGACTTGCAGTACATGGAGTGTCTGCTAACCACAAGTCCAGAGGACACATCCCCACACTTGGGCAGCAATGATGAGGATTAAGAGCTGGCCTGAAACTAGACCACTAAGTTTGAATCCTGTACCCATCTCTTCCAACGGTGGCTTTCGACTCCACTGTCTCCCTCTGGGACTCCTGTGTCCACCACAGACACTGGCAGTACACGCCACAGAGGCTGCTGACAGCTATTAATATTCACTTTAGCTATGGCCCAGCGAGATTCTTTCTGGAAGGAGCGGCTTGGCCACTCTGGAACAGGATGTTCCATTGCAGGGAACAAAGGAGGTCTGTGTCTGTGAGTGAGGAGAGGAAACTTCTAGGAAGGCGGCAAACAGCCACTTCCCAGATGGCTAGACCTGAACAGGCAGGCTGGCTTTAGTCCCTCCTGCATGCAAAACCATGTCCCAACAGGGAGGGAGACAGGGAACCCTGGGAACACAAAAGGAGTGGGCTTTGAACTGGGAGAGGTGCCACCTCAGCTGTAGAATGGTTCCCTGGGCTGAGATGTGGGGGCAGGGCAGGGGCTGGGGCAAGTTTAGGAACTTAGGGCCCAGAGCCAGCACCAGATGGGAAGCATAGAACAAGCTGGGCCAACCAGGCCCAGCTGCAGGTGGAGGAGGGGCCTCTCCTCCCTACAGGCTCTCCCCAGGGAGGTGTGCAGGAGTATGGAGAAGCACTCTGAGGCTAGGGTAGGTGAGGGAGCAAACATCTGTTAAACTCCTAACTCTGCCATGTTTTTGGGTTTTCGAGACAGGGTTTCCCTATGTAGAAACCCTGGCTATCATAGAACTCACTCTGTACCAGGCTGGCCTTGAACTCTGGCCTTGATCCTTATGCCTCAGCCTTTAAGTGCTGGGATTAAAGGTGTGTACCACGGTCATCCGGCAATATAAGTTGTGTGACCACAGAGAACGTGCTTAACTGTTCTGTGACTCTTATTTCCCTCTCTGGGCCCACCTCAGTCTAATTTTAAGAGTTAAAAGAACTAACACGGAACATGCTCAGAGCGGTGCCTCATCAGGGCCGTTACCACCATGCTTGCTGCTGCTGTCTTCTTTTCCACAGCCAGAAGCACAATTAAAAAGTGCAGCCTAAGGGCTGGAGATGTGGCCCATTTGGTAAAGTGCTTGCTGTGCAAACACGAGGACCCAAGTTCAGATCCACTACACTCATATGAAAAAACAGACACAGCAGGGTGTGTGTGTAATATCAGTGCTGGAAGGGCAGAGACAGGCTGGAGCTCACTGACCAGCCAGCTTAGCCAATCCATGAGCCCTGGTTTCACAGTGAGAGACCCTGTCTCAAAAAGCAAGTTGGAGAGCTACTGAGGAAGACACATGACAAGCACCTCTGGTCTTCGTGTGCATGTGTACCTGAACATAGGAGCATGCATGTGCATGAATGCACACATGCACACACAAAAGCAGAGCACACACTATGGGGCCACTTCCATATCTGGCTGTACTGCTGGAGAATCAGTGGGATGTGGCACTCACAGGGTTGCATCCCAACCCCAAAACCATACTCACTAGCTACATCTCTGTGACAGATGATTGTTCTGTACCTCGATTTCCCTCTGTACAATTCAGGTTACTGTGTATGCTTGTAGAGCTACGGAGAGGACTCAGTGAGCTAAGGCCTGTATTGAGGGTATCCAGAAAAGGCTGGGATGCCACAAGCATCCCTGGGCCCGTGGGAGTGGTAAGGGAGACAGAGGAAAGTGTGGTGGCATGGATGATCGTGTTTGAGAAGAACTAGAGGCCAGGGAACACATTGGGAGGCTGTGGGCCTCAGCAAGAAGGCTGGGCTGGAATTCAAGCGCCCCAAACGGTTCTCTGCATTTAAAGGCCAGACCAGCTTCAGGGAGTAGTGAGCACCTATGGAAGGGCATATGAAAGTGAAGGGGCTGGTGGGGAGCTTGGAATCATCCCAGTACCATGTGACATGTTACCACCATCTTCATTGTCATCACATTCCATCCTGTCCAGATCCAGAGTGGGTGTGGGGGTTCATCCACCTAACTGCAGCAAAAAATTGCTGCACGCCCCACTTCCTCTGGGTGGAAGATTGGCCACAAATAGGCATTTTGCAAACCTACTATGCACAACCCCTATGCTTCTTATAACTAAGAATATCCTGAGGATCTCACACATTCATACTACCAGCCCTTTCCTGAGGCAGATGCTGCACAAGGACCTTGACATGTACATCATGTCCGTAATCTTGCTGAGTGGGTTCTGCCTGGACAATGAGGCCAGTGCAAGGCTCAGGGTCAGATCCAAGGCCTTTCCTTGGACACCTTGTGCTTCCTGGAGCAAGGTGGGCAATGACCCGCCTCCCAGCCTTCATCCTTGACAACATCTCACAGCCTGCAGTCCCTGCCTGGGTTTGAGGTTCCTCTTCATAGTCTGACTGTGGGAAAATGACAGTTCACCTTCTACAAGGGGGCACAGTGAGACCCCCACTCTAGCTCAAGGCTCCAAGAAACAAAAAGGGCCAGACAGGAAACAAAGTTGATCGTGACCCTAGGTTTGGTTCAGGGCTCCTTGTCCCACTGCCTCCTCCACACCGGATGAATTTCTTCCTCCTTTCTCAGTCAAAATCCCTCCCCCCAGGTCTCTGCCTGGGCTCCTCTTGCCCTACAACTTACTCACTACCCCACAGCCCTACACTGGGCTACTCACTAATGCATGATGTGGCTCAGAGAGGTGGAGGCAGCAGGTTTAGGGAGCTCAGCATTTGAACAGGTGTGAGAAGACAGTGACGCCTCCACAACCCAAGACACTGGGAAAGTGTCTGGCCATATTGCTGCTGGAAGCGAAGTTCTGCCACTGTCATCCCTCCACACTCAGTCTCAGCAGGCCAGCACCTGCCCTGGGGCCAGCACCACCAACTCAGAGCCCAAGGCTGGCTCAGAACCTCACACCTGTGACTGTGTGCCACCCCACACCAGGTACAAAGAACACATGCACAGGCATGCCCATACACAGCAGGTACCCATTCAGGTGGTCCAGCTCTGTCAGCCCTATGCACAAGCACATCACACACACACACACAGGCAAGATGGGACTACACTGCTGGCACACACCTTATCCACTAAGATCAGAGCACCCTCTACCTGGCTGTAGCACCCTGAACACGTGAGCTTCTGCGGGCCACAAAGCTCCTGAAGAAAACAAACAGCACCCAGGGCCCGGGACAGGGTGACTACAGGGTTCCATGGCCCCTGGCACCACATCTGGGCACCCTGCCGTCTGAAGCAGAAATTGACCCTGAGTCACAATCATCTATCCTTTCTTTTGGTTGTTCTCTATGCCTTCCCAAACACACCTCCAGCTCCTGGTCCCCAGGAAGAAACGAGGCAAAGGTTATGCTCACAGTTTTTGTCCCCTGGCTGGAGGGAAGTGGCATTTGTTTTAGTTCAAGTCTTGGAGCTCATATTCCACCCAGAGAGTGCTATTTTTTTTTTTTTTTGAGACAGGATTTCTCTGTGTAACAGAGTCCTGGCTGTTCTGGACTTGCTTTGTAGACCAGGCTGGCCTTGAACTCACAGAGATCTGCCTGCCTCTGCCTCCCAAGTGCTGGGATTACAGGCATGCGCCACCATGCCCAGTGCCTGGGTGGATCTTAACCAGTCAGTGTCCATGTACTTGACCAGAGTTGTCATGGTTGTAATGGTGGTACTTACCCTGAGGTACTGTAAGTCCTGGATGGTTCTCTGGCCACCAAACTTAGATGCCTTTTAGTTGAGTTTCATTCTGCTTCAGTCCAGTCCTTTATCTTCCATCCCAGCCTGAGAGATCCCACCCAGCCTAAGCCCAAGTAAGACTTACCTGGTCTTTAAAGACACCAGAGATCAGGCTGTTTCTGGCTTTAGTCATCGAATGGGACAAGGAAGTTTCCAAAAACTGTGTCATCTCTGACCCCGCCCTCTGCCTATCTCCCGCTTGTTTCCTAACCCTCCTTATCTAATGGAGAAAGGGGCCTTGGCCACACACCCAAGTGAGCAGAGATGAGACTACTTGCTTGCCGCCCAGCCTGTCAACAAATACTGACCTCCAGCCGCAGCCCGGCCAAGTGCAGGCAAAAGGCTTCTCGCCTGTGTGCCGGCGCAGGTGGGCCTTGAGGTGGCTGCTCTTGGTGTACATCTTGCTGCAGCCTGGGAAAGTGCATTTGTGCATTTTGAGAAGTTCTGCTGCTGGATTCTTGGGAAACTTCTGGCCCACAAGGAGGCCGGCAGGGCCGGGCCCTAGAGATCCTGAGCCAATAGGTTTGGCTGCAATGGGCACAGGTGCGATGCGCACAAACTTTGAGGGCAGATTCAAGTTGGAGGATGGCACCACTTGAGGCAGGAGTGCAAAGGTCTGCCCCTGGATGTTGACCAGGAGCTGGGTGACCTTGACGCTCTCTGGGGCCTGCCCTGGGGAGGCCGGCCCCGCACCTGCCTCCTGCTTCACAGCCACGGGCTGGATCTGCAGCAGCACCGGCACGGGGCCATCTCGTGCTGGCCCCTCACCAGCACCTTGGGCACCACCACCACTGGTGCCCCCTGGTGGGGGGGTACAGCGCTCTCTGCCACCAGACTCTGGATGGAGGTGGCTCCGGTGTGACCCAGCTGAGATCTGGCCGACTGCTTCCAGGTCCCTGCTGCTGCTCTCTGGGGCCTCCTTGACCTCAGCCTCCATGTTCTCTTCCAAGAACTCTTCAATCTCCTCCAGGGTAGGCTGGAAGGGCCTGGAGATATCATCAGGATCCCCTGACAGGAATTCAGGGAAACAGAAATGTTCCCCCTTCACAGGCACAGAGGCTCTCCTCCATGATCCCCAGGTCACAGGGCCACTGCTATCTCCGATGCCCCCACTGCCACCACCACTACCCAGTGTGGCCTGGGACAGGAGGAAATCCAAGATGCTTTCCTGGGCCTCAGGGCCTGGACCTGCACTGTAGCAGGAACAGAAGGCTTGTGAGTCAGGGCTGGCACAAGAGCAGGGGCTGGAGACATCGCTGTCATCCTCAGAGATAGGCGAGGGCAACATGTGGTATGGCCGCCGGCTGGCCAGCCTATCACCCAGGTAACCCATTTGGCATTTCGGTGACGAGAAGGTCTCGTCCACTGGAAGCAAGTGGTCCACCATGCTGGCCTGGCCGAGCCTGTGGTGGCTGCAGAGAGGAAACAAGGAAAGGCAGGTTAGAAGGACTGCATGCTTACTAGCGCCTTGCAGCCCCCACTCTCGGCTGCCTGCCCAAGGCCTCCTGTGGCCAAATGTCCAGATCCTGCCTCCATCCCAAGGGAGAAGGGGCCGGCGAGTGTGTTTTCAAAAATTGCATCACCCTGTTTGCAAAAGAGCCCTCTCCAGGCCCATTGCACAATGCAGGGCACTTCTGGTTTCAAACATTTTCCAGAATCGGAAAAGAATAAAACAAGGAATGCTCTTGTGAACAGTTGAGTCCACAGGGAGAGGAGGCCAGGGAAGGGAGGCTCTGTGAGTCGCAGGACCCTAGACTCTTCCCACTACCTCAAATCAGAGAGGGGGTAGGAAGGAAAAAGGACCTTTGCACCCTGAGCCCATGCTACTGGGGCTTCAGTAGGGTTTCCAGATTGAGCAAATAAAAACACAGGCTGTTTGCTGGATGTTCACTTTTTCAGATTTTCAAAAATGAACTTCAGTGAATGGGAGCATGATGTTCCCAGAATTGGCTGGGACACGCGTCTATCTGGGTTGCCTGTGCCTTAACCTGGTAACTATAGTTAGGAAAAAGGGTAAGGCTATTTATTAAGTGCTTGCCTGTCTTCATGGTGTTTCCCGTGGATCTCCATAGCTTAGTCCTCACATGGCCGAGAGCCACCTTTCTCCATGACTGGGTAAAGTAACTCATACTTGAGCAAAGCGCTGCCTCCGTGGAGCCTAACACTTTCCTGCCATGATTACTGTCCAGACCTGGTGGCCATGAGTCCACACAAGGTCTGAGAGCCCAGTCCATGGGTAACTTCCTTGGACCTCACAACCTTTAGGCAGGATGGGGGATGACATTTGCCCTTGGCCAATGTGTGGGAGCAGAGGCTCCTGTTCTTCCCCGAACCCCAGCTGTCCTATCTGCGGCACTCACCAATTTGGGAAGGCTCAGCAGATGCCTGTGTCCCTTCTTGGCAGCACACTCTCCTGGGTCCCCAGCACTCAGCACCACAGCAGGTACCCAAGAGGAGCTTGGAGGATGTCGCCAGGAAGGAGAGGGGAAAGCTGTGTCCTCTGAAGCCAAAGGCCATACTAGGTCTGGTGTCCAAGGAGAGTCAACAGTATCTGGCTGTGATGGGGCCACCTCTCTGGACCTTTGTCCCCGCCCAGTGACCATGGCTGTCTGATTATCAAGACTGATGAAGGGGAATATACCCACTTTCTATCCATCTGTCTTTAGGTCCTCTCCACAGCCTGGCACCTGGTACTGCCCAGCAGCCAAGAGGCCAGTCATCCTGCTCCCCGGTGCCTCAGTTTCCCCAATTGTTCTCTGCCTCAGTGCTCTCTAAAGTTTCTCTCTTGCTCCAGGGCAAGATCTGAGCCCAAGAGTAATCTTGCCAGGAGGCCATCTGAGTTTAGATTCTCAGCTAAGGATTTAAATCTGGGAATGTGCTTTAAAATACACACTCTTTACCAAAGCAGGGGCTGGGATGGAATGAAGTGCCAGACCATGTGAAGGACAAAGGGGCTGGGTAGAGCCCACACACTCCATTCTCCCAACCCCATCTGCCACTCATCCTACTAGAACCCATCTTGTCTGCGGCTCTCGGCTGGGAGACCTCAGGTAAATGGCAAACTTCTCTGTGTGCACATCTGGGTTTGGCCAGTGTGACCTGACTCCTTCAATAAATGGGCACTCAATGAACTCATGCATAGACTGAGCACTTACTAGGGTTGGAACAGTCATGCAAATGCAGGGCACATGGTGTCCCAGGACCCAAAACAGAACCGCCCAAAATCTCCAAAAATGAAATGTGATCACAGCGGGACACACCACAACGCTGAGCGATCACACTTTTTTCAAGGGTGATCGTGGTATTGAGGCTTCATTTTTAAAAGGCTGGAAACCAAGATCTGATATAAAAACAAACAGTGGTGCTGGGTGGGCATAGTGGCTCATGCCTATAACGTCAGCACTCAGGAGGCTGAGGCCAGAGGATCATGAGTTCAAAGGCAGCTATGTGAGATCCCACTGAAATATGGAATGAGGGAGAGGGAGAACGGGTACAAAAAGATGATGACAAAACGGAACTATATGGCAGGACCCTCCCCCTCCCCCAAATGTTTCCGATTCCTCCAGAGCCCTGCCCACCCACGTGTTGTCACTCCAACTGCCCCAGGCCTGGCTCACCCGCAATAATGGAGTGTGGGTTATGACTCCAATGTATCCTCTCTGGAAGACCTGCCACTCCTATAGTTTTAGGTGGGAGTTCATTCTTTAGATCTCAACTCAGAAATTACTTTTCCTTGGACAAACCACCCAGGACTATATTCTCACAGCAGGCACCTGTGAGAACTGTCTTGTACACTTTGCTTCCTCACCAGAATACAAGTAGTTCTCACTGTTCTCTACAGCGTTAAATATAGAGTCAAAACGCAGCCCTAGCCTTTGCTGAATGATTCCAGAATTCAGGATTAGAGTAAATACAGGAGTGGAACGGCGCCAGCCAGTTAACAGGATCTTAAAGCAGTGCTGAGCAACCCTGGGGACACTGAGGTACTGAGGGCCCAGGGGATCCAGGATTTCCCAAACCCAGGGCTGAGAGCCTGAGTGTCAGCGCTCAAGCCGGTCCCTGAAAAACAGCAGCACGTGGCGCAGTCAGAGGCGCAGGCTGCGTCCAGGGGGAGGGGGCATCCTGTTCTGGGCACAGTCGCCAACAGGGCGCTGGACTCCGCCCCCTCTCTTAGCCGGCCAGGCCTGCTGTTTATCCTCCCCGGGACACAGCGGCTGTAGGAACAACATGTAATTGATAACAAGCCGACAGCCGGCCAAGGGCTAGCTAGCCATTGGGTCAGCGTGCAAATCACGGGGGTGGCGAATGGGGGCCGTTCTTCAAAATAAGAGTCTCCTCCCTGAGGAGTCCGAAGGCCCCAAAGTTAGCGCCATTCTCGCACCTGTGGGGCGACGGGGGCTCCCCCACGATCGGAGGAAATATCAGAGGAAGGGCTCATTCGAACATTTGGGATTTCACCTTCCCATACTGTGGAAGAAAACTGCCCCGTGTCCCCTCCAGGCGAGAGGGTTTCCAAGAGGAGTGGCCTGTCCTGCTCTGTTCCTGCTACCCTCAGCCTCTCTCGTAATGTTAGGTCAAAGGGGCCTGAGGACTCTGCGTGGGGAAACGGAGCATAAGCGCAGGAACGCTGCGGGTGCGCGCAAATGGGTGTGAGTTTGTGTCGTGTGACTGCGTGAGCTGGGCGCAGTGCAGTCGTGCGGGTGTCCGCCAGGTGCCCGCGCGTGGGTGCCCACCCTTGGGTGTGAAGTACGTGGGGAAAGAGGTGGCCCGGACTCCTGCGAACAGCTTCGGAGAGCACCTTACCCTCCGCCCAGTGCCCCCCTCCGCTTCCCCTCTTAGGCTACCGCTACGGTGACCGACAGTAACCTCTCCGCCCCTTGGTCTCCAGGCCCCGCCAGGAGCCGCCATATGGGAGCGCAGGTCTAGGAGTGCCACGGACGCGCGTGGCTCCGCGGCCAGGAGCTGTGCACACGGAGTTAGCCCTCCGCGGGCCCCGCGAGCTCGCATCGGGGTCCCTGCATGTCCAGGGTCGCCGCGCGCGACTCGGACAGCGCGAGCGAGGGGGGACGGCCCGCGATTCCCCGGGCGGACCTACGCGGCCGCGGTACCTCGCGCGTCTCCCACCTGGACTCGGCGTCGCCTGGCGCGGCCTCGCGCGTGCGGCTCGGCTCCCTACGCGGCCGCGCGTCCAGCGCTCCTGGCCGCAGCCCGCACTCCCCGCGGCCGAGCTGGGCGCTCGCCGCTCTCCGCGCTCTCCGGCCGCTCACGTGACGCCGCGGGCGCCGCGAAGGCTCGCAGGAGGCTCGGCCTCGGGCGCGCGCCCCATTGGCTAGCGCTGCGCGTCACGCGCCCCGCCCCGCCCCGGCCGCGCCCTCCCGCTGCCCAAGCGCTCCCGGGCCTCTGCGGAGACTCGCACTCGGTCCTCCGGTGCGCACGTGAGACGGGCCCAGAAACCTACGGAAAGCCCGCACAGTACCGAAGTGCAGACCACGTGGGGCCTCGCGAGCGGAATCGTCCCCGCATTCCCCTCCGTATTCCGACCAAGGCCCGATCTAGTTGGGACCGTGTCTAAAGGGGACCAATTGTAAAAATACATCTGGTCTTTTCTCCAGCGGTCATGGTTACCCACGCGAATGTACGCTCGCTGCTCTGCCCTTGGCCTCTGCCGTTGACTACGGTCTGCGGAGGCTTGCTGATCACCACCGTAAGCCCGTGACCCTGCAGGCGCCTCCCCAAAGACTGCAGGGTGCTCTCGATCTGCAGATAGTTTCAGACTTCGGTCCCAAGCCATCCTGGATCCTGGGCCGATTTTTGTTTTTTTGGGTTTTCTTGGGTTTTTTTTTTTGCTTGTTTTTTTTTTCCGCTTAATGAGGAACGTGACGCCCAAGAGACCATGTAAGCAGAGGGTGCTGGGTACCCTGCTGTATCCCTTTTCCCACACTATGCCTGGCTCCACAGCTGGCATGAAGAAACCCGCTGATAGAGAGCATGGTCCTTCCTAGCCACAGCGATAGAGGGCCAGGCACAGCCAGGTATGTCTGCCTAGGGGGCTTCTTATAGAAACCTAGAACTTCTTTCCTAGCCCTTCCTCCTTGGCACTGGTCTTTTTTCCAGTGGTCATGGTTACCCAACAGAACTCGGTGCTCCTCGTGAGCTTATTGTGCTGCTCTGGCCTCTGCGACTGAATAACCTTACCTCTCGTTTCTCCCGGTGGTCCCTGCTGGGGCCAGGATTTGTAGTCAGCAGGTCTGGGCTCCCTTAAAATTAAGAATCCGTGGACTCTCCAGGTCAGTGCCCAGGACCCAACAGTTAAATTGGGTCTTAGTCGGAGCACCAAGGGACCCTCTGCTTAGCACAAGACCGTCATCAACTTTCCGATCATAGACAGGCTACCCCACTGCGGCTGTAGCTAGGTGGAGTAGGCTAGGCGGTAAAGTTGATTGATCCCATCTTGTCATGGCAGGGCAGGGTCGGGCTGGGCCAGCACACTTCTCCACAGCCCTGCCTGCACTGGGCTCTGCATACCTCAAGCTGTCTGTCCAATGTCTCCTACCCCCTGGGGAGAAGTGCAGCCAAAGGTCAGAAGCTTGAAAGCAAAGGTGTGGCTGAGCAGCCTCTGCCCGCAGGGAAGATATTCCAGCTCTTCAGAAGCCCATGGCTAGCCTAGAGCATCCCGTCTAAACCTGAGTCACATTAGGCATCCTTGCTTCAGAACTCCTGGGGCTGCCAGCTCTCTCACAGGAAATATATTTAGCCTAAGTTTTCTACACTTTCTTCAGTCTCCTCTGGGTCCCTTTCATTCCACGACCCCAGCTCCTTGCTCAGATTACTGCAACCACATGGCCTCTAATTTGCTGGGCCAAGCTCAATATTTTTATACATTTTACTTCCCCTTGGGCATGGTTCCCTTCCCAACACTCACATGGCTCTCTCCTTTAGATTTTATTGAAGTGATACCTCCAAGGGAGCCTGTGTTTGTCCTGAACCCTCCTTTCCCCTATTTTCCTATCCTATTTAACAGTTCTGGATACTTCTAATTTATTTAAAATGTCCATATGATTCTGTGTACTCTTGTCTCCTACAGAGAATGTAAGCTACACAGACAGAAATGTCTGTGTATTCACAGCCCAGGGCCAGAGTTTGCATCCCTGGTGCCATGTAAAAGCCAGGTAGATCTGGAAGCTGCCTGTAATTTTAGGCAGGGAGCAGAGGCAGGATCCCTAGAGCAATCTGGCTGCTGGACTAGCTGGAATCGGTGAGCTCCAGGCTTTGTGAATACCCTCTCTCAGTGAAAATAATAGAGAGAGGTGGAAAAAGTCACTAAATGTCATCTTCAGGACCACATGTGCACACATCTGTGTATGACGTGTGACACCCCCCCCCAGCCATGCATACTCACATCACACACATAGAAAAGAAATTAAATAGGGCTCCAGGGACTTACTCTAAACTGGGAACAGCTAGTCCCTGGGGAAGTCAGAACAATTTTTTTCTTGTAAGAGACATAAAAAAATCTCCCACAGACCCTTCCAGAGTTTGCCTTCATGTCTGCTGTGCTTCTTAACTGATTTCCTTCACCAGCAGGGCCTGGTGATCTGTCCATCCTCGGACAGCAGTCAGGTACCTTCACCTGCCACTCCAACCCAGATACATGTCCATCCCAGTGCAGGGCCAGGCTCAGAGACTCAGTGCAAGGCATTCCTGTTGACCGAGGGAAGAGGACACAGGGATCCTGATCACCCAAAGGCTCTGAATTAAAATTATATTCATGAGCCATGTGAATTAAGTTTTTTTTTTGTTTTGTTTTGGTTTTTCGAGACAGAGTTTCTCTGTATAACAGCCCTGGCTGTCCTGGACTCGCTTTGTAGACCAGGCTCGCCTCAAACTCACAGAGATCCGCCTGCCTCTGTCTCCCGAGTGCAGGGATTAAAGGCATTTACCACCATGCCCGACTGTGAATTAAAATTTTTAGTGAGCAGTGACACACTGATTTACTACTATCCAGACAGAAAAACTTCCCCAGGATAGCAGGAAGGACTTATGTACTTATCATTTTTGGAGTTGTAGCTAGACACCAGGCAAGCTCCCTTCAGAGCTACATTTCCACTCTTACTAGGAGGAAAACAGAACCAGGTGGCAGATATAAGCCCCTTTAGGCATGAGAGGCTAGGCCTGGCCCTGGCCCCTCAGACTTCTCTAAGACTGGTGAGTGGCATTTCCAGTTCCTTGAGGCAGGGGAGTGGCCAAGCCCTGCCCTACAGAAGAAAATAAAAAAGCCCGAGGTCTTGTCACAAAAGCCCTCCCATCAAGCTACCCTGGAAAGCTTCACCCCCAAGAAACCCTACATAAAGCCTGTCTCCCGCTCAGGTCTTCCCTACTTCTTGCTTGCCCAAACCGAGGCAGCCACCCTCTATGTCTTTCCCAATAAATCTGTTGTGTGAAATTTGTTGTGTTGTGTGGCGTGACTTTGTCGTATTCCTAGGCTTCTGACTGCTGAGATACCTTTCCCCTCAGAGCTTCAACATGTGCATTGGGAAAATCTTTCCCCTTGGAATTGTTAATATTTATAGTTGGAACTCTTCAAGGAAGGCCTTAAGTGGGGCAGAAATGCCCCATGTGCCATCTAATCAAAGAAATGCCTGCATAGAATGCCTAACCTCTGGGAGCCTTTTAAACAACCTTTTGGCACTGGAGGGATTTGTCTTTCTGAAAATTTGTAGGGTGTTGTTTTTGTTTTTTGTTTGTTTGAAACAAGGTATTACTATGGATCCCAGGCTGGTCTTTTTTTTCCTTCTTTTGAGACAGGGTTTCTCTGTGTAGCCCTGCCTAGGCTGGTCTTGAACTCACAGTCCTCCTAACTCAGCCTTCCAGAATGCTCAAATCACACATGTGTGTCACCAGGTTCAGCAGTGTTCTCATTTTTCAAAGTTTTTGTTTGTTTGTTTGTTTGTTTTGTTGAGACAGGATTTCTCTGTGTAATAGTGCTGGCTGTCTTGGACTTGCTTTGTAGACCAGGCTGGCCTCACACTCACAGAGATCTGCCTGCTTCTGCCTCCCAAGTGCTGGGATTAAAGGTGTGCATCTCTATGCCTGGCCCTCAAAGCTTAATTGTTAAAAAAAGATTTATTTATTTATATTTATTGTGAGTGTTCTGTCTGAGCACCACATGAATGTAGTGCTGGAAGAGGCCAGAAGAGGGCGTCAGATCCCTGGAACTGAAGTTACAGATTGTGAACCATCATATGGGTGCTGTGAATCAAGTCCAGGTCCTGTACAAGAACACCCTTTATGCTTTAAGTCTGAGCCATCTCTCTAGTCTCATGTATTTTAATTTTAATTACTCTTTTAATAGGAAAAGTTAAATTTATTTTTAGATTCTCTCTCTCTTTCTTTATTTGTGCGTTGGAATTTCTGTATTTTCCCTCCCTTTAATAGCTGCTGTTAGTTCGAGTGCTATACTACTGAGTCTCAGCTTCAAAGGTATATACTTTTAATCGGAAAACAGAAGTCTTTCTCCATCTCAGGGACATATTCTTCTATTATTTCCCTCTTTCCTGAGATGTCTTCATGGGTGGATCCCTCCTGTTCTGACCTCTATTAAAATGTCACTGCAGTCCATGGCTTTCTCAGTCACCAGCCTGAAACCATGTCTGCACTGCTCTGTGATCTCTGGCCCTGATTCATTTTATTTCACAGCTCTGTTTTTGTTTTTGTTTTTACTGATGTGTTATTTTCTGTCTCTCCCACAAGCCAACAAGTTCTTTAAGATCATAGATTTGGACTGGAGATAAAGTGCTTGCCTAACTTGTACTGGGGCCTGAGTTTGATCTCCCAGCACAGCACACATGTGTGGGCACACGTACACACAGATAACAAAATAAAGACTGTGTATCTTGGACCGACATTCTCTCAGTTAACTTAGCTTCATGCATGCACATGCCTCCGGCTCCAGCTGCACCCCAAAACCTGTAGCACCCCAGGTGCTGACAATTAGGCCCCCATCCTCCTGGCTTCTCCCTGAAGAGGCAGTCTCTGAAGAAATGCAAGTGGGTTCAGGAAGAGTGCTGTGGGGTGCTTGGCTGGGGCTTGCCTTGCGTGGGATGCCTGCTTCCCTGGCAGCTCACTACAGCATGAACAAGCGTGACGCTGCAAGTCCAGGATGAGCTGGCTTCCCTGTGTTTGTCTGTGTCCTGGTTTCTTCTCATAAGGATTCCATTCCGGTGACTTCACTTCGATTTAATTCCATCTTTGAGGATGGCACTGTGTCTCCAGAACACAGGCTTTCTGAAGGACTGGAGTTTAGCACTATGACCTAAGCATTGGGAGAGACATCATCAGCCCATGACCCTTGGGTACCTCGGGTAAACAGTTGTCCTAGAGCTGCCTCACCTGGAGCCATTTTCAGTAACCCCAGTCCAGTTACCCAAGAGACCATGTTGCACACTGCCAGCCTCCACCCTCACGTGGCCCCACATGGGTCAGTAGCCCAAGGGTCCTGCTGGCTGGGATCTCTTGGCCCACGGCCACAAAACAAGCCCCAGTTCAAGTTACGCTAGTGTTCAAGGCTGTGTTCAGTTGCTTCCTTGCCAAGTGGCCTCTTGCTCCCACTTGCCCCAACTCAAGGACCGCAGTTGATAAGATAGAAACAAGGGTCTACATAGCCTGCCTCATTTCAAACCCTGCTCATGGACCTTGGGGGTGTGACTCCAGGCAAGTTGTGTCCCGTCCATTCCTCTATTCCTATCCGAAATGATTCCTATCCTATTCCTATAGAAAAATGCTCCTGAGGTGTCTGGGCCATGGAGGCAGCTCATTCAGATCCCTCATGCAGAAGGCTGGCAGAGTATTGCCAATCAGAGCCCCAGGGGACCCCATCTCTGGATCCCACACAGCCTTCCTTGCATGGCTCTCCTGGCTTCCCAACTGGGAACAGAGCTTGGATGCTACCTGACTGCTCCTGCTGGGTGCAGGAGTCTCCCACAGCTGATGAGCTGTAATGCCAGGGCTCCCTGCCCAATACTGTTCAGACTGCAGTCAGAGGTGTCCTTGTCTATCAGAGCTGCATCCTGGCCTGGGGCTGGCTGTCTCTGCTCCTGTTCATCTCTGTTGTGTCTTCCAGACACTGACCCTGTAAACTCCCACAAGTCCTTTCCCCTGGGGCATCTGCTTCTGAAGACGGAATGAATGCAAGGAGCCACTCTGTGACTTGCTCATGATTAAGTGAATTACATACCAACCTGAAGGGGCTGATAGGTTAATATAAGTTAGATTTAGTGAATACCTAAGTTTCTGATACAGTCTATTAATTCGGGGCATGAAGATCAACTGCTGTGAGCAATTAGCTTATCAGCTTATGGATGAAGTCAGGTGAAATGAGGGGAGTCTCTTTGGACTGAAAAACAAGGTTGAAGCCAGGTGAAAGAAGGAAAGACTTTATGACCTGGCATTGCTTTCAACTGCTAAGTGGGCAGAGCCCAACTTAAGCTGAAGCAGGTGGAACAAGGAGTGATCCTATTTAAGGACAAGTGGATGACGCCAGAGAGGCGCGTGCGTGCTAAGGGCCCCGATATGAGAGAGCTCCAAGAGTCCTGCTGGAGAAAGTTCTGGTAGACCAATGGCCGGATCTCCCTGAGGCAGAGGGAAGCTGGTGAGCAGAGAGAGCCTCGGCAAGACAGCAAGAGGCCAAGGACTGAGCCCTGTGGCTCAGCTTTTGCCTAGAGGGGTTTGACCTGTCCGAACAGTGGCCTGAACGGAACTGTGGCCAGCTTTAAAGACTGAGGCAGAACGGCAGAGTTGCTGATACGAAGGAAGTAAGGTGGCCTACAGACGCTGAGGTCTCCCAGAGAGAAGAAAGCCTCAAGCCTTCTTTAAAGTGAGACTTCGATAGCCAATTTACCCTGACGAACCTGCGTCTGAGCTATTCCAGAAAAAGGACTGCTAAGTGCATTCAAGAGTCTACCCCAGAGACTGTGTTCCTGGCCACTGAGGACCTGCCCCAGAGTCTGTATCCTTCTGAAAGGTTAATAGTTATCAATAGGTATAGTGGTTAGGTCTTAGGGGTTGTAGGCATTTATAGGGGTTGTAGGAATTCATAGGGGTTGTAGGAATTTATAGGAATAATAATTAAGTGTATTTGTTATAAGTGAATATAGTTATTAATAAAGAAGTGTTTAATAATTAAAAAGTTCGGTTTCACCAACCCTTAGAAAAGTGCCCGGAATCAAGTTGAAGTTTCTGACTCTGGGCTACAACTCCTTCCTGTAAGCCAGTCTCAGGAACTTACTTCAACTTCCTTGTGCATAAAAGTCTGATAAACAGTAGGCGGGTTTGGTGTGGTGGCACATGGTTTTAATCTCAGCACTCAGGAGGCAGAGGCAGGTGGATCTCTGTGAGTTCAGGCCAGCCTGATCTGTAAAGTAAGTTTCAGGACAGCCAGGGTTGTTACACAAAGAAACCTTGTCTTGAAAAACCAAACTCAAACAAACAAAAGCCAATCTGTGTCTGAGGCCATATGTAACTCATCCACACATAACTGACATCATCTTGTACTTGATAAATTATCAGATGTCAAATAAAAATACGTACTAAAAAGAATAGGTTTACCAATAAGTTAATGAATCTACTTCTATAGGCATTTATTTATTGTATTTATTTAAAGATTTATTTATTTACAGTATTTATTGTGAAGATTTATTTTACATGTATAGCTGTTTTGTTTGCATGTATCTCTATTCACCAGGTGCATGCAGTGCCCATGGAAGCTAAAAGTGGTCCTCAGATCCCATGAAACTGTAGTTACATATGGTGTGTGCTGAAAACTGAACCCAGATTCTCTGCAAAAGGCTTGTTCAGGGCCTGGACTGCTCCACCTCTGCTGACCATTGGCCCTTTGCACCCCTGCTTCCTCTTCTCAGTTACCTCCATTCCTTAGGTCGGAATTCACATTTCCCCAACCTCCTTTATAGCCAGTACCTCTCTTTCTAAGCACTTCTCAAGGTTTTGTAGTGATTCATTAATTAGTGTGTTTATTAATTAATGCTTGTCCCTCATAGTGAGCGTTGCCAGGCCTGTTCATTCTCCTTTTCTCAGAACTTCTAGTTCTCAACAAAATGACCCCAAAGAAGAGCTGTGTCTCTCTGTGCCCCTGTGCCTACTACCCAGAGGGCCCTGCAGAAGTGAGGATGGAAGCTGTAGGCTGGCCTCCTCGTGCCTCTTCCCATTGTAGGGACAGGCAGAACCCTCCAGGGCCAGGTAGACAAGGCCATTGTGTGGGGAGGGGAGGCCAGGGTAGAAGACCCCGGAGAGCTCCCCATAGTGCATCTAACTCACCAATGCAAGGTGTTTTGTGTAGGGTGCTAGGTGCAGGGTGATTTATGCAGAGTGCTATGTGCAGAGTACAGGTACTGTGTATAGGGTGCATTGGTATAGATGCCGCAGGGTGTTGTGTAGAGTGTTGTGTGCGTGGTTCTGGGTACATGCGCTATGTACAAGGTACTGTGCTATGCTGGTTAGTGAGTTGGTCTCACTCACCTGAATATTAAGTATATTCAGTGCATTTTCTCCTACGTGAGTCTGTCAGGAGGGGACCCTGTGTGTCTGAGGAGTGTCTGTACAACAGGCTACGTCTGTTTCCTAGCTATCTCACAGCCGGGATTGTGTGGCACCGGTGGGCTGCACTTTGCAGAGCAGCAATGTAGTTGAATGCCCTACAGTGGAGGCAGAGGTTGGAGCTGTGTGGTTCCCTGGGCTGGGCTGGCAGTGGCAGACAGGAGGTGGGAGGCAGGTAGCACACCCCCAGGACATTGTCACATTGAAGTCTCTCTGAGATGCTTGTATGAATTCCCAGCTGTTACAGTAGGTCACTCTCCTGAGTGTCCATCGTATGCCTGGCAGAGGGCCAAGAGCCAACACAGGTGTGTCCTATATGCCAACTGGCTCCCAGTGCTTGACAAATTCTGCCTCACTTTTTCCACCCAGTGTCTCTAGGAGGTTGGTTTTGTCCTATGGATGGCCATAAGTCCATAGGAGGAGCTGATGGCATCAGGACAGGAGAGAATTGCTCTCTAGGTAAAGTGTGGCAGCACCATGGAAACTCTGGGTCTGACTGAGGACTCACACAGCAATGACATGGAAGTGGCAGAAGAACCCTGAGCCCACACCTGTCTGACCTACTGGGAAGGAGCCGAAGTCATGGTCAGAAGTGAAGATGGATCCAAATGCTACCTCCAGGCCTCAGGCTACCCTCCTGAGCCGCATCACATGGGCCTCACCTGATGACAATGATACAATGAGTTTCTCCTGCCTGACTGAAGTAAGACTTGACATATGTCTGTCAGCCCAGCCTCAGGCTGAAGTTCTCACCCGAGGTGTCTAGGCTGTCTGTTCTGGAAACCCAGCAGAGCCAGAGTGTTGCCATCTTCACCAAATCAGCCATGCAGACTTGTAAAAGATCACAAGGCTGGGCTTGTTGGCTGTTGATGTTGCCTCATAGAAGGACGACAGAGAGTCATGGGACCCTTGCCTGAGCAGCCCCCCACACCTTGTAGCCAGTGGTCTGGGGAAGGACTGGAGTATATAGGCAGGGAAGGATGTGGGGGAGGGCCTCCATCTATGCGGCCATTGGAGAACTATCGTCCCGGATGGGTTGATGGGGACAGACCTTTAAAATTAATACACCTAATAGACACTTTTAAAGTGTGACTGCTTTAAGGTCTCTTGTGAGGCTGCTGTGACCTCTCACCCATACTCTGTAAGATGAATAAACTCCTTGGTTCCCCAGAGTGACTTTGGTGCCATCACACCTCAGTTTGTTTTAGAGACCTTAAGAGGGAGAAGTAGATGTCATTTATCTCGTTGGGGAAAAGACTCTTTTTGTTTGTTTGTTTTTTCAAGGCAGAGTTTCTCTCTGTAGCCCTGGGAGTCCTGGACTTTGTAGACCAGGCTGGCCTCAAATTCAGAGATCCTCCTGCCTCTGCTTCCTGAGTGCTAGGACTAACGGTGCGGGCCACCACCACCCAGCCTTTGGGGAAAAAGACTTTTAGCAGCAGTAATTCACAAGAAACAGGTGTGGTCCTGTTCAGGACTTTGAGGGGAACCCTGGGGGCCTGGAGATGGCAACACTTCCCTCCCAGACCTACACTAGCCACCTTTCAGATCCTAAGGAGAGTTCCTGGTCCCTTGACAACTCCTGAGAGAAATTCTGGTCCTGGCAGAGGAGGGAGGGACAGGGTCTTTTCTCACACAGAGGAATTTTAACCTCATTCCTGGCCAAAGAAATACAAAGCAAGATACTCTTCCACCAACTCACTCTTTTAAAATTCTGACACTAGGAAGAGGTTAAACTAGTGTCTCCGCAACCCACCTGTGCTGTGTAAGTAGCTGCCCCAAGTCTACACTCAGGAACCGACTCGAAGAAATGACCAGTGTTCGGTAAGCTCTCCAGCAAATGTTTTTTCCACCATTTGAGAAATATTAGAAGCTCATCAAAACTAAATTAAAAACCAAAACCAACCAAACAAACACCCCAATCAAATAACAACAAAAGCTTGTATCAGCAGCTATGGCCTATCTGTGCAGTAGAATACTGCTTGTCACCTCAAATTGATTTTTTTTTTGTTTTATTTCAAAGCACTGAGGGTAGAATTCAGGGTCTTGAGCCTGTTAGGCAGCCACTCATGTGACTTGAACCACATCCTCAATCCTCATGTGTCAGCTTAATTCAAAATGTAAAAAGACTATTTTATGAAGCTTAAGGTGGAAAAAAAAAAAGATGTGATCTTGGCCTGGATGCTCATGCCTGTAATCTCAGCAAGTGGGAGACTGAGGCAGAAGGAGAGCTGTGGGCTCAAGGCCAGCCAGACTACCAGTATCATCTTGTCTCAAAAGAGAAAAAGAGACGGGGAGGGGAGAGGAAGGAAGAGAAGAAGAACTGTGGCACAAAACTCTATACATAGTTTAGGAAAAAAAGCCATAGAAAAATGAGAGGCTCAGCAACACGAGCACCAGTAACTTTATCCAATATTTACATGGAGTACTGGGAGTGTGAGTTGTTTCTCTAGCTCCTATAGTCACAGTTCTAGATTTGTCTACAGTGGATATGTATTACTTTTACAATCAAAATAAAATAGTTTTACAAAATAAAATGTTTTTAAATTGTATAATTCACTCTGTACTATTTTAAAATAGCCTTTTTTTTTTTTTAATGAATCTAAAAGTAAATGTTGCCCTGCCTGGTACCACCACCTGAAATCCTGTACTCGGGAGGCAGAGGAAGAAGGATCAGTGAGACCAGCCTGAGCCTTAAAAATAGACACACACACACACACACACACACACACACACACACAC
>CAJQZJ010034271.1:69677-141548 GCA_907164525.1 Lophiomys imhausi
AAGCAAGGTTTTTTTTTTTTTTTTGGCTAAGAGAAAGGCTTACCACCAATTCAACCATCTCCCACTGGAGATTCTTCGATGCTCATCTTCTACTTGGAGTAGAATAGGGGGTGCTGTCAGGAGCTGACATGTCTCGATCTCAAAAAAATCTTAAGAAAACATCTTTGAATGCCATATTCTGCAGATCTCTTGAGGTTTTTGAAGATACCCTGTCTATCTCTTATATTTAGATAAGCAAATGTTGCTTGTCTCTTACCCAAACATTTTCAAAGTCCTTGTTTTTCTACTGGCTCAGAAAAAAAGCATCTCTTTTCTGAAAACCTCTAGGGAGGACCAGTTCCACATGGGCATGGGTCAGGGGTGGACTGGCCACAGCACAAAGGTATTTCAGGACAGGGTTGTCATGGCCCTGTCACCCTCATGTCACTAACCATACCGTCCTCGTTGAGTCAAGCTTCCAGAGGTCTAGACCCACCATAATGCCCACCTTTCAGACAAGAAACAAGAAGCTGAAAACTGGCTAAGTGTCCAGCTGAAGTTAGTCACTCTTTGCTGTGTTTTATCAACTGGTTGGTTGCTTACAGAGGTAGGGAAGTACTCGACCACTGGGCTACCCTCTCAGCCTCACTTATAGAAGTATTGGAGTTACACAGGAGCATGCTGACCTCTTTAGGTGCACGGAAGATCTGGCCACGATTGTTACCCCTGGGTCTATTTACACAGTATCTGGCTGTAAGTGTTTTAAGTCTCACAGAATGATCAAAGAAAGAGAGGGTCACTCAAAGAGGAATTAAGGCCTTGCTGGCAGCTAGAAGAACCACCCTCTAAGGACTGGATATTTGATCAGCCACACAAAAGCATATTTATTGATTGTTACACAAAGGTTGTTTTTTAAGTAAAACAAGCTCCTCACACCAAAGTCCCCAATCTAATCTATCTGTCTCCTGAAGGAAAACATCACATCCCTTCAACTTCAGTCCTTATTGTGCACTGTTTGCAGTACTCAATAACTCAAGACATTCCAGGTGTGCTAGGACTGTCTTGTGACCAAAGTCATGAAAAGGCTGTAAAGCTCCTTCATAAAAACAACTGTATAGATAACAGAAAACCAGTCACCATTTTCTACCGTGATTTCTTCAAGGTCAAAATACTTCTAGAAAACGACTATTTTATTTTAATGTTTACCATAGATATAATGAGTCTACTAGATTTCCTGTTACAGCTGGTGTGAGATGGACATCCCAGCCATGTTCACTGCTTAACAAACATTCCCATCCTGGAACTTAGCAAATGAAACAGTGAGAACATCTATAGTGCTCTCAAGTCCTCTTCTTGGTTAGGGTTTGTGTTAGGGGAAGCACTCCACTTCTGCCACAGGTCATCAGCAGGGGTGATATGCCGGCTAGAGGCTGGAATTATCTGAGAGATTGCTCGTTCACATGTCTGGAAGTCAATGCTGATTCCCAATGAGCTGAGATCTTAGCTGAGGATACCAGCTGGGGCACCCACACATGGGTCCCTCTATACAGGCAGACCTCCCCACCTCCTGGAGGCTATTTTCCAAGCACCCCAGGAGAGCACAGGAAAGAAAGAGGCTGTTGTCAACTTTTGTGTATGATCCAGCCTTGACAATCAGGATCCAGGCATCCTGAGACCCACCCAGGGTCAAGGGACCAGAAGTCTGTGTCCTGACAGAGAACAGCAAGACCCCACAGAAGCATACAAAGCTGGACATATTGCTTTGGCTATTTCATTCTTTTTTTGTTTTGTTTTTGAGACAGGGTTTCTCTATGTACCAAGGCTTGGCTGTCCTGGACTCACTTTGTAGATCAGGCTGGACTCAAACTCATAGAGATCCACCTGCCTCTGCCTCCCAAGTGCTGGGATTAAAGTTGTTCACTACCATGCCCAGCTACTATTTTATTCTTTCACATTAATTTGTTTATTGGTGTGTGTGTATATATGGCACATACAGGTGGAGGCTAGATGATCTGTGGGAATTGGTTCCTTCCACTAGGTGGGCTCCAGAGATTGAACTCAGGTCTTCCAGAGATTGAACTCAGGTCTTCAGGCTAGCACCTCTATCCACTGAGCCATCTCCCTGGGCTCCTGTGCTGGTTAATTTCAGAAACTATCAGTTGTCCCAGCAAGCTATAAAATGCCTTCAGCATCTCAGGGAAAAATGATTCCAACTTAGAATTCTGTACCCAGCTAAACTATTCACCAGCTTATCCTATTGACACACACATTCTTGCAAGCTTTCCTCCCACGTGTCTTTCAGAAATCTCTTAAAAGAATGCTTCACCAAGAAAGGGGGAGGCCAGGCTTGGTGGCGCATGCCTTTAGTCCCAGCACTCCAGAGGCAGAGGTAGGTGGATCTCTGTGAGTTCAAGGCCAACTTGGTCTACAGAGTGAGTTCCAGGACATCCAGGACTACACAAAGAAACCCTGTCTTAAACCCCCCTCCCCCCCCCAAAGAAGGAAACACAAGACACTTTTCACTGGGTCCCATATAGGAAAGGGGGAGGGGAGTCCTGAGATGACAAGTATGGGGCCAGGGGAAGCCAATAAGTCAAGCAGGCAAGCTCCAGGGAGGCAGATCAAAGAGAGGAAACTACAAGGTCATGAATATGATATCTGTGGGACTACCTGACAGGGTCAGACCCAGGTGGACGTGTGTGTAAACATTAAGTAGATAGTAGAGGTAACAGTGAAGGTCATAGGGAAAAAGAGACCCTTTTTTCTATTTGTGTGTGTGTGTGTGTGTGTGTGTGTGTGTGTGTGTGTGTGTGCACGTACAGCCAGACACCAACATTGTTTCTTCCTCACACGCTGACAACTTTTTTTTGGTTTTTCAAGACAGGGTTTCTCTGTATGGATGGACTTACTTTGAAAACCAGGCTAGCCTTAAACTCAAGAGATTGGCTGCCTCTGCCTCCCAAGTCCTGGGATTAAAGGAGTGTACCACCACATCCAGCTCCATCTTTTTTTTTTTTTTTTTTTTTTTTGAGACAGAGTTTCTCACTGAACCTGAAGCTCAACAGTTTAGCTACCCTGGCTGAACAGTAACCTCCAAGTCCCAGCTGTCTTCACTTCCCCAGTCCCTGAATTTTTATGTTGGTACTGGAGTTTCAAACCTAGGGCTTCAACGCTGGTACACCAAGCACCTTAGCATCTGAACCATCTCAGCCCTGGATGGGAGGCTTTTTAAAATAGATGATTGTGTGGCAATTAGTTATCTAGAGAGAGAAGGCAGAAAATTCAATTCTCACCTTGATGCATGCAAAACTGCTTTCCAGATGGGGTAAGACAAAAACATAAAGGATGCATCTGCAAAGGTTCTGGGTAATGAAGGTACCTGACAAAGAACAGACAAGACATGGACTGCAGATAACCAGGGACAGACAGAGGAGGAAATGCACAAATGATTCCCAGTGACACATCACAGAAGAAAGCTGAGAATCAATGAATACTTGAGGAAGATATTGGTTCTTGCTGTCCAAGGTAGCAAGAAAAAGCCACAATGAAGCCATGGTGTTGGGATTGGCCCACACCAGCATCAGAGGCACAAGGGTAGCAGAGGCAAGAGGAGCAGTGTCTCAAAGCTACCCTCAGCTACATAGTGAATTGTAGGCCAGCCTGGGCTACACCAGACCCTGTCTCAAAAAACTCAACTCATACCAAAGTATGATTCTATTTAAGTAGCTTGGTGGTCCAATGAGTTTATTGGGCTTATTTACAGGAGCATGGGTGAAGGGTTGTTGACAGGAGTGTGGGTGACTCCCCAACTCCACCCCTGCACCATGGAAAAAGTTCATTCCAGGGTGAGTAAGGACTTCGCCATCAGTGCCTTCATGGAGTCCTCCCATCAGTTAACCTTCCTCCTTCATGTATTTGGTGTGTCCTGAGCCCCAGAGACCATGTGACAACCTTTCCACTGTTTTTTGTTGTTGTTGTTGTTGGTTTTTTTGAGACAGGGTTTCTCTGTGTATTTCTGGCTGCCCTGAACTCACTTTGTAGGCCAGGCTAACCTTGAACTCACAGAAATTCACCTTCCTCTGCCTCCTGAGTGCTGAGATTAAAGGCATGCACAAACTCAAGCCCGCTCCACTGTTGCTTTTTATGGAGAAAGTCAGCAGGCTTCTTGACAGCAGTCACAGCTGCTCTGAAGAAGGTAACTTCTGTCATGCTTGGAGGACCGCATTCCATAGCAGCAACGAGATGCCTCAAAGGGGCCTGAACTCGCCTGCTGGGGTGTGCAGCTGGCACAGTAGCTTGGGAAAGCACCTTGACATCATCTAGTGACACAAACTCACACAGGCATCATGAACAGCAGCGGCGGCACTGAGCATGTGCAAGCATCATCTGTCCATGCTTTGAGACTTCTGCTGCTTGTGAAAGGGAAAGTGACATGGAATTGATGTTCTCAGTGATAAATGGATGGTTAACCTGTGCTGGATCCCTACAGTGGGAGTCTCCCAGCAGCAATGAGGCCACAGCTCCTGCTGTGGCTGTACTTCACAACGCCCAGCAAACAAAGTGGTCCCAGAAGGGCAAAGAATTCAGGGGTGAAGTTCAACCTTGGATGAAAGTAAACAAGGTACTGTCGAGGAATACTACTCAGTACCCATGTGGTCCAACTCATCTTGGGACTCGGGGTTTTTATTCTTCTGTGGTGTTCTGATGAAACTCAGTGCTCTGCTCTCCTGCTAGGCGAGTAGAGTACTCCATCTGACTTTTCTGAGGCACATCCTAGCCAAAGCTAAGAAAAGGCAAATATTCTGAGTCTTAACTGAGGTACTTGGTCCTTAAAAGTAATAATAGTTCCTGGCACCGGAGAGCTGCTCCAATGGGTGGCGGTACTGGCCACACATGAGTGAGTGAGGGCCTTAATTAGGTCCAGTACCCATGGTAAAAGCTGGTGTGGCTGCCTGCACCTGTAACCCCTGTACTCTCAGGGTTGGAGACAGGATGGTCACAGGGCCTCATTAGCCCTGCTCCAGGTTCAGTGGAAGACCCTATGTCAAGGAAGGGAGTGAGAGAAAAGGACACTCAATGTCCTCCTTCGGCCTTGTACTTGGTACATAGGCACATACAAGTGCACACCACACACACACACACACACACACACATATTCCTATTCATTTTGAAATGTATGTGCATATATTTACATTTCCACACACTTGCATATTTTATAAAAAAAATGAAGAAAAGCCTGAAAAATGTGGAAAGAGGGTGTTTGACCTCAAGACAAACAAAAGGAATTTCTCCATGACTGCAGGGCCACTCAGGGCTGTACTCTGAGTAGATTCTGGGGAAGCTCATAAGTGGGAACAGGGTTGACCAGAAGAGCTTACCTTTGTCTCCCGAGGCAGGAGCTAAACCAGAAAAACTCAGGAACCAAAGTGTAAGCATCTTCCTTTGAAAAAAAAAAAAAGGAAATAAATCAGGCGTGGTGGTGCATGCTTTTAATCTCAGCACTTGGAAGGCAGAGGCAGGTGGATTTCTCTAAATTCAAGGCCAGCCTGGTCTACAAAGTGAGTCCAGGACAGTCAGGGCCATTACACAGAGAAAACTTGTCTCAAAAAGAAAAAAGAAAGAAAGAAAAATTAGGAAATATCCTGAAATAAACAGTCAAAAGAAAGCGAGACTTGTTGGCTTACATCTGGCATTCCAGCTGTTGGGAGGACTGAAGCAGGAGGATGGCTGTGAGTTTGAGGCCAGCCTGAGATCCAGGGATGAGGAGAGGAATGTGCTCATGAGGCTCAGGAGACTAAGCTTGGTGACCAGGGTCAGTACAGCACCTCACAGGAAGATGCAGAGATGAATCATGGAGTCATGCCTACTCTCTGTTCAGGAGTGGCCCTGGGGAGCAGAAGTGCAGCTGGTGGAGGGGGACAGCCACTGGTACCACGATCACGTCTGTGTCACTGCGAATTTTCACACTGTCGATGCAAAACCCAGCCCTCACCTCAAAGGAAGTAAGAGATGGTTTATTCTGAAGCCAAGCATGAGCGGCCATGACCCAGAATCATGGACTCAGGTTCCACAAGTACCAAACTCCAGTGCAGTAAGTATCATCAAGCTTATAGAGACAGAAGGGAGAAAGTTATGTCAGGGCACTTCTCAAGTACTTTGGTAGAAACATTAGGTAGGTGGTTAAAGCAAAAGTCCACTCTAGGACTCCGTGCTATCTGGCGATGTTCTTAGCTTTTAGATTTGCTAGTATATCCGAAAAGATTTAATGTCACAGAGTGTTAGGTTAGACAGGAAGTGGGTAAGGAATTAAGATCCCTAAAGACAGTCCAAGATCATTTGGCTCTGGACCTGAATATTCCAACCCTCCACTTCTATGCAATTCTAATCAGCTGATCAGTCTTGTAGAATCTTTGAGGTTTGATGCCCCCCCCCCCACACACACACAATGGAAGTCTGGGTGTAAATGTGAGCCCGGATACAATCTAAAACAAGCCTGGTGTCGCTGGGCTGGGGTGGCGCTGACTTTTGAGTTTGGAATTCCCTGAAAGTTTGGAATCAGGAGGAATAGAAGAGGGGAATAAGGGGATGGGTAGGATTAGCACTGAGACTCTCAACTTCAACAGCTCTGCAGACTTCCACAGCTAACCAAAGAAAGTACAGCCTGGACACTGGCCTGGGAACTTCACTGCTGCCTCCACCTGCACTCCTTGCCCCAGGGACACCAGGCTGAGTAGAACAAGGTCAATGCTCGATGTTTGCATGGTCTCCCCTGACGTGAGTCCCTAGCTCCAGTCTCAGCAACATGTTTACAATTGTGCGTCACTGGGAACCTTTCACCTGGTGGGTACAAAGTTTACTTTCTTTGTAAATTCCTTTTGGGAAGAGGGCACACACGGGGGGCCCAGGACTCTAGCTAGCACGGGGCGACACCCGGTGGTGTGTGTAGGCATTGCTCCACCTCTGGGTCTATTCTGAAGTCATCATTCTACGCAACAGCATGCATGCCAGCCACACCTACTCACACATGATAAATCCACCCACAGAGCTACCTGCCCACCCTCCATACTCCACTCTCCCACCCACACATCACCCACCTACAAGTATGTAACTCTGTTCATGCCCACCCACCCATTCATTCCTCCACTTGGATTTTTATCTTTCACATAAATATTTCTTTCCCCAGGGAAGTAGGAGAGGGGGAGGACTGGCAAGAAAGGATAATGAGGCAGGTGGAGTGACTTCATCCAAGGCTGACATGCACACAGCCAGACATGGTGGTACACTGCTTCAATTCTAGACTGAGGCAGGAGGAGTACAGAATTAAGGACACAATCTACACAAGAAGTTCCAGACCAGCCTGGGCTACAAAGTGAAACTCTATCTAAAAATATCAGATAAGTAAATATAAGTAATCCTCAGTAATTTTGGCCATCTTGACAGAGTCCTTCAACCTGCCCTGCCCACGTCCTGGGGTCAGTGTTACCTGGTTGCTCCTGTCCTCATGAGAGTCACCACAGAGGCCCTAGTGGAGGGTGACCACTGCTTTGGGGACACACTAAGAACATATCAGCCTAGACCTTGGGGTCAGGCATAGCCAGGCTGAGCAACTGATGTCTTAAGCTTGGAAAGAGCAGGGAGGAGTCTTGGTGGCCTGGACCAAGCTTCATGCTGGGTAGGCTCAGAACTCAGGGTATGGAGGGCAGAGGATGCAGTCCAGACTCCTAAGATCTCCTCAGCCACTAAATGGGGCTTGGACATCCTGGGTCAATGGGTCACTGAAGAACTTCTACTTGCCTACCTTATGACAGAAGAATGCATTTCTACAGCTTCGCTGCAAGAAAAAAAATACAAATAGGGGAAATAATGGCTAGGGTCCCTTCATGCAGAAAATCTGTTCTGGTGTATGTACATTTTCGGGGTGATTCCTTCACCTGCCCAAGGCAGAGCCTGTGCTGTGCTCCCCTGGGCCACCATTGGAATGAGCCCTGAAGATGACCCCTGCCCCCGGGCTTCACAGATCCTGTAGCAGACATGGTGCAGTTGTTCAAATCTCCCACCTTCTCCTCACCATGAGCTAGGGTGCCCAGGCCCTCACCAGCATCACCAGGGTCAGGTATCCCAGGGCTCTGTTATGTCCTCTCACACCATTTCCAGTCTGGGAAAGCCATAAATTATTATTTATTATTATTATTTTTGTTTTTGCCTGACACCAATCTCCCACACTTCCTCATCAAATCCCCCAAGCCTTCTTCACACAAGGCAGGATGACACACCCATCTTGGCTTCATCTTCTCCTTCCTCCTCCTTATCCATCTCCCCTCTCTTCCTCTTTGCTCACTGGGATGAGGGCCTGAGTTAGTCTCATCTCCTTCCCCCACAGACAACTGCAAGCAGTCTCCCCTCTGTCCAAGGCCAGCACCATGCTCCACTGCAGTGTTCCTCAAGCCATTTAATTCAAGCCACCACACTCCCCAACATCCAGCTCTCCCTAGGCATATGTGTTCCCTGGACTTGGGCTTGCTATTTCCTTCCCCTCACCCCCCATCAGCTGTCCCATCTGCCTGTTTAGAGCCCATTTATCCCTAAACTGGTCATAATGGTGCTATCCCAGGCTGCCTTCTCCTGGCTGCCCAAACCCAGCAGAATCTCACCCTAGGTTCTGAGACCCATTTAGAGGTAGTGATCCCATGAGCACAGCAGCTCTGTTGCTTGGGATGTGGGTGGCAAAACTCAGCCTGTTTCTTTCCCAGAGTCCAATTGAATGATCTGTCTGAAGTGGCAGAAGAGCCAGCCACTCCATTAGTCCATTTGCTCGAGATGGAAAGCAAGTAGGGTATGTACCATATGACCACCGCAGCATTGGGGTAGGGACACATGCTGGAGGTGGGGTGGGAGCATCTTCAAGCCCAGCACAGCTTTCCTCTGAAACTCATAGGGGACAGTATGGGCAAGGTTTTCAGCAGAGTGTAGCTGGCCCAGACAGCAGCCATACTTCTCACGTGGAGCCCGTTTGCCACAAAGCATGACCCTGCTCAGGAACATATGACCCCTGAGCAGGAAGAAGTGCCACATAGCATTCTTGACTTTACCTTTTTTTTTTGGTTTTACAAAACAGGGTTTCTCTGTGTAGCCCAGGGACTCACTCTGTAGACCAGGCTGGCCTCCAACTCAGAGAGATCTGTCTTCCTCTGCCTCCCAAGTAAGGGACTTGACATTTGACCTTTGGAAGGTTGCGCCCCAATCCTTTAGTTGGGAAGTCCTGAGAATGTTCCACTCTGTTCCATGTTAAGATTCTGGACATCTGGGCTGGAGAGATGGCTCAGTGATTAAGAGCACTAGCTGTTCTTCCAAAGAACCCGGGTTCAAATCTCAGCACCCACATGACAGTTCACAGCTGTTCGTAATTACCGGGAGTGGTGGCACACGCCTTTAATCCCAGCGCTAGGGTGGCAGAGGCAGGCAGATCTCTTCAAGTTCAGGGCCAGCCTGGTCTACAAAGCGAGTCCAGGACAGCCGGGGCTACACAGAGAAACCCTGTCTTGAAAAAAAAAAAAAAGATTCCGGACCTCTAGGAGGTAGACTGCGAACCACCCTGGGGTTCTAGAACCACCTGGGTCCATAGAGTAGGCCTGCAAGACTAACCCACACAGGTGGGACAGGGAGGGAAGCTGTTTGAGCAATGGACAGGCTCATCTCCAACTGGAAGTCCCAAGGTTTTTTCCTCTCCAGCTGCAAAGCCGGCCTCTCTCAGGCTTCAGGAAAAGGCACAGGGCCCTCCCTGGCTAATAGACTGGGCTACATTTCCAGTCTGCCTCCTTTCAGCTGTGTAACCTTGGGCAAATGACTTCAAGTCTCTGATTCTTAGCTTTCTCATTTAAATAACTGCAGCTAGGCTGAGATACCCTGCAGGTCATCTATGCAACAGGCTTACATAGGGACCTCCCTTACAGATACAGTTCTCAGACAATGGCCTCACATTATACTGGCAGATAAGCTTTAGTTGAGGTCCTGTTAGATATCTTCTCTTTGCTAACCACATATCCTTTATTATAGCGCCATTTTAGAGGTGAGAACATTGAGCCAGAACTTACCCAAAGTTACACAGTAATAGGAAGAACAGCTTGGAATCAGGCATGATGAATGGAGGCCATAGTCTCTGCCTCTGGGCATCAAGCTCTTCTGCCTGATAGGGATGCATCCAAGGGGCATCGGGCTCCTGACTTGGAACCAGTGCCCTAGGAAGTTCAAAGACAGGGGTTTAACACAGGGTGTCACTTTCACACTGGAGGGAGGCAGTGAAGGTCAAAAGGGAGTGGCTGGGGTGTAAGAGATTCAGAGCAGCTTAGGCTGGAAGACCCAGAGATGCTATGAAATATGAAGTGAGGGGACATGGCTGGCTCTCCTTCTCCTACCCATTGGACTTAGCAGATCACCAATGGGCAGGGAGGCCGAGGAAATGCCTGATAGATGGATGTAGCCAGTGATAGGCCACAGCAATGTATGGGCCTCTACCACCTGCCAGGGGGGCCAGTCCAAGGGTGAGCCAAGGGAAAAGGCATTCTTCTTTGGACCACTCCAAAGTGACTCCTAAGAAACAGATAGGAGCTTGCCAGCAGAATAAAGAACATTGCCCTATGCCACCCCATCATCCCAGAGGAAGTTGCCGAGACATGAAATATCAGAAATGTTTGGCTGTGACAAAACCAGACCCACAGAGATGATGCAAAATCTGCCCCATTGGAGGTATCTGTGATCTTGGTAGATTTCTGATACCTTTCCCAGGTGGAGGTGTTTTGTGCCCCCTTCACTAAGCCCACCCTCCCACTCTGGAAGCCAGAGACTTTAGGGGAAGGGAAAAGATTCTGGCATTCAGATGACACAGCCATAGCCACCTGCCAGTCAGTGGTGGCCCTGACAGGGCACACTTGTGGCCAGCTTTGGGCTCTATCCAGATTCCTTCAACCTATGCCTCATTCCCTGGCCCTCCAGGGAAGAAGTAGGGGATAGGATCTGGGACTCCCTCATGCTGTCTTCCTCAATAACTCTTTCTAAGCTATTTCTCTCACCTGTCCTCTGTCCCCAGACCAGTATACCTTTCGGGGGGTTGGGGGGACATAGAATACTTTCCCTTAAGAAAGATTGCTAGATTTTCCAAAAAGATTTTATTATGAAAATCTTCAAACTTTAGACATACATGGCTTTGGAAAGAGCTTTGTAGTGGGCCCCAGGCCCCCATATAGGGGGCTCTTGAAAGGACAGCTGGAGTGGCCTTGCCACACATTAACCCTTTAGTCCATTTGATTTTTTTTTGTTTGTTTTTTGTTTTTTTGAGACAGGGTTTCTCTGTGTAACAGCCTTGGCTGTCCTGGACTTGCTTTGTAGACCAGGCTGGCCTTGAACTCACAGAGATCCGCCTGCCTCTGCCTCTGGAGTGCTGGGATTAAAGGCGTGCACCACCACGCCCGGCTCATTTGATTTTTTAAAATAAACTTTTCGTCAGCAAAGGATATTAAGCTAAGACTGAAATCTCAGGAGGCAAAAGCACATGCAACCAAGCCTTCTTACCTGAGTTTGATCTCAGGTAACCACCCGGTAGAAGAAGAGAACCTGTTCCTATAAGTCATCCTCTCACCTCTCCACACGAGCCTCCCCCCAATAAGTAAAAACAAACATCTGTTTAAATTTCCATATCATGCCACATCTTCTAGATGATTTTCTCTCTAACCTTATAAGTGGCCAAGAGCCACAACAGAAAACTTATCATTACTAAAGCAGTTTCAGGCTTCTTTCCCAGATCTCTAGTCCAAGACACACTTATTTGAATAATCTGTAACCTCCACAAGAGGTGGGAGTTAGGGCGTAACTGGGTAACTGCCCTCACAGGTGTGATACAAACCCAGCTCTGCCTCACAGGGAGAAAGAATTTACTAGGTAACCATATATGAGTGGCTGTGGCCTAGGAACACAGACTCAGGTTACAAGGAAGCGGGTGTGGCTCCCTGCTGGAGGACTCTGATGCCATCTGAGGACATTCTTAGCCTTTGGGTTGGTGGAAGTCAGGGGTCTGAACATTCCAAAAAGAATTACAGAACAGTCCCAAGAGTGTTCCTTCAATCACAAAGATGATCAATGCGCGGCTGTTTCAAGGGCTAACGTTGCCTGAGATAATTCGTCTCCAGGCCTGCAGCATTCCAACCCGCCACAGTCACTGAGGTTTCATCAATCACTTCGTTTTATAGACTGCGGAGCACAGGTGTGGCTTTCTTCTAGTAACTTAGGTTCACACTGGTTCTTCATGCTGAGGTATGGTGGCGGTTTAGAACCTAACCTGGTTATCAGGATAAGCCCTAAATGGATTCACGATAAGAGTACTGAAACTATACCTGGCATGTAGTTAACACCTGTGAAGGTCAACAAGGGAGCAGACAAGTGTGCTAATGCCAGGATTGGTAGCACCCTCATTTATTTTCATCTCTTTGGGTGGCTTATCTTTCTAGATTCCTAAAAGCCTCCTGATGTAAAAGACAAACCTTGACTGACTGAATTAATAAGCACCTCTCTTGGTTTGCTAAACCCGAAACCTGGTGCAGTTTGTATGTTTATAGTTTGTCCGGCTATTCTGATAGTGTGCAGGGAAACCAAGGCTAGAATGTCGGAATTTCTAGACCAGAGTGCAAGGGGCCTCCTCCAGCACCAAGGTGCAGGGAGCCATTTGCTTTCAAGGGTTAACAATAGCTGCATTTAAAAACAAAAACCAAACACCTATGCACAAACCACATGCAGGGCTTACAACACTTTCTGCTATGCTTCCCCATGGCCCAGTGCCAGACTGCCCTGTGGGACATTTGTCCCCTCTGGTGATTCAAGGGTCTCTGACCCATCCATTTCCAGGAACCCCTTCCTCACTCCCACCTCTGGCCTTCCTGCCTTGGAACTCTCTCGTCACCCACCGGGTGGCGTCAGCGACCTTAAGTAGAGCCAGAAACTAAGGGGGATTGTCTTTGGCGCATTCCTAGCCTGTAGACTGTAGAGATGTCCTTCCCCACGCCTACACCGAAGACCCCTCAATATTCCCTGGGGAGCCAGGCTGTGACTGTGTCTAAGCTGCAACAAAATCCCTCCGGATGGGAAGGAGAATCTGGGGGTGAGAGAGGTTGCTGTGCTGGGCGAACACACTCGGTGCCCGGGCTCCAACTCAAACTTGGCCCCGATCCTGGTCGTTGTCCCTTCTCTGTCTTGTGCTCTTTAGCTATCACAGTCCTGCACAGGACTCTGCCGCCTTGTGCGCCCGGGCCCGCCTTCGAGACTTTGTGACATCACAGCTCTTGTGAGAATGGTTGCCTTGGCGTCGTAAACGCAGTGCAGGACTAGAAGACTCGAAAACTGCGGACTGAGGCTTCGGAGCGAGTGGGTACCGGCAGCTGGTGGGTGCACGTGGGGCCGGGCCTGGGCTCCAGGTGGGGGGGGGGGGGGGGGGGTTCTTGCCAAGATCCAGCACTCTGTCTGGGCCCCTTGCAAGGCTTTTTGTCCTTCATTGCTCCTTTCCACTTCCTTTATGAAAGGCCTAATTTAAGCACCCATTCATCCCCTTGCTGCATTCTTGCCCCAGGGCGTGGAGTGGCAGACATAGCTAGCTCAAGGTGTTAGGAGGCTGGATTCCCGGGTGGTAGTTCCTCTTCTAAGGGACTGAGGCTGGACGGCTCAAACTGCAAGCAACCCTGGGCTCCACCCTCAGCCCTACTTGGCTGTGGTTTGGAACACTGGCCAAGCCCCTGCAAACAGGAAAACTGATTTCTATTTGAAGGATGGCCAGGACACAGTCAGGAGCTCTGTCGGGTGCAATAGAGGCCTTGTTTTCATGCAGTTTGCATTCTGGGAGAAATGACAAAGTCTTTTAAGTGGTAACCACTTGACCCCAAAAAGAAGAAAATGAAGGGTCATTACATGCATTGGTGCAGGAAGGTCTCTCACAGTGACATCTGAGACCGTATTTGGAGGGAAAAGTCTCTCATTCTCCCCCTTCCAACCTCATCTAGGAGACAGGCTGCACAGAGACCCCAGGCAGACCAAAGCTGGTTTTTGTTTTTTATTATTTTTTTATTTCATGTAGTTACTGACAATTGTGAGCTGCCATGTGGGTGCTGGCAATTGAAGCCAGGTCCTCTGAAAGAGCAACCAGTGCTCTTAACCACTGAGCCACCTCTCCAGCCCCCACTGGTGTGTTCTAAGAGCAGGAAGATACAACCTTGCCCAGGAGGGGAACAGTAGATCCCCCCAAACCTGCATAGATGGTATAAGCAGTGGTTGGCCACAACATGGAAATGCAAGCTGCTGTCAGTCACTTAGGGTCAAGGAAGGCTGTGGGTTTGGGGGAGCATCCACTCAAGTACTGTGTCATTTCCCCAGGCGAGAATCTCCTTCGGCTAAGCCCAAGGTTTGCACACCGGTGGGTCCTCAGCCATGATGCCCAAGGCACATTCCTCTAAGGTACCTGTGAAAGTAGTCCTTGATGGTAAGTACTGAGCTGGATGGGGGCTCCCAGAGGTCAAAAGGAACCCTGGAGGGACAGTTAGATGTGAACTCACTCAAGGACATAAGAGTTCTAAATCAACCCTGTGTATGAGTATGAGTTTCTCCTGGCTGCTGTGATACAGAACTGCCAGGAGCTGCATGGTTGAAACAGTGGATGACTGTTGCATTGCTTTGGCAGCCGTGAGGGAGAGGAAGGTGTGAGAGTTGCTGCCCTCTGATGTTTCCAGAGACGCTGACCCAGGTGCCTCTACCTTCTGGTGGGTACTGCCCTCGGCTTTAAGGGCACCACCCATTTCTGCCTTCACACTTCCACAGTGTTCCTCCTGGGTGTGTCTGTACCCCAGACTCCCTTTTATCAGCACCGTGAACTTGGGCGTATATGTCAGAATGTTCTCAGCTCTACTAAACACATCAGCAATGGCCTTATTTACAAACAAGTCCACATTCTGAGGACACAGACTTTAGGACATGGACTTGGAAGAGCACATTGCTGACTGTAGCAGGTCAGGAGAGATACCACCACAAAAGCAACCTTCTCTCTTTTTTTTTTTTTTGCTGTAGCTGCTAGGCTTGAGTCTGGAAGAGACAAGCTGGCTGGTCCCAGGCCAGATGACATGCATGTTTGCCAGTGCTCACACTAGGTGGCATCTAGCGACATTTTGAGGTGGCAGTACCATCATCCTTCCATTGTTTGCTCCCTTCAGCTTTTTTCTTTTCTTTTTCTCTCTTTCTTTCTTCTTTCTTTCTTTCTTTCTTTCTTTCTTTCTTTCTTTCTTTCTTTCTTTCTTTCTTTCTTTCTTTTTTTGAGATAGAGCTTCTCTGTTTAACAGCTCTGGCTATCCTGGACTTGCTTTGTAGTCCAGACTGGCCTCAAACCCACAGAGATCCACCTGTCTCTGGATTAAAGACTTGTACCACCGTACCCAGCTTCACTTCAGCTTTTAAATCCAAACTTAATGCATTTTTAGGGCAAGACCTCCATGGTTCAAACTTCAAAAGGGTATTTCCACCCCCAAACACATGGTTATTTGAAAGCCTACTCCCAACATCTCCCCAGACACTGTGGTGGTGATGCTCAGAGATACCTCCAAGCAAGCTCTGTGCACATGTAAGCAGAAACATGTGTTTAGAGCTCACCTTTCTCTGAAACAGTAAAAATGCCCTTCTGCACCCTTCTTTTCCCATGAGTTCACATGCTGAGTATACCCTGGAGTACACACCTGTAATCCCAGCCCTGGGGCAACTCAGGCCAAGAGGATTATGAATTTAAGGCCAGCCTGGGCTTCATAATGAGACTCCATTGAAGATTATGAGTTTGAGGCCAACTTGGGCTACATAATGAAACTCTGTTGCAATATATATATATAATTGGAGACATTTCATGCTTTTGAGCAGATTTGAAATCCCACAGTGTGAATGTAATGTGCTTTATTACCACCTCCTGACAATGGTCACTTTGTGTATTTCAAAAAAATGAACTATTATACATACTTGCTCCCACAAGGATACTTAGAGCCCCCACCCCCATATTCACTATCTTGATCTCCTCTCTCATGTCTGAGAGTAAATTTAAAAATAAAGGCTGAAATAGATGATTTTACCTCTCAACACAGAACAGTACAGGAAAACTCTGCTACCACAAGATGATGGGAGGTTGTAGCTCCCCTGTGGAGGGACCTGGGGTGAGGCATTTAGTTGGGGATACTCTATCACTGAAGCAAATCAGCAGGTAGTGGCCTGAGAAACAAGGGTCTGTGAGTGTGTGGGAAAGCCAGACCAGTCAGCCAGACCTGCGGTTGGCAGGCCTAAGACAACTGTGAGGTCAGAGGAACCCCAGAGCTGGCCACAGATTCCTGTAGGACCTGGGACTGAAAGGCCAGTCTACTGGATCACAGGAACTCAGCTGCCAGTCTCAATGTAGGTCCCATCCAGGAATATAGGGCTGAGGATGTCTAGCCTAGAACCTGACCCTCGTGATGTAGGGTTTTTGATTAAGTGTCCAATTCATTTTGTTGCAAGGCAGGTTGTGATGCAGGCCTATCTCTCTGTGAAGAGTCTCACTCACCTGGTAGGTATCAGATGGGCAGGCCTTCTCTGGTGGGGGGACTGGGCACAGCGGCCTCCTGAGGGTAGTTCAGAGGACCCTGGTTTTTGATGAGCTAGTGAGCTCTTGGGAGCTGCAACCTGGCTGTTTCAGTTAGGGGTTGTGATAAGCTCCATGATGGAAAACGTGTTGGGGAAGGAAGGGTTTATTCTGTTTACACTTTCAAGTAATAGCCTATCACTGAGGAAAGTCAGGCCAGGAACTCAAGCAGGGTAGGAACCTGGAGGCAAGAGCTGATACAGGGGCCATTCGAGGAGTACTGCTTTTTGGCTTGCTCATGACTGGCTCAACCTGCTTTCTTAGAGCACCCAGGACCACCAGCCTAGGGTGGTATCACCCACAATGGAATGAGCCCCCCCCATCAATAACTAATTAATATAATGCCATAGAGGCCTTAAGCCAAATCTTTTTTTAAAAATTTTGAATATGTAAAGGCACGTTTATTGGATACCAATCTTGTGGGGAGGGAAAGGGAAGAGGGGGAGAGGAAGCACATGTGCATGCAGAGAGAGATATGGAGAGAGGAGAGAGACAGAGAGAGACGGAGAGAGAGCTTTAAGTCAGATCTTATGGAGGCAATTTCTCAATTGAGGTTCCCTCTTCTCAGATGACTATACTTGTGTCAAGGTGATATAAAACTAGCCAGCTCACCAACCATCCAAAGTCAGCCCTGTAGCCAGTAGGCAAAGTTGGTCATCCATATATGTAGCCCATAACACACTCCTGTCACATATACTGTGCACACTGGGCAACTGTGAGGCCACAGCTATTTCACTCATGTACTAGGAACCTGCTGGTTTTGGGACTGCACTTCTCATACAGGGAAGATTAGACAGAGGAGGCTTTTCTGGGTTTTGGAGAGGCAGCAGTAAGCAGCCCTTCCTCTTGGGGGACTCTATTTCTTCTCCACCAACTCTATTCTGTTCCTTAGATAGGACAGGCAGCCACCTTCCCAGTGTCTGGGCAATGCTGAGCCTTGGCTAGGATAGTGTTTTTAAAAATAAAATATAATATTATTTCCCTCCCTTTTCTCCCTCTAATTCCTTCATTCCCTCTCAAAACAGTGACCTCTTTTTTATTATTGTTACACACACACATACAGATACACGCACACACACACACACACACACACACATACACTCACAGTGTTACTTGTATATGATTTCAGGGCTGACCACATGATATTGAATAACCAATTAGGGGCCTCATTCCTTAGTTGCCACTTCCATAGCACATCCACTTGTATTGTCATTTGTTCAGGTCTTGCTTGGCATCCAAATTACTGAGTTATCATGAGTGAAACTTCCTTGTCATGTCTAGGATACACAAGCTCACAGTACCTTTCTGGATACTCCTGCTCTTACAGGCTTTCTGCCCCTCTTCCTCGCTGTTCCCTAAGCCTTATAAATGCAGGGATTGTGTTATAGATGTATTTAGGGCTAAACTGCACAATCACTTGTTTGCTACTTAATGTGGTTTTCTGCAATGCTCTCTGTTGCAAAGAGGAAAGACTTTGATGAGGGTGAAACCTATACTTATATCTGTAGTATGGAACTGCACAGGTTTAATAAAATGCTGGTAGTAGAAATAAAATCACCTCCTTTAAGATCCATGACCCTAACTAAGACAGTTAGGGTTACTATTGCTGTGTCGATGAAAATGTATTTATAAATGATTACTAAGGCAGTGGAGTTAACCCTGGAATCTGCCACTTATAAATGACCACACACAGACAACTGTTGGATTTTAGTTTAGCCTAAGCACTGGGTCTGGGCAGAATTTAACCCTCTAAGCTAGCTGCCTACCTCCCAGCCCAGCCCCGATAAATACTTGTACATTTCCACCACGGTGCTTCTCTCCATGCCATTCTGATTCTCGGAGTCAGCCCCTCATGGCCACATGTACTTTTGCTTTACCTAACCCATGGCACCTGGCCTCTCCTTCCTTCTCCTCATTTTTGATTTTATGGTTGGGGGTCACCACAGCATGAGGAACTCTATTAGAGGGTCACAATTAGAAAGTCTTTACACTCAGCAAGGATGACGGCTCTTCTATAGTCACATAGATGGAGGCCCCTCTCCTAATACCTGAGACTACAGTCCATTAGGGCAGAATTGTATAAAGCTGGTTGTGATAGGTTGGTTGGATAAGGTGGTGAGGGTCCCATGACCTTTCACCTCCCTTTTTTAATATGATCCAACAGGCCCAGCTATGATAGTCTTTTGCTGGCAGGCCCAGGAGAACGTCCAAAAATGGTAGTTTGGCTCAGAGGATAGTCTTGTATAGCATGCCAGGGAGGCCCCTAGGTCAGGCCCGAGTGAGTTGCCCTACACTGGTGACACAAGCTAGTGTGATCTGAGAGAACCTCAATTAATAAAATGCCTCCATAAGATCCATCTATAGGGCATTTTCTTAGTTACTGATCAATGGGGGAGGGCCCAGCCTATGTGGGTGGTGCCGTCCCTGGGCTGGTGGTCCTGGGTTCTATAGGAAAGCAGGCTGAGCAGCCAGTAAGCAGCACCCTCCATGAGGTCTGCTCAGGGCCTGACTTCCCTCAGTGATGCACTATGATGTGGAAGCACAAGCCAAATAAATGCTCGACTCCTCAAGGAGCTTCTGATCAAACCTGACCTCAAGAGCTTCTGATCAAACCTGACCTCAAGAGCCTCCTTCCGTCATGAAAGCACTTACAGGAAAATGCTCACTTTTTATTTGAGGTCAGGTCTTAGCTGGGTTATACTTACTGTCTTAGTAGACCTGTCTGGCCCTGAACACAATGAACTTGCCTGCCTCTCCCTTCTTCAAGTGCTGGGATTAAAGGTGTGTGTACCACTATACCCAGCTCACATACACTTTCTGTAGTAAAAAAAAAAACTGGCCAGGCGTGGTGGCACATGCCTTTAATTCCAACACTCAGGAGGCAGAGGCAGGCAGATATGGATTTCTGTGAATTGAAGGCCAGCCTGGTCTACAGAGTGAGTTCCAGGATAGCCAAGGGTACACAGAGAAAACCTATCTCAAAACACACACACACACACACACACACACAAAGTGAGTCAGAAATCAGTGCAAAGAAAATCATGGGGGTGTGGAGGGGGTGCTGTTGTGGTCAGGTGAGGAAGTCTGCTGTTGGTTTCAGCTGCTTTACAGAGAGTCCTTCACCTTAATCTGGTGGGTGCTAGAATGTTCCTTAGAAACAAAGCTTCAGTGCAGGGGCTATGCATCTCAAGGACTGATGACAGGTCTGAAGCAATGCTGGCTCCTGACCTGCATTTATCCCATTCATCATGGAAGCTGGTTGCATTTATGACAGCTTTTTTTTCCTTAGCATCAGAGCCTCAAGATTCAGCTATTTTGCAGCAAGTAGTCAAAAGAATTTTAATGAAAAACAAGAGATGTGTGTGCATTGCTTTTTTAAAATATTTACTTAGAAAGCTATCATTTTTACTTATGTGTAAATATGCTTGTCACTGTGTACGTGCAGGTGTCTGGGGAGCCCAGACGAGGGGGTTCCCTTGGAGCTATAAGGGTTTCCCTTATAGATGGTGAAGAGCAGCAATCATTCTTAACTCCCAAGCTATCTCTATAGACCTTAAAATATTTTTATTAATTTTTTGAGAATTTATGAGAATGTGTTTTGATCATATTCACCCCAACTCCTCCCTTTAACTCTTCCCTGATCCAACTTCCCTCTCTTCCTCAAATTCATGTACTCTTTAAATTTTTTTTTTTTTTTTGGTTTTTCGAGACAGGGTTTCTCTGTGTAACAGCTCTGGCTGTCCTGGTCTCACTTTTGTAGACAGGCTGGCCTCGAACTCACAGAGATCCACCTGCCTCTGCCTCCCAAGTGCTGGAATTAAAGGCGTGCGCCACCACCGCCTGGCTTTAAATTTTTAAAAAAGATTTATTTATGCAAATGGGCGTTTTGCCTGCTTGTATGTACACATATATGTCTGGTGCCCTCTATCTGATCCCTTGGGACTGGAATTAAAGATGGTTGCCACCATGTAGGTACTGAGAATGAACCTGGGTTTTCTGTAAGAGAAGCTGGTGCTAACTGCTAAACCAACTCTCCAGTGAAAGGACAAGACTTGCCACAGGACATACCAAGACCAAGTTCTCAGCACAAAGGAGATTTATTTGCCCCAGACAGACAAAGGGCAGGGAATAAGAGACAAAGACAGAAGGAAAAAGAAATATGGGAAGGGGGGATATTTGCTTCAGAGGGACAAAGGACTACCTCTGGATAGAGAGGAGACAGACCATAGGCAGATGCAGTTTATAAAGGGAGACCCTGTGTTAGGATGAGTTGGTTAATTTTGATTGACAGGTTTGGTTAGTATAGTATTTTGATGGCTGAACTTTGGTGGTCAGCCTCAGGAGGAGGAAGTGACCAAATAAACAGACCTTGGTAGCTAGCTTTAGGAACATAATCTAATGATTTAACAAGGGAGAGGGAATGGGGGAGGACTATGTGTCCCTTTCTCAATTAAGGATCAAGATTTGAAGTTCAATTTTGACTTGGTTCTGGTTCTGGTCTTTTTATGTGACTTTGTTGTGTTTCTGTTTAGTTTTTAGTATCCTGTAACTTTTGTGATGGGATAATTAAATTTTACTACCAGGAAAGTTTTCCATAGATTCTAGAACACAGGATAAGAGCTCTGGGGAACCCAGGATGCCTGACTCCCCAGCTGCCCCACCCTTTACCTGCAGTGAGACTGTAGTTTCCCCAGTCCTGCGGGCAGGCTCCCAGGCTTCAGGCTGAGCCTTCCTGCAGGTCAGACAGGCCTGCTGGACCTCCAGGGCTCTGCTTACCCTCCCCCTTCCACTCAGGCCTGACTTCATCCTAAGGCTCTGGGGCTCACAGCTATCCCTGACTTAACCCCATAGCTCAGTTCTGCTCTCTCCTGGTTCCCCTGGCATGGTCTAGGGTCCCAGGCTTCTAGAATCCTAGAGGGCTTGGGAGGGGCCACAAGGCTTTTCCATGTGGGTGTCAGGTGAAAGGTTAGCAAAGTAGCTGGACTGCTATAACTGAAGTCCCTTGAGGAAAGATATGAACCCGCCCTAGGGGATGACCTGGCCCTTCACTATAGGTTTCTTGGTCATAGGGCCAGCTTAGTAGAACCTCTTTTCAGGTGGAATGGGGTAGTGCTTCCCAAGGAACAGGATATTGACATTTCCATTAGGCCATGGGAGGAGTCGGGGCACTTGACCTGCCTCTAAAAATGTCTCTGTATTTGTTTGTTTGTTTCGAGACAGGGTTTCTCTGTATATCCTCACTTTGTAGACCAGGCTGGCCTTGAACTCGCTTGCCTTTGCCTCCGGAGTGCTGGGATTAAAGATGTGCACCACCATGGGAGATATCAAGGGAACAGAGGGAAGGGAAGGCACGAAGGAGCCACTTCCTGCCGGTTATCAGGGGAGGGATGCTCACGGCCATTCCCTCACACAATCTCACTTCTCAGCAAAGTCAGTATCCTCATCTCAAAAGCAGGCCCAGAGGCTCAGGGGAGCTCTGGCTCACATTCAGTGCTGCTGTGACCCAGCTACAGCCTTGCTGTGTGCTTACAGCTCTCAGGGCTGGGTGGGACAGGTCATTGCTGTGGCTCTCGCTTTTGTGTCTCACCAGGAAGCAACCTGGAGTTCCTAAACTACAGTTCCTCTTCCTTTGATGAAGACAAAAAGAAACATTCAAAGAAAGGCAAAGGTAGTTTCCCCCAAGCAGGGTAGGTGTGTGTGTGTGTGGGGAAGCCTGGCCTCTTTCCTTGGGTGCTTCAGGCTGGCCTCTGGGGTACAGGGTGGAGGGGAGTGTTTCTCTTCCTGTTGGACAGAGCTCAACAGCACAAGGAAGGTTGGTAGTGGGGCTAATGAGCAGTAGGAAATGAGTCAGGTCTGAGCTGGCATCTGGCTGGTGATCAGATCCTAAGTCTTTCTGTCCCACCAGAATTTACAAATACAAGACTGTTGGTGGGCATGGAAGGGCTGGTGCACTCAACAATACCTAACTCAGGGCAGGAAGAAACTAAAGAAGAAAAAATCCCTTCCAGCCCGTTCTTTTCTTTCTTTCTTTTTTTGTTTGTTTTTTGAGATAGGGTTTCTTTGTGTAGCCCTGGCTGTCTTGGACTCACTTTGTAGATCAGGCTGGCCTCAAACTTGCAAAGATTCGCCTGCCTCTGCCTCCCAAGTGCTGGGATTAAAGGCGTGCGCCACCACCGTCTGGCTCCAGCCCGTTTTTTGTTGTGATAAAATACCCCACAAAAAGCCACTTAGGGGAGAAGGGGCTTATTTTAGCTCACAGCTCCAGGTCACAGTCCTTCATAGCAGGGAAGACAAGGTGGCAGGAACTTAAAACCACCAGCCAACAGAGGGAACACATGCATACAAGTCTGGAGATGCCCATGGTGAGCTGATGTCTTTCCATATCAGTCAACACAATTGAGACAATCCCCCACAAACAGGCCCATAGGCCAACTCCATCTAGACAATAAATACATTCCTGGGTGATTCTAGATTGTGTCAAGTTGACTAACCATCACACCGTCCCCTCATTACCTCAGCCTCAACCAAGGAAAGGGCCATCTCAGAATCCCTATCCAACAGCTCTGGCTCACATTCAGTTGACCAAAACTCCATGTAGCCCTACATGGACATAGAGGGCCTTTTTTTTTTTTTTTTTTTTTTTTAGGTTTTTCCAGACAGGGTTTCTCTGTATCCTTGACTGTCCTGGACTCACTTTGTAGTCCAGGCTGGCCTTGAACTCACAGAGATCCACCTGCCTCTGCTTTCCAAGTGCTAGGATTAAAGGTGTGGGCCACCACGCCCAGCATCTACAGAGGGCTTTTAAAGCAGACACATTGGTACCCTGTTTCTCTCTCAGAGCTCTCTATCAGCTTTTGCCATACCAGTATTCACTCCCTATGCTTTCCAGAGCTGTCCTGGATTTTGGTATCTTTTCCTAAGATTTCTGAATTGCTGGATGGGAACCTCCAGGGGACCCCGTGTGCCACTCACCCCTCTGGTATCTTGACCTCCTGGAGTTCACAGAGAAGTGCTCTGGTGTCCACACTAGTATCTGAATCAGGGTAGAGGAGAAAGGTGTGACCTGGTGCTCACCGAGCAGACTGGCAAGAGTGCTGCCTCCTGATCTGTCTCTGGCTCCCTGGATGGGTTTCTGTTTGTCTCTCAGGGGCCTCCAGGAGTTGGCCTGGCCTGTATCCCACTTGCCCTACCCATAGGAAACCTGTTCAATTCCATTACTTCCGGGTGTCAGGCTCTGGCTTCCCTTCACTGTGAAAGGAGCCTTGCTAGGATTTTCATACCAGGACAGAGGGTGAGACAGATGCTGGGCAGGAACCAGTTTTCCTAGATTAAAATACAGAGGAAAGTTTATGGGGCATCAGGACCCAGGAGAAGACTTCAGCTGTGGCTGGATCACAGAGCATTCACTGATGCTGTGGGTCCCATGGTGGGTAGAAAGGGCACAGGGGATCCCTGAGACACAGGCTGTTTTTTTCCTTCTCCAGGGCATGTGACTATTTCTGAACCCTCAAGTAACCCTTTCCACATATCAGGGGATGTGGATTTCTTCTTGCTCAGAGAGCAGGAGCAGAATAAAGTTATTGAAGTAAGTATCTGGGCCCAGGGCAGCCCCTCCCCTCTTAGTAGCTTCCCAGTTCTCTGTTCCTCCTGCCTCAGGTAAATGCCTTCCCTCCTCAACCCACTCTCACTCCAGAAAAGTCATTGGCTCACTTTTCTCCCAAAATCAAGTGGAAACCCTGCTTGGCTGTCCCATCTCTAACATGTCCCATGTATCCCATCATTATTGTCTCCCAGACTTACTCAGATGGCTTCCTTAGCTATGGTGGCAATCTCTCTACCTTTTCCATTCTCCCTTATGAGAATGGCCATTCCCTCCCAGCATTGTTCTTGTCCCTCAAGGCCTGTCTCAAAATTCACAGGTTTTCTTTTTTTGGACCTCTAACCTGCTTGGAATTCCACAGGACAGATGCACAGAGTGCCCCTACCCCGTCTTACCTGCTTGCTGCCTCTTGTTTTCTTTTGGAAACAGATTTAAGTTCCCCGAACCTTCTGTCAGTTTTAGCCAGACTGACCAGGAGCCAGGGCATCCTGGATCCCACAACCTCAGCACAGACCAGCAGAACAATGTCAGACAGTGCTGTCCACCTGCTGTACCCCTCCTTTCTCCTGGCCTGAATCAGGTTCAGCATCTGCTGTTCTCAGGGTGGCATGGTCCCATGCCACCATCAGTAGGATGCTAGGTAAAAGACATTCTTCAGCTTCTGTATTAGAAAGTGGAACAGCCCTGTGAACCATATTTAGCTCCAGAAGGAGAGGCTGTCAGCTTGGGGTTCTAAAGGAGGCTCTCAGACGATGTGATGCACTTGCTCAGCCACTGAGAAGGGATGGAAAACCCACAGCAGGGCTCTCTCTGGCCTTCACCTTGGGCCTTCCTCTTCATGGGATGCAGAATTGGATATTTCTTCTATTTCCAAGCCTGACAGTACATTGGGTTTACTGCCTTCTGCAAAATGGCCTTGTGCAATTGCATACTACCCTTTCACCCCTGAGGAATCTCCACCTTCCTCCTTGCAGATGCCCAACCTATACCCTTCCCACTCAGCAGCTCTTCCCTACCCAGAGAGTCCCCATACACACACTCCCCACCCAGTGGGTTCCATTCTACACCTTTCTCATCTAGTGGGTTCCCCATCCTTGTACCCAGCAGACCCTCAGGTGCACCCTCCCCCATGCAGGGGGCTCAAGGTCCTCTGTATCTGAGGGTAGCACTTTATCATCATGCACAGGGGTCACCTGGGGCTTAGGCTGGATTTGCTGAGATTCCTCAGGGTTATTAAATAATGGTTTGTGGTAGCTGGGGGGAAGGGGTCCCAGCAGAAAACAGATTGATGCTGAAAATCTTTTTTTTTTTTTTTTGGTTTTTCGAGACAGGGTTTCTCTATTCAACAGCTCTGGCTGTCCTGGACTCACTTTGTAGACCAGGCTGGCCTCGAACTCACAGTGATCCACCTGCCTCTGCCTCCCAAGTGCTGGGATTAAAGGCGTGCGCCACCACGCCTGGCTGGAAAATCTTTCTGAATGAGGAGACTTCAGTATAAGGTCCACAGTGTTACACAGTCACAGTACTTGGGCTTGAGAGCTGTTACAGTCAGGGAGTGTCCCCTCCCCTGCCATCCCAGGGTGGATAACGATGATCCACCTGTGGGTTGCACAGAGGTACAGGGCAGTGGAAGACAGCAACCAGCAGTGAGCTTCCAGCCAAGTGACAGGATATCCTGCAGAGGGAACTGCCAATTCTTTTGTGACCAGGCTTAAGTTCCTTGAGCTTTCTGTCAGTTTTAACAAATCAAATGCTCGGTCTCAGTTAAAGGGGACTTTGGATTGAAGGGACAGATCATTTTTTAGCCATGCTGGTACTGTTTGCTATTTGGATGCACATAGAGCAGGCACCTGTGTTTGGTATGGCTACCTCTCCTGGGACCCATTCTCAGGTGATCATTGTCCTGTTCAACCTCAGAGGCTGTGCGCAAGAGCCTATGGCCTTTCTAAGAGCGCTAACAACAGAGTGCTCAGCAAGGTGTGTGTGTGTGTGTGTGTGTGTGTGTGTATGTGCGCACATGCATGCATTTACATGTGTGTGCATGTGTATGTCCACTCTATGTGTGGGCCCCTACAGCCCCTGGCACTGGACAGGGGCACTGGAGATATGCATCTGGTAGGAACCCTGGTCCCATTCACTGCCTGTCACCCCTACAGGAGCGCGAACAAAAAAAGATACTGAGGGTACACCAGAAGATGACCTATGCATCCAAGGTGTCCACCAAGCACACTAGCCTGCGGCAGGAGCTGCAGCTAGAAGAGGAGATGGAGAACCAGGAACTGATGTCTGAGGTTGGGCAGCTGCACACCTTCTGCAACAATGCTGCCTGGAAGCTGGCCATGACCCGAGGTACGGCACCCCTACCTTGTGCAGGAGCAGGATTGAGGGATGGGTAGGCATTTGACACCGTGTACCTTGAAGAGCCCTGTCCTGATGGGCCACAGTTCCAGGGTATGCTGTTCACTTGGGGACTGCATGGTGCGAAGGGGTAGACTCAGCTTGCAGAGGCTTGGGTTCCATCCACCCACCAACAGTGAGCCAGTCACAGTGGCAGAGCCGTTCAATATAGTGAGGAGGCTGTATCTGGAACTTACCTTCCAGGCCTTGGTCACAGTGGAATATTTGATTCATGGCTAGCTAGCACTGGACTCCTTAACTGTTCCAACCTCATGAGTTGTGGGGTCTGTGATAAGACATTGAACAAAAGTATCTGTGAACTGTTTGTTTATTGCTCAGCAGCTTGTTTATTGTAAGCCCTGAGTTCTGAGCTTACAATCGTGGTACATGAGGGACTATAGAGACACTGTGATCATGAAACAGAACCCCTAACTTCTACCTTGACCCTAAGCCCTGAGCTCAATGGGGCTTGTGGAGGAGCCTTTGCCTTCTACTCCTCAGATTGAGAGAGGCAAGTGGGATGGTAGGCAGGGGAAGTGGGAACCAACAGAGGGCTATAAAATTCCTCACTGTCCTGACCTTGATGTCCATGAGGACTTAGTGTTCTTGAGGACATAGAACACATAGCAATCCATTTATCTCCTGTGCCTCAAAGCCCTGGCCAATGTTACTAAGTCTAGCTGGGTGAGGGTTGCCCAGAGCCTTATTCCAAGTAAGATAGATACCAATCATGTAGCCGTCACCTCTTATTATCCCAGGGGACAACTTCCTGGAGCCACCTTGGGATCAGAAACCACAAGCAATGTTAAAGTTGTGTTTATGTTCTCCCGTGTTCTCTAAGTCATCCATAGATCTGTGCACAATGAGTTCAATATAAATTCTATGTTAAACAATGGTTTGTAGTGACAAGGGAATTCTGTTCACCCATGGGGCAAAAGTTTCTTTTCCATATATTTTTGATCTGTTGGTTGAAACCAAGGATATAGACCCACAGATGTGGAGGGTTGGTTTATGCTGGGGAAGCTTTTCCTCCATTTTTTTTTTTAGTCTTTCCACCATCACCATTAACCCTGGGTGGAGAGCAGGACCCCAGCCTCCTCTGTGGACTGTCTTGGGTGCTGAGTTCCAGCCTTCCTCCCTTCTCCTCTCCTCTCCTTCTGAGTCTTGTTGCAGAAAAGAATGTGAAGCCTGAAACATTGGATAACTACATGAAGCAGAAGCGAAGCATGTTTCTTCTCCAGGTGAGAATGGCTACATCCAGGCTAGGGCCTGAAGCTTGGCTGTGACCCAGCCAGGTGCCCTCATGCCTGCTCTGCTGGCCCACAGTATGCCCTGGCAATGAAACGCAATGAAATCCAGCGGCTGGAAATGCTGGCTACCCGGGAGGAGAAAAGGCTGCAGAGGGCTGAGAAGCTCCTGGAGAATGATGCAAACTTGTTTGAAGAGTTCCTCAGGGAGAATGACCGCAGCTCAGTACAGGCCATGAGACTGTGAGCCTCCAGGCCCTGGTGGCCTTGCCTATACAAACCCAAAACCCCGGGCTGGGTCCATTCCATTCTTAGCTGCACATGGAACCATGAGCCCTAGCCAGGTCCTGATCTCAACCTATGGTCTTGACCCCTGGATACTCCCCACCCTCTAGCTCCCTACCTGGCCTGTGACCAAGGCCTTGGCTTCTCCCATTTCAGATTGGTCTTTAATGATTCATGATTGGCCTCCTGGTTCCCCTTCCCCCAGGGCTGAGAAAGAGATCAAGACTAAGACAGAGAAGATCGTTGAGATGAGAGACCTCATGGCCCAGATCATGACCATCAAAAGGTAGAGAACCTTGGCCACCTTTCCCTGTCACTTCACTGGTGCTGAGGGCCACTTAGGACCACAAGTTCTCTCAGGGACTCAGACCCTGTGGAGACTGTGGCCTGTCTTATGGGTGGTGATGAAACTGACACTCAGTGACTCTCCTGAGGCCGCACCCCAGGATACAGGAACATGTGGGTCAGACTGAATGCAGCAGGCAGAATCTCCATGGATGAGAATCCTGCAGGTCACAGAAGGGTCACAACAATAGTGGAATCATTATTCTGGTCCCTTTATGGCAGGCTCCCTTTCTGCCTCAGCTAGGGCTTGGTGGTGGACACTGCCTAACTTCCTGCATCCCTCCCTGGGCCTAGCGAAATCTCCAGATTCAAAGACACCTTGCAACATTACAAGATCTACAAGGACTTCCTGTACAAGCTGTCACCCAAGGAGTGGTTGCATGAGCAGGAGGAGAAGCGCCTGGCTCTCAAAAAGTCCAAGGAGCTTTCGGAGTTCATCAAGGACAACACGGTCATCTCATTAGGAGAAAAAGGTAGGGCAAAGAGAAGAGTATCCCCTAAGAGTGGGCCCCCATAGTGATGCAGAGAACCTACACCAAGCTCGAAGGCTCCCATCTAGTACTTTCTCTCATGGCTGGCTCCACACATGGAAGTGCCCACTTTGAACCAGGAGCTCAGCTCAAGCCTTCCCAAAGGGACAAAAACCAAGGGCTCTCCTCCCAGGTATTTCCTTCCCTGTCTTCCTCCTGGGCTGAGAGCCTGAACTGCCACATAGAATCTGGGTCCAGCAGTGGTTATGGGGGCTCTCTTTTGCTTCTTGTAGGGTCTGGCAGTAAGAACAAGACAGACTTGCTGTGGAAAGATATAGCTGCTCCAGCCGAGAAGGGACTCATACCTCATGTCAGGGGTACACACCAACCTCCCATTTTCCCCCCAGAGGTTCAGAGCGTGAAGAAGCCCTCAAAGCTTACACGTCCTGGGCAGGCATCCTGTAGCTGTCAGAGTCTCCCGCAGGTCGCTCAGCCCAGCCAGCCCAGCCTGCACAGCGAGTTGGACTCCAGACTGTGAGTGGCCTCCAGGACTTTGGGGAAGCAAAAGCCACTAAAGGAGATAGCAAGGCCAGCAGGGACATAGGGGAGGGGGCAAGGAATTTCATGTGTCTCTAGAGGAGGGTGATGAGAGGGGAGTCAGTTGAGTCACACTTAAGTCAGTCCACAGAGCTGCCTTAAGTGTCTGGTTCTGACTCTGGAGTGACTAAGGTCGTCAGTAACCCCAATATGACAGCACATAAAGGGGAAGTGGGCGGGGCTGGCAGGGTTGCTCCTCTCTGGAAGACATGTGCCAGGGGCAGCTTTTTCCTGTCTATCCTAGGAGGTTCAAAAAGGTCCCAGATATAAGAGCCCCAGAGTATTGGGAAACACTATAGGGTCACTGTAGGCCCAAGTGGTATATGTGTGTTTTAGTGACATTTTCCTGATGACAAATTCCTGCCTGTTGGCACTGGGTGGTCTGGTTTATACATCTTTCTACTGGCTAGTTGGCTTCCTCTGTCAGTCCTCTGTTGGCTCTGTACCCACCCTGGTGGTGTCCTGACATCCCATTTCCAATAATGCCTTTTGAGAGGAATTAATTTTAATAATGTCATGATACCTATCTTTTCACTTATGGTAGGTGAGTCTTACACCCTTCTTAAGAAATCTCTGCCAGCCTTTGAAATAGTCTGCTTTTGTGCTACAAGCTTCATTCAGTGTATTGGAGTGGATGAGGGTACCTGGGCATGAGAAATGGGCTTTCTTTGTGCCAGTCCTAATCTCTGCCATTCCTTCCCATGTCCCATCTTCCCTGCTCTAGGACCACCTGGACCCCCTCCTTTGTTCTGCACACTGTACCCCCCTTTCCTGATGCTTTCCCTGTGCAGTGTGCCCTCAGCTGCTCAACTCAATTTATGCTTTTTGGATTGTGGGAAAGTCCAGCTTTCCCTACTTGTTAAGCACTCTTTTTTGTTCATGGTGGTCTTGTCATGGAGACAGACTAGCCACTATCAGTGACACGAGTGTGCATTGACTGGCTGGTGATATTGGCTGAGAACTTGGTGCAGAGGCTCCAAGAAGTCAGAGTGCAATGCCAGCTACTTACCAAGGTTACTTGAGCCCTGAACTCTTGTGTTGGGAGAGCTGAGGATATAGGTCCTGACCATACTGGCCTGGCTTTGAACCCTGCTGTCTCTTCCTATCAGTAAGGTCAGTGCTTCCACCTTCAACCTTTCACCCTGATATATTTACAGCACTAAAGTATAGGATATAGTCTATAAACTAGGCACACAGACCAAACTTACTGATCACAAATCACAAGGGAATTTATTTTAAAGAACTTTTCGGGTACACATACACATTTACCATTAAAAGAAGAGTCAAATTTGCATATGTGATGGGTGTTCTTGTTTATGATTATATAATTAAATTTTGGCTGGATAGTTGATACTGTCTGATGCAGAGCATCTTCAGTGTTTTTCAGCTGGTCGTTTTTTAATTTTAGAATCATCAATGTTGAGAATGCCATTTTTCACTAATATAGAATATGCCAGAGGCATGCTTAGGGCCAACCCAAAGATATAATGTGGTGCACACTGAGGAGTGATGCTGAGGTGATGTATGGTGCGGCAGCACACACCTACAAAGTGCTCATGATGTGTGCGTTCAGAACTAAGTCTGCAGTGAATTCACAATGTATCATGGGTGAGCGCTGTCAGAAACACCCCAGATTGTTTGACTTTTGATTTCTGGTCATTAAACGTTAGGAGGTCTTTCACCGTTGCCCAGTTTTTCCTGTTTCTCACACTTAGCTACACAGCCCCACATGGGGTTGGGACTCACAGTTTAAGAAACTGAAAGCGGCCGGGCGGTGGTGGCGCACGCCTTTAATCCCAGCACTTGGGAGGCAGAGGCAGGCGGATCTTTGTGAGTTCGAGGCCAGCCTGGTCTACAAAGCGAGTCCAGGACAGCCAGAGATATTCAGAGAAACCCTGTCTCGAAAAACCAAAAACAAAAAAAACAAAAAAAACAAAAAAAAAAAGAAACTGAAAGCTAGGTGGCCAGGGCAGCTGAACATAATTGCATGAGTTGTGAGCTGCAGAAGGTCACAACTGAGAAGGCCATATCCCTTTGGTGAGTGAATTCAAGGCAGTGGGGCTCAGCAGTCTCATGGGTACCTTAAGCAGGCAGCTGAGCTGAACTACCTCCAAATTCCTCCTCTGTAAAGGGAGCCTCAGAAGGTGCGCTGGTGAGGCATAGGCAACTTTCTCTGCTCCCACAGCTCTGTGCACCTGTATATCTCAATTTCTACCTCTGATTCCTGAGCATCTGGCAAGAAGCTGACCTTACCTGTCCCCCAACTAACACAGCAGCACTCCCAGGCAGAGCCTACCTGGAATGGGTGGGGGCTACTGGAAAGGGCTAAGAAGAATGTGGAGGTGGGTTCCACACCACGCTGAGGTCATTTGGCCTCTTTACATCCCTATGAGCTGTCTCAGAACAGGCCCTGCCCTGTGTGGTGCTGCTTGGGCTAGGCTGGGAAGAGCTTGGTATGTTCAATGGCTGTGAATTGGGAGATTCCCAGATCCAATCCAGGTGGCCTCAGAGGAGTCACTCAGAAAATGAATGGTAAAAGGAAGGTAGCTGGGAAGTGAGGGCAGGTACAAAAGACCCTGCACCTTGAGAGAGTAATGGCTGATGGGTCAGGCAGAGTAACCTAGTGGATCAAGGGAAGTCAGTCTTATTTTAATTGGAAGACTGCCCACTGAATTTTGAGTGTCCCTTGGCTATGGGACTCTGATGGAGGTTGGTGCTACATTTGGGCAATATGCATTAAGGGAGGGGTAGGGAATATGCTCCATCGATGTCTTTGGTCTTTCCCCCCCCCCTTGCCACTTGTGGCCTAGACTGGTCCAGGAGCTCTGATCCCACTGTCTGTTCTTAGGTCAAGCTCCACGATACCATCACAAGAGGACACTGACAGCGATGGGGAGGTCTGTGGCTGGGCTCTCTCCCTGCTTGCCCTCCTCTATCAAACATCCTGCACTGCCCCACCAGGCCCCATCCTGTACAGCAACCTCTGCCTGCTCCTCACAGGAGCTGGCTTTGTACTTCACTGAGCCCCAGCAGCTCTTGGACGTCTTCACGAAGCTTGAGGAAGAGAACCTGTCACTGATTCAGAACACACAGGAAATGGAGGAGACCTTGGATGACCTGAATGTCACTCTGAAAAACACCAAGATCCGCATGTAGGTCCCCTTGCCACTTGTACCCTCATTGCACTACTGGCTGTCCCCTTCCTTGTATAGGGTCTGGGTGGATACCAGGACCTTGGAGCCACCTGGAATCATAAGGTAGCACTGTGGACCTCCCATTCAGCCAGGAAGTCAGCTCTGCCATATGGAAGGTCACTACATCCCAGGGCCCTGAGGCAGGCATGGTTTGGAAGGGGCTGGAAGCTGGTCTTCAAGACACTTCAGCCATGGGGAAGTATTAGAGGTCCTCACACAACACCCCTAGTCCCCCCGGCTGTGAGGGAGAGAAGGTCTGCCTTGCTGAGGAGGTGCAGCATTTGGGTGGGCACCAAGCAGCAGAGGTGCAGCTGAGTGGGAGGGCGTAAGGCCCCCTGACAGGATGGAGCCAGACTGGGATGGCTTTGACCTGAGAGGACAGATCTGTCAAAGCCTAGCACAGCAAGGGACCAGGGATCTGAAAAGATCCTAGGGAAACTTAAGGCTCTAGGTGTAGCTAGCTAGGCAGCAGAAGGGGCAGGAGTTGGACCCATTCCCACCCAGAACCCACTGGACACTTGAAGATCCACAATCCCTGCTGCAAGGTATGACTATCAGTTATTCCATTGCATCCCAGTCTCCTCTGCTGGCCCATTCCAGAGTCCAAGGGAGCTGACTAGGGAAGGTTGAGCTGGGGTATGGGGAGGGGTGGGGGGTCATTAAGGGCTCATCCACCAAGTCCCTAAACTCTAAGCAACATTTCTGGGTTGGCCCAAGGCCTGCTCATGAGAGCTTATGCTGGATGACGGCAGACGGCAGACAGACCCACACATTGACTGGTAGGAAATGCACATGCTAGGAAGAAGACAAGGTGAGTGACATGAGGGGAAGGTGACAGCAGGTGAGAGGGGAAGACAGGCCCCAGGAGAAAGCAGTGTGTGGCCCAGGACTCTGCTTGGGAGGGGAAGGAGTCAGCCACCCAGAGGAGGCCTGGGAAAGACAGCTCAGCCAACAGAAGCAGCCAGGGTACAGGCTCTGACCCAGCTGAGACTTCAACTTCCAGCCATGGAGCCTCTTAGAGTCCTCCAGAGCATCTGCTCTCCCTCAACAGAGCCACTCATGCACCTAGCAACACCCAGGAACACACACCACCCTTTCTCAGAACAAAACAAAACAAAACAGAAAATAGCTTGTGAGAAAGAGAAAACAATTTAAAAAATTGAATAGATAATAAGTTAGCAAAAGAGCCTTAGATCCAGCTGGGTTAACAGATAAATTCTACAGAAAATTTAGGGGTTTAAGGGGATGGCTCATTCAGTAAAGCGCTTGCCTTGCAAGGAGAACCTGTGTATGAATCCCTGAACTATATATATTATATCTATATATAAAACATATATTATATATTAATATATAATATATATTTATGCATATATAATAGAGTATATACAATATATATAGTTTTGGGAATTATAGATGCATAGATACACACACACACACACACACACACACATACACACATATATGAGCTGGGCACAGTGGTATTTATTTGTAACGATGGTTTTGGAAGGAAGGAACAGGGAACACCTGGGACTTACCGGCCAGCAAGTCTAGCTCATTGGCAAGCCCCTGGCAGTGAAAAGACCCTGTCTCAAAATACATGCACACAGCATACATTCACATTTAAGGGAGAAATGATGATACTCCTCAGCCATTTCCAAAAGACAGAAGAGGTGAGAACACTTGTAGCCTCACAGTGAGACCAGCATGGCTCTAATGCCAAGCCGGACACAGACGGCCCAGGAGGAGGAGTTCAGAAGAGGGTGTCTCATCACTGTAGAGACAAAGACCTCAATCTTAACTCCGTAAACACACCATGGATCACAACTTTGGAATAGAAGCAAATTTCAATTTGGTAAAGATCACAAGATCCTACAAGTTAATTCTATTAGTTAAGGGCAAGAGACTAGTGGCTTTTCCACTGACATATGGAGCAAAGGGTGGGTATTTCCTTTTTCTACACTGTCCTGGAGGTCCACCCCTGGTGGGCAGAACCTCAGCTCTCCTAGGCCTGTGACCTCAGGACAGGACTGGGCTGTGCCTACTAGATCATGCCTAGCAGGAACCCTGGGTACTGAGGGAACTGTCCAACCCTGCAGGGACAGGGAGGTCAACATGCTGAAGCAGTGGATCACCTCCATGATGATATCAATCTCCAAGGAGGAGGAGTCAGCAGCAGAGCTGGAGCTCAAAGCCCGTGTCTTCCACTTCGGAGAGTATAAGGGTGACCAGCAGGTAGGGACAGGGATGTCTCAGGGCAGAGGCCAGGCCCTGCACCCAGATCCTGCCCACTTCCTAGGCTCTGGGTGTTTGGTGTGTCATGTGCCCCGGGGGTCTGTTCATCCATCCCCTCTTAGCTGCCTGTACTGCCTCCCAGACTCTCGGCAATAGGGAGCAGGTTATGGCCAGGAGCTCAAGGCACTCACACACAGAAATACATTTACTCACTCAGGTTTTAGTTCTTTTCAGTACTGCCCAGGGCCTTGTGTTACAGTCATAGGCCAGAGGCCTGGCACTGATTGTGGTCAGGCCTGTCTTTTGCCTACTGGTCCTCACTAATACTTATTCAACACCCATACAGCAGTTGTTATCTGCTTTTGGAATGTCAGGGAACAGGTTCAGAGGGGGATGGGCTCATCTACCTTGGGCCTCACATAATGTGGTCCTGTGGGACGCTGGGGCCAGTGCATAGCTCCCTGGAACAGGAGACTGGACCTCAATGGGTTTGCTAAGGAAGCTGGGGGAGGGGCTAGGCTATGAGATAAGTCAGAGGTCTGACTGCAGGAGCCCCAGTGCTACTCTGGCTAAGAAAAGCAGGTACCAGTGCTTCACCCCACTCTCTGAGCCCACACTGTGGCTGTTTCATCCTGGCTGGCAAGCCATAATGGCCGGTGTAGGCAGGCTATTACATGAGGGTGATCAGGGGCCTGCAGCCATGCCACATCGCCATTGTCCCCAGGACAAGCTGCTGGAGAGCCTGAACCAGAAGGTGCTGGATGTGTACCAGAAGTGTGTGGGCACGCAGCAGGAGGCCAACCTGGGCACAGTGCAGATGCTGACTGTGGTGGAGCACCAGCTGGATGAGCTGCTGGAGAATCTGGAGCGAGTGTCCCAGGCCAAGATAGAGCAGGCTGAGAAGGTCAAGGAAAGGGAGAGGCGCCTGAGGTCAGTCACTGTGCCCAACCTTGTGTTGCCACAGCCCTGGTTTGGGTGCGGGGCACTTTAGTCAGTGTCCACCCTCACAACTCTCCTGACCACAGAGACAGGCTTAGGACCCTGTGACATGAGGCTGAGGCCAGGGTCTGTAGGTTCCACAGAGCAGAAGCCATGGACCCTCTGCCTGGTCATCCACTTGTATGTGGGGCCTTAGGACACAACTATCTGCCAAGTCTATCTGTCTCTCTCAAGATTGGGGCCATCTCCTCTGGGGCCCAGCACCTGTTCCAAGACTGATGTCCTAGCTGGGTGCCAGGGTGTAGGTCTGTGGGCACAGGAATGAAAGACATAGATGTGCATCCAGGGAAACACGCTTTCTTGGGAGTGTGGTCTGAGGTCACCTTCACAGCTGGCATGGCTTTTACACAGCCCTGCCTGCCTTCTTTCCAAGCCTTGGTTGACTTGCCCAGGACTGACAGGAAGGGCAGCAGGGACTCTTTGTTTGTTTCTTTCTTTCTTTTTTTTTTTTTGCATGTGGAAGGGCATGAGTTGGCCTGGAGCCTGAGTGGGAAAAGCAGAGATTCCCTCCCAGGCCCTGGTCTCTGTAAGCCATCTCTTGTCCCCAGGATTCGTGAAGAGAAGGTCAGGATGCAGAAGGAGATACAGGAGGAGCGTCTGCAGCGGGCTCGAGCCAGGGCCCAGGCTGAAATAAAAAGGAAGGTGAGGGGTTATGCCAGGGCCACCCTAGGGTGTACCTCCTAGGCTCTCCAGCCCAAGCTCCAAGGCCTCTATGCAGGCAAATCACTGATGGAAGAAACAGACAGCTGCTTGCAGTACCAAGACAGAGTGGCATAGTCTCCAAAGCCAGGTGCTTCCAGTGCCCCTGCCGTAGGGCTGTCTTTCTCACTAGCACCAATCTCCCAGATGTGCTGTTCATAACACCCCTGCCAGGTGCAGATGCTCAGCTCACAGAACTCACACCAACACCCAGTCTCTCTCAGAGTCCTGTTGCTCTGTCCACCCCCCGACAGACCTTGGGCCAAGTACACTGCCTATTGCTAGGCCTGTGTCTTCTGGGTCTCAAGCACTCACTCCACAGAAAATGGACTGTGGCAGCCTTGTGCCTTCTGGATGTAACAGCAGAAAAGTCTGGTCCCGAAAGCAGACCTGGAGCCAAGCATGGCCTCTGAGAAAACAGGAGCTGGTGGGGCATCTATGAAACATGACTGCCCATGCCATCACTTGGGAAAGATGAACACTGTTAATAATAAGATACGACTAAACATCCCAGGGCTTAGTCCAGAAAGCAAGCTGACACATAATTCCCTTCAGAAGATGCAGCTCATTAGCAGAAAGGCTTCCTGGCTATGATCAGGACTCATATGGCAAGGAGAGCATGAGACAGAAATAGTATGGCATATGGAGATCTAAACGTAACAGGGCCTTAGTGGGGAGGGGATGCATTTCTTTCCTAGAGAGGAGTTTCATTAAGAGAAGAGGATGAGGGGCAGAGGGGAAGAGAGAGAACATATGCTGCTGTGAGAGGGATGGCAGGGTGGAGCAGCCTCTTCAGACAGCAGCCTCCAGACAGCCTCTCCAAGCAAATCCAAGAACCAAGGAAACAGACAACTAAGTTTTAAGGGGCTGGAAGCGAGTTTCACATCATATGATTTAGCTCAACATAGTGTAAGTCACAAAAGCATGGAGGAACGAGGTACTGGTTAGGACCATCAGTCAAGGGCTGTTGTTGGACTCAACAGAAACAGCTTAATTCTGTCTAAGAGAGAGCTGAAGGTTATGGGACTGGGCCTTTTAAGAGTGACCGACTTGTGTTTTGTCACACTGCAGGGTCTTCTGTGGAAGCCCTGACCTAGGAAATGCTTTAGCTCTTGCTCCTCAAAAGTTATGCTCCATGTAGCTGGCATGGTGACTGCTAGGCTGGTCTACACTCCAGATCCTTTCAGTCAGTACTGCCCTTGACTGCTGGTCTGCATGACCAGAGTTTGCTGGCCTCTTCCTGCACCTTATGGCAGGGGACACAGTGCAAGGCATCTACATAGCCAGCACAGGCTCACCATGTTTATTTCCCTGCAGAGAGGCAGGAGATTGGTATGCCGCTCCCGTCCACCAGTCATCAAAGTAAAGGAGGAGTCTGTGCACACGATGATGGACAAGGAAAAGGAGGAGATGCTCTTCTTCTTCTCTTAGCAGGAGAGAATGCAGAGGGCTCAAGAAGAGGTCAGCAGTAAGTGCAGGCAGGGACTGTGAGCCTGAGGGGTCCCTAACTCCACCTCATGCTTTCCTGTCCGCTTCCTTACTCACAGGAAATAAAGTGTCTCTTGGGAGTCTGACTGGCCTGTTGAAAGAACCCCTTGGAATCCTCCTTTTAACATTTCACCTAAAGCTGTCTGAGAGAGAACTCTATGCAGGTTCTCAACAGAAACAGCTGCTTGGAGAGAAATCCAAATCCTGTCCCTGAGGAGAGCAGGGTGTCACTGCTTGGATCTTGGAGACAAAAGAACTAGTGGCCATCTGGGCAGAAGGGGGAAGGATTTCAACACCATGCATAGTACCTTGAAATAAACCAGAGCAAAACCTTTGGCACATGACATACAAACACTTTTATTCATTTGCACGAAGAATTGGGTCCATGGCAGCAGGAAGCTCCAGTGCTCAGAACACAACAGCCTAGCCCATCAATTGCAGATACATACTAGAGGCTGTGGGAGAAAGAAGCTTCTCTGTGGGGTGGACTCTTGAGGCAGGTGACAGTGGTAACAGGCTGCCCATGGAGTGGGGAGGTTCCTGCTGACAGGTGGGCAAGTTCAACCCCTAAACTTTGGCCTGTGATTCAGGAAAGACCTGTGGAAAGGAGTCTTCTCAAGTAGGATTTATAATCCCCTTGTAGAGACCAGCACCTAGGTAGATGGCATCACAGAGCCATCCAGAGAGGACTCATGCCCAATAATCTCAGAGCCCTCCCCAAATCCAAGAAAAAAAGCAACTCAGATGGGACAGAACCAAAACAGTATCTGAATATGCACACTCCAAAGGGCCCAAGAAAAATGCATTTTTGAGTGACCCTGTATCCAGTCTTAACTAACAAATAAATATGTGCAAGGCAACCAACTGTCTCCTCTGGGAAGACTGAATCACTCTGTGAAAACACACAAGGCCACATAACATCTTCAACCTCAACCATAAAATAAGCCTATTGTTCCAGCCCTACACATAACATACAACATTCAGAAGCTCACTGTAGAGACTGCCAACAAGTTAGTATTTACCATTCCCAAAAACAGAATCTAGAAAGATGACTTTAAAATTCTGAACTGTTGGAATTCATTCCCAAACTATGAGCCACACTGTCAGTCTAGGAAGAGGACCTTCTAAGCAGGCCACTGGTGTGTGGCAGGGTAAGCTTTCAGACTAGCTGCCTGTATGCCCTGCGAGAGCTCAGCCTGAATTTGGTTTCACCACAGCATACTGTATAGTAAAATCAACACACCCACCAAAACCATCCCACTAAGTGAGAAGTAGTCTGTCATACAAGCTCTCAGAAAAGAACCAAATTTTCAAATGTGTCAGGCAAAATGCTAACACATCACAACTGAAGGCCCTGACCAGACTTAAGTTACAGACATGTACCCGAGTGGGGAACCATGATCTGTCCACTTCCTGCAGGGATCTTTTAATGTAACAACTGCTACCCAGCTCAGGCCCAATCAGACATGGAAAGGGCTGTAATGCACACACATTACATGGACATGGTGCCTATTTCACCAAGGGCAACCTGTGGAGGCAGTTTCAAAGAGTATAGCCCAAACTGGCTCTTGCTGGAACAGAATGAAAGCACCTTCAATATGTGTACCCCAAAGTCTAAAAGAATCAAGCTGGACTGCTGAGTAGAAGTCAAGTGAGGTCTCCCTGCCCACTCCACAGTCATCTGAGGTCTTGAAATACAGCCTGCATTGCGGTCTTTGTTTGCTCAGGGTGCTGTCACTGAAGGTCCCGCAGGTTGATAGTGCTTCCTGGTACCTGTGCAGTCTCCAGCCCAGCAGAACCTCCTGGTGCTGGAAGCACCTCCTGTCAAACCAAGCAGAAAAGTGAGAAGGAGTGGAGCGGAAAGAGAAAGGGAAGGCATAGCAGAGACCTGGCACACATCTTATATCCCCTCAAAGAACAATGTGCAAGGGATGGGGCACATGCTTTTGATCCCAGTACAAGGAAGGCAGAGACTGGTAGATCTCTGTGAGTTCCAGGCCAGCCAGCCAGGGCTACATAGTGGGACTCCATTTCAAAAAGAAAGAAAAAGAATGCATTAAAAACCATTACATTTTCCCAGGTTTTTCTTTTTCTGGGCCCATTGATGGATCCACACATATTCAAGCACCCATGTACTTTTCTGTAAAAAACTGAGCTCCTCCCTTGTACCCAGCATGTTGTGGGCAGGGAGATGGCCATGGCTAGGTACCCAGCACACTCCTGCTGGAATCCAGTGTTCCTGCTTTGGCACAGTAGACTCCAAGCTGCAGTGGGAAGGTCTCAAGTCACCAGTAGTTTGTATCTCACCTTCCCTCCCTCACTATCTCTTCCTCTTTTCCCCACCATCCCACATCTTTTTCTTCTCCCTCCTTTTGGTTTTTAGAGGCTAGTTCTTATTATGTGGCCCAAGTGGCCTCAAATTTGCAATTCTCTAGTCTTGGTCTGGATTACAGGGTGCCACCTATGTCTATCACACCTAGCACAGATTCCTTTTCTTTAGGAAGGCTTCTGAGGACTTAGACAGTGGAACAGACATTTCTGAGATAGGCCAGCAGTCTGAAAAGTGACTCTCATTCCTACCTACACCTGCATTGGTGGCTACCTAGTCTTAGCTTAACCACTCACCCACATAGCTACTCATCTGGGTACAGCTCATTCATGGAGAACTTAGAAATGGAGAATGCAGTGGTCACAGGCACACTAGACTTCACCTGGCCCACAAGCAGACACTGCCGTGTCAAGCAAGCATTATTTGAAGCTGTGACCCTGACAACCTTTTCAAAAAAGTACGAGGTGGCTGGTATGACCACTAACCCAATGGGCCTTCAGGACAGGTTTGAGGCAGCTGCTAACCCATGCCCCAGTCTCCTGACATGGGAAATCTGGGATGAGTTCTATTGATAAGAGCAAGAAATGTAGGCATCCAGACCTGGAGGACGTAGACAGGCAGATCCATGGTGAAGCAGGGGTGGAAGGCAGAGCGCTGTGGGCTGAGGGCCAGTGCCAAGCCTCCTTCACCTGAGGGGTCATCCTGGGAAGGCAACATCAAGAATTATCATACACTGGTAACCAGGAAGCAGGAGCACTAGCCCTTCCTCTCTCACTTTGACCCCAGCCCAAGGTTCAGTTTGCTCTGGAATCTGCTGCTGCCAGGCTCCACTATGTTTATTATTTATACACTCAAAATCTGTCCCCAGTCCCAACAGTACCTTTCTTCCTATGTTGTACTAAATTCCACATGGATGCCCTAGTACCTTCTTAAGCATGGGGAGCCCTCTCTGTTCCTGGCATACCCATAAGCCAAACAGAGACCTGAAATCAGATAGCATCCTGAGATGAGGAGGCTACCAGGTCCCCTAAGCCAATCAGGCAAGACTGGTTTTGCCTTTTCATGTGTGCCTTCAGTTACAGTTGCCTGCCACCCCCAAACTGAGCACCCTGTGCTATTGCAACCCATCCTTCCATCACTCCAAGGACCTTCTGAGTACTACTACTTCCATCTCATGACCACAACACTGAAACTGGGGCTAAAGCCACTTGCCCAAGACAACCCTAGCTGTCAAGGGATAGGTGAGAGTCATACCTAGGTGCACGTCCTTTCCAACGGGCTCTTTTTCTGCCGGTCGTGGCAGCTTTCTTCATACAGTCTCTTCACCTTACACCCTTAGCCCAGGCATGACTTCTGCAAGCTGACCTGCACACTGTGCCTGTACTCCTTTGGGGTAGGCCTCTACTCCTTTCACTGCCCCTTGTCTCTAGTGAGTCCTTTATCTCTTCCACAGTTCTAAGCTGTTCTACCACTGGGTCAAACGAGGAGGAAGGAGCATAATTTTCAGCTCATTTCTACACACAAGCCTGCGTTCCTGCCTACTAAATCCTTGCAGGCATCTCTTTTGTTCTAGAACCCTCTTATTGCCTGCTTTCCAGGTCACCCTTTGCCAACTGGCCCCCATTTATCTGGGCTCGGAAGCCCTTCACAGCCTTCTACTCCAAGTCCCACCTCTTTCCTTCATGGTCCTCTCCCAGATGGATCATGCCTGTCTCTAAGTTCTCTGAAGTAACAAGAACAACTCCACCCTAAGTCTCCAACATCAAGGTTTGCACTGGCCTGCTGAAGTTTCATCTGTAGCTTCAAGTGGTGTGCAACATATAGGTGAGTGTGACCAGGCCGGGATATAGCCAGATCCCTCAGCTTCCAAACCCCTTCCCCATTCCACCTCCTCAGAGGCAAGCCCGGGAGTGCAGGTATGAATGGGGCTGCGAAGTGGCTTGGCAGTGAGCTTCCCATAGACAAGCTGTCAAATGCAGGCTGGCTGAGCCCCCAAAGAAGTGGCTGAGCCTTATCTTTAGAGACCAGTGAGAAAGGAAGCAGAAAAATCAAAGTGGCCCCAGCACTTTCACATGAAAGCCTGCACTAGCTGATGTGCAGGGAGTGGTGCCTAGAAGTGTGGCCAGAGCAGTCTAAGGACAGCATATAGGAAGGTCTGGGTGGAAGTGGGGCAGTGTGAATACCAGCAGCTGTGAGGCTTTCCCACAGCCAGCTTGGGCAGTCTCAGGTGCCTCCTCCAACCTCCACAAGGAGGTCCCAGGCAGGCCTTGGCAGGACAGAGGCACACACCATGTGTACCTCCAAGGGAGGTGGGGAAGATGGACCAGGTTGAGGGGACTAGACACAGGGTAACACAGTGTCACAAACCTGATACGTCAGTCCTAACAAAGGCAAGGGCTTGCACAGATGCAGTGAGACAGGCTGGGAAGAAGAGAGAGGCTGGGGTTATTAAGATGACTAGGATAGGACACAGGACTTGGGGCAGTTTACTGAGAGGGTAGTGGTCACCCCTCCACCATCCTGCCCTTAAAGACCTCAATATCCACATGGCTGCCTCCTACCTGCAGAACAGGGATCTGGACACAGTGCAGCCCAGCTGCAGGGGCTGGTGCTGGTAGACATCCACTGGGCACCATGAGCTTTCCACAAAAACAACTGTGCTGGCCTGAGTGGACATGAGGAGGGTTGACTGCACTACCTTTCATTTTCCTGTGAGCAGACTCAGAGGTTCCTAAAACAAAGCAGATGAAAATAGCACATATAACACATGCTTCACTGGCTGGGCTCTGGCCTTGACTGAGAACTCTTGAGGAAAAATCTTCATGGTTCCCATCATCCCATGCAGCTCTCCTGACTTGAAAATTGTTTCAAAGGAATTTTCATGAGGCAAGGAAGTAAAACAGACAAACCTATGAGATTTTAGTGTAAAACTTACAAAACCCACTGGAACTCCTTTTGCCCAACAGAACCTGACTCAAGGTGCTCCCCTGAGGGCCAAGTCCCACCTCATTCCTAAACTCCCACAGTCCTGGTAGGTAGGTGATCCAGCAACATTCAGAGTGTACCCCATAGCTTGGCTTTGCCACCCAGGCCAGCCTTCTAGTTGCAGCAGCTCTGACTACCTGCCTCCTCTACAAGGCCCATGGCTGCTATGGCCTGCTGACCTCACTCCTGAATGTCACCAGCACTTTGTGAGGGTGGTATCCCAAGTGTGTTCTGCTCATGTGACACTCTGGGCCACAGGCACAGGGCTTCCCTCTGCCTCTCCCTGCCCATAGCCTGCTTTCTCCCAGGGTGGGTGGGGACTGGGGAACTCTTTCTTTTTTGTCCCAATGGCAGTTTCCACTCCCTCTTCTCCTTCCAGTTCTTCTTTCTCCCCTTCCCTCCCCCACAATCACCCCTCCTCCTCTTCTCCTCAGAAAAGGGAAGGCCTCTTAAGGATATCAACCAGTCTTGGTAATATCAAGTTGCAGTAAGACTAGGTGCATCATCTTCAATTGAAGCTAGACAAGGCAGCCCAGTTAGGGGAAAGGGATTCAAAGGTAGGCAATGTAGTCAGAGACTGCTCATTCTCGCTTTAGGAGTCTCACATTAAGACCCAGATGCACAACTGCTACACACGTGTAGAGGGCCTAGGTCCGCCCCATGAATGCTCTCTCGTTGGCAGGAGGAACTCTTAAAAGTGCAAATATTAACAAGGTTGATGGACAAGGTGAGGAGGGCCCGTGTTGGGTGGAGACTGAGGTCCCCTCACTGCAGGGAGAGGTAGTTCCACTTCAATATCAGCTCATCTGCTGGGGTCTCTGTCCAGAGTCCCTGATTGTCTGTACACAGTTTTTCTGCCTAACTGCTCTGTTCTTGGCAGAGCAGGGCTGGGCTACTGCAAGACAGTACCCAGGGTCAGTCACAGCAAGAAGCTTCCTGTTACTTCTTGAACTATCCCACTCAGCTTCAGAACATGTGTAAACTTTTATGCTTTTAAGTTTCTTATTAAGCAATCATGCTTCTTTGATATAAAAATATGAACACAGCTGAAATTTTATTTTTTTAAGTTTTTTAGTCTAGGAGTTAAAATTGAGTCACCATTGCAATGAATAGTCATGCAAACCAAATCATAAGATGGCAGATGGCATCATCACATGCAGGTGAGCTCCACCATGCATGGTAATTTATATATATATATATATATATATATATATATATATATAAATTTGTGCCATGCACCATCATGCCTGGCACAAACATATTAAAAAAATTTTATGGTTCTATTAAAAAGCCAAGTTCTATTGAAAATAGATTTCAAAGTGACTGGGAATAACTTTTTTCTCCCTTGGTTGTATTTAATGATCAGTTATGGAGGGAATAAATATGGTTAGCATAGATCTCTGCTAATTAAAATTTTAAAAATAAAATGCTCATGAGCCTTAAATATACTTTCACCACCACCCACAGTTGCTGATGGAACTCACTCAATGTGGAGGAAACGTCAACCAGGAAGGCCAAGCAGCAAGGCCTGGCAACAGTTGGGGTGCTTATTGTGATAAAAGGCTGCCTTGATCTTTTAAAATTACAACAAACACTAACACATGTCACAAATATGCCTTTGCAGAGTAAGAGGGCTAAGACAGCTATTGGTTTCAAGAGCAGATGGAATGACATCTATCTAGCACATATTGTCTACCCTGATTTAACTCTCCAACTACTGTGCAGTAGAACTGCAAGTTAAAGAGTGTAAGGAGTCTCCATGTTTCTAGAGCTAGCCAACCTCAGCCATGCTGGATGCCACCTTGTTAAACCAGGTGCTCACACCAGTTTATCCTTTGCCTACCTGGGTGGCTTCCTTATTTATCCTTCCCAGGGAACTTAAAATTGACAGGTAGATTTTTAACTTTTTGGTTGTTGAGGGTTGAGATTTTTAAAGGAACTGGGCAAAATGTGCCAATCAATATGACTTGACTATTTCCCACCAAAAATTGGCAGGCCTTACTTACCCTGCCTGGATTTATCACTAGTGACCCTGGGATGGTTCACTTTTGTTACTATCATTATCCCCCCCCCAACAATCTTCTTCCTGTTTAACAGAAAAGCAGTGAGCTGTCTACTGACCCATCACAGTCCCACTGGTTCCCACAGGTCTCCTTAGACTACTCATGCTTTGTGCTGAAGCCTTAATGTGCTTTCCACATTTGATAACCACATCACGGATAAGAATCAGCCTGACTCTCTTCACCAACTACTGCAAGCAGCCCACCAGAGTCAAATATTGCCATGATGCTGGTTCCATGACTTTCCTTGATTTTGAGGAACAGTGATGGCCACTATTATTAGTGGGTCCTCTTAGGTTCTCAGTTGGTTAAGGCCTGTAAGGCTGAAGTTACCAACTGCTTGTTTGTAAAGACACATGGTTTTCAGGTCTTTGATGTGGCCAATTATGCTGACAGGTTGCCTAACTAACTAGGAGTCCCTGAAGTCTAGGCAAGCCTTACCCACTCCCCATAGTCCACTTCACCTGGGGGAGGGCGGACAACATGGCCTATAGGTTCAGGGAATCCTAGGGCCTTGGGTTAAGGTCCTGCTGTTGAGCCTCACTAGCTATCACTGCTGCACGTTCCAAGATCCTCACCTAGAAATGTGGATAACAGGACCAATACTATTGGGACTTTTAGAGAGGACTGGATTTGGATAGTAGACACAAAGGCTCAGAACCATGCCACATGCACAGAAGGCCTTATATACAAAACACTTCTTTTGGGCTGTAATACAAGGGATATTGTATTTGTGCACCAAATACAACTATTTGACATGTGTCCCATCACTAGTGATCTGTGTGTGTTATATCACTCAATTAGCAGGTGTTCACTGCATCTGCACCATGTAACACAGTGACACTTCCCCTAGAGCTCCCCATGGCTGGCTTGAAAACCTATCACTAAAATGCAGTGGTAGCTGCTGGCTGTGCTTCCTACCTATACACCCAGCATTTAAGAGACAGAATAGTTTGAGGCAGTCTAGCCTACATAATGAGACCCTTTTTCAATCACCCCCTCTACCACTGTGGCAGTGGTGAGGTGACAAGGCAGATAGACAGGAGACTTGAAGAAGCTGACTGCAGCTGAAGGGGGCATTGCAGGCAGCCACTTGAGCACAGTGGCCATTAGTCACTGAGAAACAAACATCCAGAGTGACCACAGCAGCAAGGGACTACCCCTACCAAAGGGACCAAGAAAAATGTCACCAGAGTCTAGACGAGGGACAGTACAAAGAGACAAGGCAAGGGAGACAGCTCCTGCCATATAGTAGCAACCTGCTTAGTTCCCACGCACATGAGCCTCATCTGTGTTCTCAGGGTCAGATTCCAGGTGCTACTGAGGGAACCTGGGTAGTGGTCGCTAAAGACAAGAAGGTCATGACTACAAAGCCAGGCCTGAGCACAGGAGAGCATTGTCCTGGAGGTCCGTGGGTTTGCGGCACCATACATACACTCAGAGCCCTATTTTGTTTCCACAAAATGTCAAATGAATAGGAAATGGACACAAACAGAATAGTCATCCACAGCTATCCCAGCACCTTTCAGTCTGTGCTCAACTGGTTTTCAAGTGTTCCTGCAGAAACATCATATCCATCTTAGGAAGCCAAGTCTCCTCATGCAGAAGGGGGCTAGGAGATGAATTATCAGATGCTGCATCCCAATCACCTGCCTCTGGATTATGAAGAGTTGACATGGGCACCCTTTGGTTTTATCACTCATCTCCCTGATAATGTCTGTGGCAAACATGATGCTGTTTTTAGGTTAAGGTTGGGAACAAGAGCCATCAAGGGCTGCTTCCATCTTCAATCACCAAGAGCAAGGAGGGGAGACAAGAACAAAGTGGTCTTGCAGAGGACAACTGAACTGGGGGCACAGACTGTCCCAGCAGGGAAGCAACCTTATAAATGAGAAAGGCACAAACATGAATAGAAACAAAAGTGACAGACAGAAATGAACAGATCCATGAAGGCGAAGCAGAGCCCTGAGGTCGGGACTGGGGACTCACTTCCAGCACTGCATCAGAGTTCAGTGCTACTTTCTTTCCCTGGCTCAAGTAATCTCCTATGCTATCTGCCAAAACCAAAGCTGTGCTTAGGGAAAGAACCCAACCCAGGTCCTTCACAGCCAGGGTCCTGCAAAGAGCAGGCATTCAGCAGCCCTCAAAGGCCAAGAGCTTCACCACTCTTGGACCAGGTACAGCTGGAGCAGAGGCATCTGGACTAATGGAAAGGCCATGTGGTGATGGCATAAAGTCTAACACTCTGCTTTGGTCCCCAAAAGCCACCTCCTTCATAGGCCTGTGTATGCCCTAGGTGTATATGGGGCTCATAAGATGGGACAAAGCTTCCTCAGCCAAATGACATCCCCATGCAATCCAAACCCACCTAGTGCTTTGTACTTAAATTTCCAGAGAATTGTATAGATGTTACTAAATTCTCTCCTAGAAAGAGAAGTGACAGCAATGTGACTCCTGGGCTGACAGCAGGAGTCACTCCTTCAAGGGGCCCCTTCTTCATTCATGATGGCAGCCAAAGGAAGAGAGGAGGAAACCTGTAAAACACATGCCCAAAGGTATTTGTGAAAAGTGAAAAAATTATGAAGATGAAATCACTGATTCAAGGCTCAACTCAGCCAATAACTCACTAGAGCGTTTCAACTATGTGCACATGACACAGCCACATAGCTCTCTGGCTACAGGCTAAGCTTTGCTGGGACCAGTAGGTCACCCCAGGGCTACCAAAGTTATCAAGTAGAAAGTCATGCCCACCCTGGCCTCATACTGCCTCTCTGGTAAGGTAATCACACATCTCTGTGTACTAGTGAGTGACACCAGAGCCTGGGAAAACCTCACAAACTACCCAGGAGGAATGGCTGCTCTACTGCTCACTATTTTATTATGTAGTTCTCCCCCCCCCCCACTTCAAGACAGGGTTTCTCTGTATCTCTGACTGTCCTGGACTCACTTTGTCAACCAGGCTAGCCTTGAACTCACAGAGATCCACCTGCCTCTGCCTCCTGAGTGCTGGGATTAAAGGCGTGTGCTACCACATTCGGCAATTACAGACAGCTGTGAATTGCCATGTGGGTACTGGGATTTGAACCTGGGTCGTTTGGATGAGGAGTCAGTGCTCTTAACTTCTGAGCCATCTCTCCAGTCCTCTGTCACTATTTTAATGTGGCAGTTTTTTGTTTCCAAGACAGTTTCTCTGTGGAGCCCTGGCTATCCTGGAACTCACTCTATAGATCAGGCTGGCCTCAAACTCAGAGATCTGCCTCTGCCTTAACTCTAGTTTTTAAAATTACAAGATTGATGTATTATGAAATACAAAAAGTAGAAATGACCACAGTAAAATATGTACAATCTTCAAACCCAGAAAAAAAAGACTATCCAGCATAGACATCTTACCACTTCTGTTTCTACGCAAGTATATACACAAACATGTCTACCCACACATCTGCTGTTTCTTACAGACTGACTTACCAAAAACATGTACAAAGTGTGCAGCTTTGTTGACAGAAATTTCAGTTATAAACATCTTGTCAACAGTTCTGATAGAACAGTAGCTGGCAAACGGTTCCTTTACATGGATTCCTGCATTTCCATGAGCTGGATGGTAAAGTGCAGCTGCAAGTGGGATCATTACCCAGTCTTGGTTTTTTCCTCTTGGAATCATCACCTAATGACCCTGTAGACACATCAAGGTTATCTCCAAGAGGGCCTCCCAGGATGCAGTCTTCTGCAAACACTTGCTCAGAGTGGTCCTCATCAGATGTGGCTTCTGGTCAAGTCTGCTGACAAGATGCGCTTCTCACACCTCTGCTTCTTGGACCTCCTGCCATTCTTAAGCACATGTGTAATGTGAAGAACTGCCTCCCTGCCTAGCCTGCCAAGATGACTTATGGGAACCAAATGAGTCCTTCTGTTACAGCAGGTAGAGCAGAATGCAGTAAGCGCTGGCTGTTCTTTCAGCTTTTCAAAAGCCCTAAACCACTCACGATCCACAAAGGGCAGCACTCAGTTATTAGAAGTACACATGGTCACCTCTGCCACATGCAAGATGGACCGGTCCCTAGCTGTTTTTGTGTCCTGGGTTCTGATTTGTGAGTCTGCCCATGATACACCACCATTTATTTTCCCCACACTGGGCTGTTGTGGCAGACATGTGACAGGCCTGAGCATCTACAGTGTAATCTTTAGGCATTTCCCTTGCTTTCTTGAGCATTCTCACCTGGTGGGTCTTCCTGTCCTCAAGCTTTCTTGAACTTTCAAGGTTTTGAAACAGTATTACCAACCTGTAGGCAGAATGTCCAGCCTGTAACACTCCTTTTCCACACCTAGTTCTGGGGGCTTCTATTTCAATACAGGACCCAAACCCCTCCCACAGTTTGGCCACCAATGATCCCAGCCACTCTCTCATCAGCTCCCTCCCATGTAAGCCACCTGTCAGTTTATCTTCAAAAGAGCATGTGGAATGACCTTTCAAGATATCATGTCCCTTTTCTAAAGACCCTGTCTCTCTCAGTGAAGACCAGAGGTCTTCAACTTACAAGGCCTCAACAGATGGGTCACCCTAGTGTCTTCAGCTTTCCCTGTGCCTCATTATACTCTAGTACGGTCAGCTGACTTCTCTTTGGACAGGCCAGCCACTTTGCAGTTTTAGGACCTTCTGAGACTGTCTGCCACCTGTTTTTATCCCGGTGGCACCTTCTCATTGCCAGGTTTTATCTTCCTGAGCCTTCCTGCTCCTTGATTGAGAACTGCAGCTCTTATCAGATCCCTTCCTGGTTCTGTCTTCATTAATTTTATCATTTGGTTTGCCCAGTCTTTGATTATTGGGTACTTCCATTCCACTCAATAGACTGGGTATCTACTGTTCACCTTTCCCTGGTGTATGGGAGGGAAGAGGCCATACTACCAGGGAGCAACCCAACTCTGCCTCTCAGCTAACTTCTGTCGTTTTCTCTATGTAGAATGCCTGCCTGCTTGTTAAATGTCCTCCTGTGGGACTGTTATCACACCGCAACCACACTTCCTCACTGTCCACTGCTGCCCTGCAGAGAATTCCAGATGGCAGACATTCCTTTTTTAACTGGTCACTAAATCTAACTTCACTTTTTTTGTTGACTCTCTTGGGTTTTCCAACCAACAGTGAAGTCATCTATAAATTATCACATCTCCTCCAAAGAATCCAACTTAGTTCTATTTTTGGTTTATTTCCAAGGCAAGACCCTCCAGAAGAACAGGAACAACTACGACAAGAATAGGAATATGAATGACTCCCAAAGGACCTGGGCACACCCGTAGAACGCCCTTTGATTACAGCATTGAGTGGGTGCTGGTTGCTAGTCTCAAACTTGCCACGTAGCTGAGGACAACTCTGAAGTCCTGCTCTCACTTCCTGAGTACTGGGATGACCCACGTGTGTGATACCACACTCAGCAGAAATTATTATGAAATTTCTATTTTTACCAATGATACCTATTAATTTTTAAAGAAATCCAACCTAAGATCTGTTGAGGGCTGGAGAGATGGCATAGTGGCTAGAAGTGCTTGCTTTATAGCACTCAGGTCTGAATTTGCATCTCCAGAGATAACAATCAAGCTGGGCATTGCTGAGCATGCCTGTAACCCTAGAAATGGCAGGCGGGAAAGACACAGAAACAGGATTGCTGGGGCTAGCTCCATGTTCAGAGAGGCCCTGTCTCTAAGGAATAGGGGGTGATAAGTATGGGACAGTTGACGTTCCCTCCTCTGGCCTCTGCACATGAACACCTCTGTTGAGAAAACAACAGGCTCTTCACTGGATTCTGATTACAATCGACTCATTAACAGATCTATCATTAGGTATTTTCTAAGCCCTACTTGGTCTGAATATAGTAAATGCAAGATGATGAAGATGCAGTTTAGAACCTCATATCTATTATTTTTCAGGAAGCTTCTATGGTCACTCTTTGTGGTGACAGCACTTACTATCCATATTCCAGGTAGAGTAAGGTGTATAACCATTGCACAATAGAGTGATGCATGTACTTTTTCCACGTTAGTGTTCACATTTGTCTTTCAGAATGAAGTGCTGTTGCAAGTACTATAATGTATTAACACAGTGTGTGTGAGAGGTGTTTATTTCTGTTTCCATTGATGGTGCAACTTTTTGTTTTCTGTTTTTCCTTGGTTCAAGTACCTCAGCAGAAATGGAAACCAATGGCCTAGAGGGCTGTGTGCATTTAAGAATATGTTTTGTTCAACCCAAACAGAAAGGTCCAACCTGAACAGGTGGTCACACGGGACTGGTTGCTCAGTGCTTGTTTTCCACCTCAAGCTTCCTTTTCTTTTTTTTGGTTTTTCGAGACAGGGTTTCTCTGAATATCTCTGGCTGTCCTGGACTCGCTTTGTAGACCAGGCTGGCCTCGAACTCACAAAGATCCGCCTGCCTCTGCCTCCCAAGTGCTGGGATTAAAGGCGTGCGCCACCACCGCCCGGCTAAGCTTCCTTTTCTTAAGAGGAGCATCTAGTGCACACATCTGTACCTAGCTTTCAGCCACACCTCTGGCTCATACACAGCCAGTCATCATCAGCTTACACTCCCTATGGCTACTGTCTCATTTATATCTGCACAAGAGACCCAAGCAAGTGCTTCTGCTGTTCAAGAGCTCAAACTAGAACCTCCGAGGCTATCATTTTCTGTTGCAATTAGTTTTTTTTTTTTCTTTTCTTTTTTTCTGCTACCCAACTGTTCAGTGGGCTTTATTTTGGTTTTCAAGTGAATTTTACTGTGATTTATACAAATGGTTAGAAAATTAAGTCCTGACCAGACTTTTCTATGAAGATGTTAGTTGTAATTCTCATTCCTCATTTCTTGTATTATTTCTACAAACACTGGATATGGACTTGAATCTAGTAAATTAACTTCATCAATCTCATGAATAAACATTCTTCATAGCTTCACTGTTTCTGGTGGGTCTGCAAAAAAGCTAAATGAGTCATTTTCAATACTGTTAAGCCTTTATTCATCCTCTCCCCTAGGTTTCTATCAGTTTTCACTTTGTGCTACTTGGGATTCTAAGTTTTCAGAATAAATGTTCTTTAGCTCCGCAGTGGGCCACACATGGACAACAACTAAAGAGTGAAGAGCTTTGCTATCTCCATTCTTCTCCTTTTACTCTGTGCTCTCCACGCAAACATTACTCCTGTTCTGAGGTTTGTTTCTGAGTCACTGCCTTCCCACACATTTCTCTAAGGGTGTGTTCAATCTCTGTCTCTTGGCAATGTACTTAAGAGTTGTTTATGCTTTTACAGTGACACAGATGCCCTCGGGTTTTGGTCACATGTACCTCACTATTTATTGTTCCTTCTAATGAACACCATGCTTGCTCTCCTTTCTCTGCCCTTAAAGCCACTGCTCACTGGTAAAGAACCTGGCTGGTATGTGCAAAGACCTAAGTTCAATCTCTAGTAATGATCTTCCCTCTCCAAAGATATTCTTACATTGGGAAAACATTTTTTTTCTTTTTTCTTTTTGTTTTTTTGAAACAGGGTTTCTCTGTGTAGCCCTGGCTGTCCTGGAACTCACAGAGATCCACCTGCCTCTGCCTCTCAAGTGCTGGGATTAAAGGCGTGCGCCACTACGCCTGGCAATTACAGACAGCTGTGAACTGCCATGCTGGTGCTGGGATTTGAACCTGGGTCCTTTGGAGGAGCAACCAGTACTCTTAACCACTAAGCCATCTCTCCAGCCCAGGGAAAAAAAATTCTCATATTGGCGATTCTGTTAAGCAGCAGCTCAATGCCTGAACAGAAGATGCTAGCAGTACATCTCTACTCTCAACAGCAGCACACTGGGAGCAGCCTTCAATTCCAGACCACACATTTTCTGAGAAAGCACACAGTGTAGGCATATAGCGTTTACAGCAATGATGGCTTTCTGTTTGTTAAAGATTAGACTCTGAAAAGATAAATAGTCACACTGGGACTTCTGTGCTCAGACTTAAATACAGTTCATAATTTCCAACCACAATGTCAAAGTGCAGACAACCCCAGAAACCTAATTTCCCCCTTAGACTTGGTGCCAAAATAGCAGCACAACCCAACTTGGTATGAAGCCACCTAGTCTGACCTGATCCCACGTAGAGAAAGGTTTCACCAATAAGTATAAATATAGTAGCAAGAAATATAAAATACTGTATGTACATTCCTTCCAAACACTATAACATTTTGCATAGAGAACACAGCTTAGATTGATTAAAATGATTTTTACAAATATGTCCTAGCACTGGCCACTGACAACCTAGTGCACAGCAGCCAAAACAGCCTTGGACCCACATCCTAGTTGAAAATACCAATCTTCAGTAAAGGAAGCAGGGTTCTCTGGAGAAGCAGCTGACTGCAGGCTAAGACAAAGTACAGAACAAGATAAGCCTGGTCAGGCCAGAAAATAAAGACAATGCTCAAAAGATAGGGTAGGACAGGATATGTTTTAAGGGCATAAAAATCCACTTGCAGGAACTCCCAATGGCCATAGCCAAGAGTGTAGACTCAGAGCAACAAAATCAATGCTAGTCATACTATGACCCCATACTGAGAATAACCTAAGGCACAGACCTCTGAGTCTATGCTGAGAGTAATGGAGTACACCTGTGAGAGGGAAGAGAGAGCTTGTGTCTGTAGAAGAACCCTAATTTATAAACACCTATAGGAAATACAATTCACCCACAGAATACCAGGGTCACACTCATAGTCAAAATTCATTGTCTGGGGTTAAATCTGTGGAAAACATAATGAGAACAGGGTATCTGCAACGGGTGGTAAACAATTAGCCTCACTGAGCTCCTGGAAGGTAACCTAGGTCCCAAGGCAGAGGAGAGGGTCTGTAAGTCTCAGGTTACAGTACATGTTAGGGGAAACATGGTGAGCTCCAAGGGCTATTTGAAGGCAGGGACTCTACATGGAATCCCTCCTGGCTGGTGACAGGATTTCAAGAGTGCTTTTCAAGAAAGACAGGTAGGTGGCAGAAGGTAATCCTTCACCCTGGGCAGGGACATTTTCTTTCTTCTTATCCACAAAAATCCATATAACTTGTAGAAGCCATTATTCTATTTCCCTTCAAAGTCTACAAAACATTTAAATGAGCACATGAAATGCTGTGATTGTCGCAGAAGGTAGCCAGAAACTACTCACAGAAACCTGATGCAGACTTAAGCACCCCGACTTTCTCCTATCAATTATTCCTCAGGGCGAAGGACTGAGAAGCCACTCTTTAGTCAAGTGTCCTAGCTAATAAGAGGAAGGTAGAACTATTATCACCTTCTTTGCAGACCCAGGGATCGAATGGTACTACATGCTAGTCACTAATGGCTGCTAGGAAACAGTTCAGGGGACTCCACAAAGAACCCAGCATCACCTCAGAGTTTAACCAGCTCTCCTTTCCCCAAAAGAATCAATCAGATCAAGCCTCAAGATGTAATAGCTAACTTAGGGAAACACACAACAATGAAGTGCTCAACTATACCAGTGAGGCAAGCTACAAAAGTCACCTGAGCACATGGGATGGACTACCTCACAAAATGCTCTACCAAGCATGGGAAAGAGAGGGGTGGGGGAGAGGGAAAGAAACAGAGTGCATGTGTGCACGTGTGTGTGCATGAATGCTATGGCTCTAAAACAGAAAGGCAGCTAAGAGCAGCCTCTGACTCCTCTGTGGATTCTGATGCCAACAGGTGTCAGCAACATGTAAGGCATTTTAGACAATGAAAACCTCAACATTTACCAAACACCAATATTAAGAAAACTGCCAGTTTTAAAAGTGGTGAAATATGTGGCTGACTTTTAAAGTGTCTTGAATTTTTAAAATGTCACACTGCAAATGATAACCACATAACTATCTCTGTAGATACTGCCCCAGTGTGGTACAATAAACTCTGTACCTGAAGTCTGAAGCATTCCTTTTCCTCCAACATCACAATTACTACTGGGCTTGATAAAGGCATCTGGCTTTCTTCATTAATTCAGTTTGCATGTAGTAAATTTTTTTCTACAGACCTCCACTTCCCTTTTCTTTTATTTTCCCTGCAAGTTTTACACTCAGATTCTTGAGCCACAGAATTGTCTTTTCTAAGTAACTAGTGGCACTGATCGGCACACAGGGAAACATCTGCTTGAAGAAAACCATTATTTTAAATATGGAGCTATGACAGAAGACACAATTTGCACTGTAGTTTAAGTAAATGCACAGATGAATGACGCCTGTAAGCACTGAGGAGCCCTGCTGACATTAAACAGGATTCGCCAGTCTCTTCTCAGCACTGTACCTTCAAGCCCATGTGCAGAAGGGGTAGCATGGGAGACCACAGACTTAAATGGCCTTTGTGGTAATATTTTGTTTTGTTTTCTCATTCAGATAAGCTGCTTCTCTTATAGGTTCAGGCAGATTCAACCAGAGGCTGTTGTACATCGGCTGCCTTCACACGATGGCCTAGAGACAATGGCCATGTTAGCCCAGGGTTTCTACAAGACCAGGCTTAACTCGGCAACCAACCACCCTTTGCTTTCCTGACACCTGACTCTTTCAGCTCATTTATTCAGTAACCTTCCAGAAGTGACACTATCTGAACCCTTGATTTTCCTGAGCCTCTTCAGACCTGCTGGTGATTTGGTTGCTATCTGTTTTCTAAATTCACATAAAGATAAGGAATTGATAAAAGAGCATTTTGAACATACAAGACAAAGAACACAGAAACAACTGTTCTGTGTGCTTCCTCTGCCTGTGACCATGACACAAGAGACCGTAGCCCCTTGCCCACCAGCACTGCAGCACACTCGGCCTCACCTTCATCGCTCCCAGTTCCTTTCTGCTTTTTTTTCTTGACTAGTTGAATGGCTCGGTAATCAGTTCTTGCTGAGCCCCCACTTTCCTGGGACCAAAGAAAAGTGTGTCAGTTGCTTAATCTAAACAGCAGAGGAAGGATAGCAAGGGGACTAGAAAACCATCCTAAGCTGCCTCAGGAATGTATCAGAGCTCCAGGAACCACAGCCAGTCACCAGCACTCAGGAAAGCACATGCTTGACTGTTGCATAGGAAAATGCACACAGCTTCATCATCTGGAGGAGGGAAGTTCATTCCACCAAGGACTAAATGCACTAAAATATTTTAGAGAGAGGCTGCTAAGCACTGCACACTGCCCTGCTCCCTAAAACACCAAGACTTCTTGATGCCAGGGTTATGTCACAGCAGGTCTGGATAGTGTTGGCAGCAAGTGTCACACTGTCATATGCCAATATAGAAAGTGTCACTGAGCTCAGCAAACATATTGAGGTGCCAGAGAAACAACATTCAAATAGGAAATTTAAAAATTTGTGAACACTTAATAAGAACAGCTCATTCTTAAAACTACAAGGAGCAAAGGACACCAGTCCTCCACATCTCACAGAATACTGAAACACCATTCCCTCTCAGAGAAGCACAGGAGCCAAATGCCACACAGCTAGCAAGAGAACAAACAGGGGGCAAGCTCAAGTTCTGCTGGCTCATCCACCTCCACCCACAGCTTGGCTCTGAGACAACAGGGAGGCATGGAGGTCCAAGGACAGGCTTCCCACATGTTCTGATCTGTGGTTACCTCCAGTCCCTCCCTGCCTTAGTCACCTGATGCTCTTAGCAATTGCTCTAAGCAGATGCTGGCAAGTGTAGCTCTGCCACCAACAAAGCAGACACAGAAATGGAGAGACAGACTGTGCTGCACTCACACTGAGAGAAATGCAAGTTGGCTCCAGTAGGTTGGTTACTAGGTATCATCACACTTGATCCCACTTCACAACTTAGTATTTTAGGCAATAGTAAGATAGTATGTATGAATCTTAACATGATAAATACCAAGACAAAATTCAATCAGCATTACAGAGAAACCGCTATGATCATTTCCATTGTAAACTGAGGAAAGTCAGACTCTCTATAGGAATTTTTAAGTTACTTTAAATTAGATTATATTAAAGGTATAATTGATATAAATATAGAACACAATAGCTGTCCAGCCTCAAAATTGAAGTACTGTTATAATCCTTCAAGAATGAAGGCTCAGGAACCATTTTAATTCTAATAAAAATATCTTGATGTAGCTTTAAGACGATTGATGCCGACATTGCTCTTCTAGGACTTGTCACTATGTGAAAAGCACAAAGGTGAATATTTCAATAGTAGGAAATGCCTCAAGTTTTCTCAAGAAAACTGTATAAAATCACAAAACTCAAAAGAACCTTAGAAACCATATAGCCAAACCCCCTTATTTTAGAAATAACTGAGGATTTAGGGCTCAGATAGGTTACTGTAAAAATGTCAATTCCAGACTCGAGGTCAAAGTCAGGCTTCCAGACTATTGCCCAGGCTCCATCTGTCCTTCTGCACACCAGAAAGAACTGTCTGCATAGACAGGATTCATCCTAGACATGATCCAAGGTGCATTAGGGGAGTGAGCTAGTGGTGGTGATGGAATAGAGTGCTTCATACCAAGTAGAGACTGTGGGTACCAGCACTGGTCTCTGAGTCCTTTTGAACCCCTGGCCTCTTTGTAGAGCTGGACAGCATAGACTGGGATGGCTTGTGGCTTTCTTCCTGCCCCTGGACCACATCTGGGACAGGAGGCAAGTCTTGTTCCACCTTTACTGGAACCAGCAGACCTGGGGCACTGGCAGTCTCCTGGGCGGTGCCTGAAGAGGTTGGTGCGGCTCCAGGTGCTGTCAAGTCATTGCTGGGGGTCAAAGTTGGCGAGTCTTGGCCCAAGTTCCCCACAGGCAGAGCCACCAGACAGTCAACTGCCCCTGTGCTCAAGGCCTGTGAATCATCTCCATTGAAGCTGCCTGGTTGGAGAGCTGTGGCTGATGTTCCAAGAACAAGAGGACTGTCCAAACTTGGAGGCATATCACTGTGGGCCACCAGAACCAGGGGGTCCATTGGCCCTAAGGAGTTATTGTTAGTAGGGAGATTCCCTCCCAGAGAGGAGCTCACAGAAGTGACATCAATCGTGAGGATCCTAGAGTTCAGGGCTTCATCTGACCCAGCTGTTGAACTGCCACTGTTAGCAGGTGTGTCAGAGAAAAGTGCTGCTAAATCTATGTTGGTGAGCTCACTTTGGCCTGGGCTATTCAGTTCACTGCTGGGTGTGAGAGAACTTGGAGTTTCCAGCTGAGGTACAAGATCTGCAAAAGCAATGGACATTTCAGTTACTATCTTGGCAGACTGAGAATCTTTCTGCTTGAGATGCTTGCAGCCACACTCTTTAGCAACAATGATTACCCTTTTCACTAGACCTTGTCATCAGGGTAAAGACCAAGATATACTGCTGGCACACAGTGAACAGCAGATAGCAGAGGAAGGGCTCATCTGACAACAGGCACTTCACCTAATATTCCATGCCCTCAAACTGTCTTTGTGCTCTAAAGCCTGTCCTTCCTCCTATGCTGGAGTTGCTAATTAACCAAAAAGGTTTCAATCCATCCCACAGCATGAAGCCTCCATAAATCAGCTCTAGACTAACTCTGGCTCTGGGTTATTTTTGCAATTAGCTTCAGTCATCTCAGGTCTTGTCAAATTCTGTGCCCTGTTCCACATCCACTGTCACCCACAAATTGGACTGGTTTGAGTCATCTGCAGTTAATCAGGAGTAAAACTGGCTATCTGGGCTGGGTTGAAAGCTCCACGCTTAGGCAAATGCATGGAGCTCAGACATCAGGCCCTCTCATGCCCCTCACTACAGCTTCTGAACTGGGAAGGGGCTCTCAGTTCTGTTTCTCCCACACAAACTATTTTCTAACCACAAATGTATACTTTCCAAGATGTAGGCCAGGTCAGAGTGAATTGCATTTTTTTTTGGGGGGGGGGGTTCAAGACAGGATTTCTCTGTAAAGCCCTGGCAGTCCTGAAATTTGCTCTGTAGACTAGGCTCGATTCTGCCTCTCAAGTGTTGGGATTAAAGGTATGTGCCACCATCACCAGGCTGCATACTGTATTTGTAACTCATGCTTACAAAAGACATCTAGTCTAGACATAAGAACAAAAACCAAAGTCAGAATCCATCTTTAGTTGTCATATCACAGTTTCTTCAACAGTATCTCAGTAACAATACAACATTCTGAGGAAATAGAAGTGATTCTTTCTAGAAAGTGAAACAAGAAACCTGTTACTTTCTCAAAATTAAAAAACAAGCAAACAAGCATACATCTTGATGATTTTGTTCTTTGTGGAGAATGATTTTGGTCAAACAAAGATGCCAACTCACTCAAAAATCTCCCACTTAACATTTTAATTCCACAAATGTCAACCAGAAAATTGGTATGAATGGATACACAAGAGAAACATCACTGACTAAACACAAGCACATAGTGCTAACAGTTAGGACTGTGGCTTTGGGAGGCAAACAGATCCCAGTCAAGACCCTGGCTCAAGCACTTCCTTTTGGTGCCACCTTGGCAAGTCTTTCTGCAGCAGCAGGACTATTGTGAGGCGAATTAAAACACAAGCAAGCAGTCATCAGGCAGCCCTGAGTGCCTGATCTTCTACTGATGATGGGAAGGATGAATGATACATGAGTCAGTCAATGTATATCATAAACATGGTCTGGTAGGAGGGCCTCTAACCCATCCAGAGTTTAAGGAAAATGCCTGTGAAGTAACCTGAATTAGCCAGCATGGGAAAGGGAAATGCATGCAGTATGACAGGGAATACCAGGTTGAGGCCTGTGTGGTCACATAGCACCAACTCAGAGCTGGAGAGAGAGAGAGGGATTGAGAGCCTCTGGGAAGAAAAGTGAAGTATATGAGACACACTGTGCTTATCTTCAAGGAAATCAACAGACTAGCAGGAAGGCAATTGCTGTGCCATGTCACAGTGCCTGAGATCCAAAGACAGAGAAGCAACCACCTCTCCCAAGAGAAGAAATCATATTAAGAACACAAACCTTTACTAGCGCCAGCTGCTCAGAGCTCCGCACCAGGCACTTTAACCAAGAGCAACTCATAATATCACCTTCCTTATTTTCAAAGCTCAGGGAAACAGGGCTCAAAGATCTGTCCCTGCTCAGGATTCCAACTGAGAAAAAGCTAAATGGTTCTGCCTACTTCACAGGTCACAGTGAGAGGGAAATGGTTAGAAACACACATGGCCTCCACCAAGATACTGTACCAGGAGTAGAACCCACCATGTCTCTGTGAATGCACTAGAGAGAGGCAGCAACTGTTGTTACTCCTACATTCTTGATGTCTTGCCTAGGACTGTAGATAAGACCTAGAGGAGTGGGTTCCGAAGAGCTGTGCTCAGCATCCTCCCTTCCACATGCCCTTGACCATTATCATGGTCTCTCTCATACCCCGGCTCATTTCCAAGACACAACTCTGCCCTGGCCTTGAGGGCTTCCTGTCCATTTGTAGAACAGTCCTTTGTGTAGGATCCACTGTCTCCTAAGACCAGGGGGAAGAGACAAGCTTCAGTGCTCAGGAATGATGGACACTGCAAGACAGACTGAGAGAATGTACATACAGGGCAAAGGACCCAGTTGCAGACAGGCTGAGAACACATGTGCAGAGGAGGCTGCAAGGTGATGGCACATTTGAAGGGAATTCTAGGGTGAAACAAGTACAAAGGGGTTGTGGTAAGATGAGAGTAGCAGGAGGGGAGAAAGTGCAAAGGTTTCACAGCTGTGTGGTAACCTTCAGCCCCAGCTGCATGGTTTACAAATGACTGAGAGGTGAGCGAGGGGGCTCCACACTTTTGCTCATGTTCAGGCACATACTTTTTTGCAACCCTCAGGGGCCATGATCACTGACCTTGGCGCCGGCTGTGCTGCCGCACCATGTGCGCCTTCATGCTGTGCTTGGAGGTGAAGAGCCGGCTGCAGCTGGACACTGGGCAGCGGCTTTTTGGAGCACCCACGTCCTGCAGATGTTTCTTAGAATGAATGTACAGACTGCTACGAGCTGAGAACCTGGCACAGCACCCTGGAACACAGAAAGGAATCAGAGTTACACCTGATGATCAAGGATACTTCCTAACAATATCAGAAATGACACTAGACTAGCAAGACAATTCAGAAGGAAGCTGTTTGCCACCCAAGTCTGGTGACCTAACTTTGATTTCTGGAACTCACATAAAGATGGAAGGAACCAACTCTATAAAGTTGTCCACTGACCTCCACATATACACTGTGACCCACTGTGCCACATGCAACCCACAACCCACCATATTAATTAAGAATCATGTGCTGACTAGTTTTATGTCAACTTGATATAAGCTAATCTGAGGAGAGAATCTCATGAGAAAATGCCTCCATAAGATCAAAGTGTAGGCAAGCCTGTAGGGGATTTTCTTAATTAGTGCTATGTGAGAGGCCCAGCCCATTGTGGGTCATATCACTCTGGGCTAGTGGTCCTGGGTTCTATAAGAAAGCAGGCTGAGCAAGTCACAAGGAGCAAGCAAGTGCTCTGTCCTCCACAGACCCAAGAAGGGGAGATAGTTTCTTGAGTTCAGAGGTTTGTGAGTTGGCTGAGCACATAGTAGATCAGAATAAGATCAGTGCTGAAATTATGAATGCCGTAGAAGCAGCTTCTGAGAAGACTTGAGACACAGGTGCCTAAGCAAGGGGCAGTGGTTGACCTGCCCCTGGTGAATGATGGAGCCAGGTCTTGGAGCAAATGGGTGTCAAGGCCGAAGGAGCTGCCCAGCTAAGACTGTTTGCACAGCAACCCTTGTTTGCCACAGATAAGCTTCTGACCCTTTGCAGAACAGCTTTTCCTTGTCTGTAAAATAAGACTCATGGGGGTAAGATAAGGAACAAACTTAAGCACTTGTCTGGAAACAAAGTTGCATGTGAGAATGAAGTTAAATCCCTAACTTCTCAGACTGCCAGGGCCCTTCCTCATATGGCCTTATTTTTCCTTAAACAGCTCACTTGCAGGTCCCGGGGGCTGGAGTGCCTACCACCCTGAGGATGTGCCTAATGTCACTCTCAACACAGGGCCTAGCTTCACTTAGTCCAGCAACAAGAAGGAGTTCTGGAGTCTGCACCAGGCTCCACTGCCTTGTGTGGAGGCCTTGACCAAGCCCTGTACACAGTTCTTTGCTGAGACTTATTACCTTACTGGCTCAAAGGTCCTTGAGAACTTCAAAACAAATGCTCCCTCTTCAACAGTGAACTGCCCTTTTTTCTTCCCCTAGTCACTCCCAGAAGAACTGTCACAATCCCCTGCCTCTTGCTAAGCAGCTCTGCCTCAGTTACCCTACCAAAGATTGCCATTAACACCAAATAACACTAGTTGGCCTCAGCATCCTGAGTTGGTTCTCCACAGACATCCTCTGGCTCAGCACCCTGCCTTCAGAGTTTCCACAAAGGCAGCCTTTCCACTGTTCTACCACCATCTCTGACTCTTCACTGTGGCTTACCTAGGCTTAAAAACAAAAAAACAAACAAAACTCCACCTAATAGCAATCTCTACAACTACCAGAACTGACAAGTATCAATGCTTTTATAAGCTTTAAAAGTTTCAATTAGGTGAAATTCTTGCAAAAACCCATGAGGTTTTATTTATGGATGAAGAGGCACAGTCTTACTCATCACAGGACAACTTCGAGCCATACAAGTGGCAGACTTAGGACTTCAATCCAGAATTCACACGTTCAATTGCTTGAGAATACCATCCACTTGCAGGGGTTAAATGAGGACCTGCATGCTACTTGCTTTACCCGTTGTCCAGCTTACTCTTTAAGCCAGCAGCAGACACACAGTGTGCTTTCTGAGTACCTTTGCTCAAGCTGAACATTTTATCATTTTATGCATCAAACTCTTCTCTTCTCCCATCCCAACCTCAACTAAGACCCTGATCTCTTTAATCCAGGTCCAAATCATGACAGCATGCTTTGAAATCTATTTTTGCTGTTGATGGGATTCTCTTCCTTTCTGCTGTCAGCTCCCAGCCCAGGAGCAACTGTCTAACCGATGACTGCAGTGGTTCTCCAAAGACCAGAATGGTCCTCAGCTCCAGTATGAGCTGCTATTGTCCTGTAGATTCTTCCTGCTTTCAACAATCATCCTTTAAGGCCTGTCTAACTCTTCCTCCTTAAGCTGATCAGAACATTCACCGCCCCCCCCACCAAGAGCAGTATGGATGAACCCGACACCCCACAGCAGTCTGCGTGTTCCTTTTACCCTGACACACTGTTTATGTCCACACTCACAACTGATATGGTGATAGGAGGGAGAGCTTGACCATACTATCTGGATTATATTCAGTATGTTGTAAGAACTGGTGTTGGCTTTAAGTGGTCTTTATTATCCTTCTGCAGCTAAGATCACTAAAGTCCACAGATTCATCTGAGGCCATAAATTTGGGGCCCAACTGATTCACCCTGGATTGTTCCTTCCTTAGTGGACTTTCAACTAGAACAGGTTGGCATAAATGGGCCATACAAATTTTCAGTAAATAAGTTACACTTTTAACATTTTAAAGAAAAAAACCTTTGCTGGCTAGTTTTATGTCAACTCAACACAAGCTACAGCTTTTTGTTTTTTTGAAAGAGGAACTTCAACTGAGAAAAATGTCTCCATAACATTAGTCTGTGTGCATGTCTATGAGGCTTTTTCCTTCTTTTTTTTTTTGGTTTTTCGAGACAGGGTTTCTCTGTGTAGCCCTGGCTGTCCTGGACTCACTTTGTAGACCAGGCTGGCCTCGAACTTGCAAAGATCCGCCTGCCTCTGCCTCCCAAGTGCTGGGATTAAAGGCGTGCGCCACCACCGCCCGGCTTTTTTTCTTTTTTTTTTTTTTTTGGTTTTTCGAGACAAGAGTTTATGTATCCTGGCTGTCCTGGACTCACTTTGTAGACCAAGCTAGCCTTGAACTCACAGAGATCAGCCTGCCTTTGCCTCCCAAATGCTGGGATTAAAAGGCGTGCGCCACCACCTGCAATTAGATTAGCTGGGAACTGCTATGTGGGTGCTGGGATTTGAACCCAGGTCCTTTGGAAGAGCAGCCAGTGCTCTTAACTGCTGAACCATCTCTCTAGCCCCAAGGCATTTTCTTGATTGATGATTGATGTGGCAGGGCCAAATGCACTGTGGGTGGTGCCACACTTAGGCCTGTGGTCCTGGGTGCTATAAGAAAGGAGGCTGAGTAAGCCCTAAAAGAAAGTCAGTAACCAAAACTCCCTTATGGCCTCTTCATCAGCACCTGCTTCTAGGTCCCCTCCCTCAGTTTCTGCCCTTTCTTTCAAGATTAACCTTAACAGAAGCATAAGCTGAAATGCTCTCCAAATTGCTTTTTGGTCATGGTGTTTTATCACAGCAGTAGAAACCCTAACTAAGACAAAGCCTCATGTATACCCTTATTAAAAAATCAGATAGGTTGGGCTGGAGAGATGGCTCAGCCGTTAAAGGCTAGGCTCACAACCAAAAATATAAAAAATCAGATAGGCTTTATTTCTGTCCAGGTGCAACAAGACTAGCTACTTGTCACTTAGTGAGCCCAAGTTATATGCCAGACATTATGAAGAAGCATTCTTCTCCGCACTTCACCTGTTCCTCATAATCACCGAGTTAAACAGATAGTGGAACTAGAGCCTCAGACTGAGTGGCAGGGGAGAAGGCAAATCTGTACTTCTTCCAATACACTCCTAAGACAGTGTGCAAATACTCCCAACCAACCAAATATAGTTCTGCAACTGGCAATTACCTTAGTGCTTCTGCAACTCAAACTTTTAGCTTAACATGTGTGTTGGTATGGCACTTTGTCTACAGCTAAAGCAACATTTTAAATGCTACCTTCCACAGGGCACTCAAATGGCTTTGTTCCCAGGTGGGTGATACTGTGACCCTTTAGATGCTCTGCTCTAGTGAATGACTTGCCACAGCCTTCCACAGGGCATGTGAACCTCCGGTCATCATCATGTTTCCTGAAATAAAACATGAAGAAGCAATTATTACTCATAGGCATGAGCTTTAGACTCAGAAATAACATGTTCCCTCTATTCAGATTGATCAATGCATTTCAGAATATTCACACAGGGTTTATCTGGCTGCCCCATAATCAGAAATTCTACTTTGTTAGGGTGGTCACAGGGCAGACACAGAACAATTAGTGCTACAGCAATCTAGGAAGAGCTGAGTCCCAGTGGAGTGAATGAAGCAATCTGACTGTTTACAAGTCTCTATAGCCAGTATGTTTTCCAAGCCACAGATGGCCAGAAGACATACAGCCTGGCAACAGTAGGAAAGCACCCGCTTAAGTAAACTTGTGAAGACAACCTTTCTCTAACTAATGCTTCATTCTGAGCACCTCAGGCCCTAGTTATGCAAACATACACAGGCCACCCATCCTCTCTGAATCTGTATAATACCAATCCGGGCTGTGACCAAGATGGAATGAGACAACATATGGAACACCAGGAGTACTCAGACCCCTTGTTGTCATTCTCATTACTGAAAGTTTGCAAGAAAATGAAGAAAAGTTTTTCTACAACATTTAAAAGGAAAAAATGTAATTGTATTGATGGTATGCTAAGTAAACGAAACCAAACTTACACAGGAACAACTATTGTCAAGTGAAGAGATTCTTAGTTCTTACAGTTTTCTGATTTTCTAAAACATTGACATTGAATTCCATTTTAAACTGAAATATGCAAGTAATTCACTAGAAGTAGTCTGTGATATATATTTCATGTGCTTTCAGAACCTAAATATCAAACTGTAAGGTTACCTTTTGTGCCTTAGAAGTTTGGACATACTGGTGAAGGTCCAGCCACAACTGTCTGAGTCACAAATAAATGGTCTTTCACCTTGTAAGGGAAAAAAATGACAGCATAACTATGAGCAAAACAGTCACCACAAAGTATAATGTCTGCACAGCGGGGCACACTCCAGCTCATACCTGTGTGACTTCGCAGGTGAATTTTCAGCCTGCAGGCTTTGTCGTATTGTTTACTGCATCCAGGAAAAGAGCAGGAAAAGAGCTCTTGCTCCCTGAAGTGGGCTCGGTTATGGGAAAACAGGGCACTCACTGTGATGAATGTCTTCTCACAGCCTGAATGAAGAAAGTACAAGCTCAGCTCACAGGACAAAAGCACACAGTGCAGTTTACACTGTCTAAGGCCTTGAGGCATGTTCACAATGAGCCGACGGGGAAAGACATGCCTTGGAAACCATCTCTGTAAAGCCCTGTCCACCAATATTTAGCTTTCTAGAAACTACAGTAGGCAGCACACACAGGCCACCTGTTGCAGTGGGATGTGGAGACAGCACAAGTGATTAAGAAGATGTCCTCCAACCATAGCCTGTTGCTAGGTAGTTCTGTACCCAAGTCTGCATAAACTAGGCGTGTCTTCCACAAACTCAGCTGGCAATGCTGTCGGAAGCCTAACAAATCAGCAGGACAAATTAAACACTAATGATTAAGATTTAGTCTGGCACAGCTTTGCAAGGCTGCAACCATCCCACTGAAGAGATACTGCATCCTCCACACTTTTCAATTCCCTCCAACTTCTGCAAGTGGCACTCCACATCTCATCATCTGGTTTCTCTTTCTCTTTATCCATTTCCTCAGGTTCTTGTGAATTTCACTTCTGTCCTCACAGCTTCACCCCACCCCATCAGCCCAAGCAACCTACACTTCAGCAATTCCTCTGTGATCTCTTATGTGAAGCCCTCCACGATTCCCACTGCTGCTTCTTGGTTCATGTTGTCAAAAGAACCCCTCCTTCACTAGACACTTGATGGTGCTCCCTGGTCCCTGTCAGTTTCTATGGAAGCCCAACTAACTGATCAGCCAATACAAGACCCTCAGGGGCACCTCATGCTTTGAAGTGGGTGGATCCCTGTCCCTCCTGGTATGACACATAGAATGGTGCTAATTAAGCAGGGTGAGACCTGCAGCCACCATTCTCATATCAGGAAATGAGTGCAGGTTTTCAATCAGAACCCAGATGATTTCTACATAGGACTGTATCAGATAGTCTGTGGGTATGTAAGAATACAATACTAGAATCTGTTGCTAAACCCTACAATGCACATGTTAGTAGAGTGTTTTTTTTCAACAGTAGAGCAGTGTGTACACATGTTAATATGTATGCTAGGTGCTAACAGTAAGGAAGAGAATAGACATGATCCCAGAAACTGAGAAGTCTGTCAAAAGTAAAGTGTAAAAGGCACAAAAACAGATGTGCCATACAGCTGACGGTGGCTGCAGAGGCTCACCCTGGTGAAGGAGCATCACTCTACGCATACTACTGGGACGGACAGAGGTTTGATTCAAAGCATAAGGTGTCCTTAGGGGCTCCGTGTCCGCTTATCAGTGTGATTTCCACCGAGACTGGAGAGGGCCCAGAGAAGCACCAAAACACCCGCATTCCCTCGGTATTTTAAAGTGGCATATTTAGCCTTCTGTGTCTTGGATCTCTGACTCATCTAGCATTCTTGACCGAGTAGACTGAGAAAAATAATGTCCAAACTCAACTCTGAGAAGCAATCAATTTCAGTGGAAGCATTCTAACAAAAGGCTGGCAGCTTCCCCCAGGGACAGCTGTGACCGGGCATCCCACTTCGCTGGAGGAATCCAGAGCTTCACATTAAACTACCCGAAAGGTAGTTTAAAGGTGAACCCAAACACGGGACTGCTTTTTTGCTAGCTTCTTACTTAGATTCGGGCACCCCCGGTAAACCCTGCCCTAAACAGCGACCCGGACCTTCGGATCCCGCCCACCAGCGCAGGTCCGCGGCTCGCGCTCACCAGGGAAATCACACTTGTAGGGCCGCTCGGGCTCGAAGTGGCTGCGCTGGTGGGAGTTGAGCTTGGCGTGTGTCGGGAAGCGCTCGGCGCACACCTCGCACTTGAACAGGCTCTCCTGCTCGTGGCCCTTCATGTGCGCCTTGAGGTTGTACACTGTGGTGAACTTCTTGCCGCAGCCGCCCACAGGGCAGCCAAAGGGCCGCAGCTTGTCGTGCGACTGCAGGTGCCGTTTGAGCTTATAGGAGGTGGTGAAGGCCCAGCCGCAGCCATCCAGGGGGCACTTGAAAGGTCGCCGGCCCTGGAGGCTGCTGTGCGTCAGCAGATGCACCTTCAGCTGGTGCTTCTTGGCGAAGCTCAGCGCGCACTGCGGCTCCGGACAGCGGTAGGCTGGAGAGCCAGCGCCGGCGGCCACCGACCCGCGGCGGGACGCGACAGCGCTCGAGGGCTCCAGGCCCCGGGCGGTCGCGGGGTGCAGGCCCGGGGCAGGTGGCGCGGGCGCGGCGGCCAGCGTGAAGACGCCGCGGTCGAAGCGCACCAGAAGGTCCTGGTTGTGGATGGTGACGGTGCCCGCCAGAGCCGCGCCGGTGGCGGCGGCCGGGACCTGTTCCGAGGGGCTCGCGCCGGGGCCGGGCCCGGCCTCCTCCTGCCCGTGGGCGTCGGCCGCGCGCGGCACCTCTAGCAGTACAACGAAGGAGTCGCCGCCGTCCTCCGGGAGCGGCGGGCTGGGCCCCGGGGCCTCCTCCTGACGCGGCCCGGGCCCGCCATCTTCCGGGCCCCTCAGCAGTAGCAGGCGGCGGCGTCCCGGACCAGCACCGAGGGGCGGTCCCGTGCCGCGGCGAAGTCGGCTTGGGCCACCGCCATGTTGGTCTCCGCGCGCGGCCGGGGCGGCGAGCACGGCCGGGAGGTCCATCTTAGGCCCAGCTGAGGCGCCCGAGCCGTCCGAGATCGGCCCGGCCCGGCCCTGCCAGGCATGCGCGAGACGCCGAAGGCCCGCCCCCACCACCCCTCTGGGAGTCTCTGTCAAAGCCCAGAGTACAGCCCAGAGTCGCATCTAGAGCTGCGCGTGCGCAAGAGCCGTGGGCGTGGCGCGCGAGGGCTGTCGGGATTGTGGTCACGAGGGCGCCGGAGGGTGGGACAGGGGCGGGGCCTCCAGCTTCGGTTTGCTTTGCTCTGAGTCCCAACGTCGAAAAAGAGGGTCTTCGGCCTTTGGTTCATACCTTTGCATCTGGGTAGCGCAAAGGAATGAAAGCTAGTAACATCTCCTAAGAGTTCCTCGTGCCCTCTGTGCTTTGAAAGTACCAGCTAATCAATCTGTGATTGCCAGGTGTGAGGAAACAGGTCCGGTTTCCCTGTGGCCACATGGCACAGAACTGGCAGTCAGGCTTTGAACCGCTCCACTTTTGACATCTTCTCTATGACCTGGCTGAAGTGCACGTCTACCTGCTGCTACTGGGCCACAGAACTGGTTTTCCCTGTAGCAGGTCCTGATGGGATCCCTGCCTAAACTATCAAGGGCATTCCCTTGTTTCCTTGACATCGTGTCAGCCTGCTAAGTTACTAGTTGTTCTCTGGGCTCTGCTGCCCCACTTCTCCCATATGGATTTATCTGGAATCCCTCTACTTCTGTCATCAATTCTCAAATTCAAGATTATTTCACTCCTAGATTCTCAAATAACCAAGGGACCCTCCTCAGCCTCCTTTTACCCAACTGCCCCAACCCCTACCCCAGCCTGTTTTCTGTAGGGCAGGTTTTAGTCTTCTGAAAGTACAAATACTATTAAAACCTTGCCGACCTGCCTTTTGCATCCACACTGATTTACCCCCATTTCTCACCAATCTGCCCCTATATGCAAGACTATGCCTCTCCCCCTGTATCTACCCCAAAGAGGGATGGAAATATGTCTACACAAAAAACTACTTGAATGTTTATAGTAGCCTTAGTTATAACTCCCCAGTGGAAACAACCCAAGTGTTCATCATCAGATGAATATGTGTTTGTACAGTGGAATATTTTTGAGCCATAACATAGAGTTTTGTAAGTTATGTCATGGCCAAACCTACAAAAAATATTTCAGTCACAAAAGAGGATGTGTTGTAACAATGCCATGTATATGAAATGTCCAGAAGAGCCAAGTCCTTGCACAGTCGATTAGTGGCTGCTGGTGGCTACAGGGAGATGAGGAATTAGGACTAGCTTCTCATAGGGATGGATTCCCTGCAGAGCAAAAGGTTTGGCGTTAGAGGTACTGATTGAACAACACATCTGATATACAGAAGCATTGACAGCAATGACTCTCACGTATGTTTCAATTAAAAATCAACACAGAAACAACACGTTTGTTCTATGAAAGAACATTGCCTATGTGCGCATGTGCTTACATATTCTGAAAATTTTTTTCTAGAAAGTTTTTTTTTTTGGTTTTTCGAGACAGGGTTTCTCTGTATAACAGCTCTGGCTGTCCTAGACTCACTTTGTAGACCAGGCTGGCCTCGAACTCACAGAGATCCGCCTACCTCTGCCTCCCAAGTGCTGGGATTAAAGGCGTGCGCCACCAACGCCCGGCTTCTAGAAAGATTCTTAATGCCACTTCAGTGATGAAGTGGAGAAGGGCTTTGAGTACACCATTCCCTTTAGCTATTGAGTTTGTAGGTGTGTGTGTGTGTGTGTGTGTGTGTGTGATGTGTCAACAGCAGTCTGTTCCCTCCACTCACCATGTAAGTTCTGGGGGGTATGACTCAGGTGCTTTTAAGTACTGATCCATCTCACTGACCCTAGGAGGTTGTTTTAGACCACAAGAAAATATTTTAGAAATTAAATTCTAGATTTAGAAATTATTTTTCTACTAAGGAAAATGTTTTGATAGTCCCTTAAATACTTAAGCATGGAATTATCATGTGATCCCATAGAGTTCTGGATGCAGACCCAAGAGCTGAAAGCAGGGCCTTGGATATAGATATGTGCACATCTGGCCCACAGCAGGACTCACAGGAGCCCACAAGCTCTTCAGTGACTGAATGACTAAGCAAATGTGGTCCATGGTATGCTGTGTGTGGGAGGACATCCTGCTACATGCTGCCACATGGATGAACCCAAGGATGTGATGCTGGGTGAGTAACATCACAGTCACAGAAGGAGGAACACTGTGTGACTCTACATCTGTGAGGTCTCTAGAGCACACAATACATAGGAAGAGAGTAGGCTGATGAATACCAGGGCCTGGGGAGGGGACAATGTTAGCTTGAGATGGTGAAAAGCTCCTAGACCTGGGGGGTGGGGACTGCTGCACAGCACCATGGGGTGCTTCAGGCCACTGAGTTGCACACTGGAAAGTGGTTGGGATGGTAAACTGTCGCGTCCCTCTCGACCGGCAAGAACGACGCGACTCACAAAAGCTCTTCTCCTGCAGTTTATTCAGGTCCCTTGAAAACAGTCTTCCGAAAAGAGGCCGGGCAGACCCAACCCACAGGCTAAATACTAAATGAACAGCCAATCAGGTAAAGCCACATGGTGCTATCTTAGAGGCCCACATATAGCCAATCAAGTAAAGCCACATGG